>CAWUFW010000151.1:1800000-2370000 GCA_963921515.1 Calotriton arnoldi | reverse complement strand
ATTATATAACATTTTTAGAAAACTCTGTCCTGAAGAAGGTGGTTGATCCTAGTCTCACCGAAACGCCGCGTCGACTTTTTTTGTGTAGTTTTCTTGCCTAATTTTAACCTTGTTTTTATCTATTTTTATTTATGATCAAAGCTGCTGTGAAATGTATGTAGAATGGTTTTAATAATATGATGAATAAAATTTGAATTTATACAATTTCTATGACATTGTTTGTTGGCATTATTATATTGGGTCCTGTAAGACTAGCATAAAAAATAGTGTGTTGCCCTGCATAAATTGATATACGTTATGTTAATTGCTGCTGTGTCTAACTAAATGTGCTTTACAACCCCACTAAGAGTGTACATGTTGACAGAACAACACTGTATCTACATTTTAGCTAGGGACTCTCTTCTTTCTGTAGGCAATCGTACTGCCACCCAGGGCGGCCCATAATTTGCTGCCCGGGTGCAGGTAAGAGCGGGGTGGCAGCCGACGGATGGCTTGTTCCAGGTTGGGGGAGAGGGGGTGGTGGCCGACGGACGACTTGTTCTCGGGTCCGGGGTTATAGTGGCAGTCGACAGACACGACTCCCGCCCGACTCCCCTGAGCTACGCCACTACCTCCTCCATTAACGTACAAAAGCAGCTGTCTGAGTAAGCACTGGCCTGGTCACACATGGTATGCACAAGCAAATAAAGGGCTAGCTTTATGGCCTTCGTACTGCACAGACGCAAACAAGTGGGCTGCCCAGCTATTTCTGGTTTCCATAATTGGTGGAATATGGACCCTGAAAAGGGAACGCATGCTAGAATTATTTATAATACCACAGTTTCTCACTACTAGTTTCATGTTTGTTGTTCCATGAAAGATATGATAGACAGTCTGAAAATGCTCATCACAACAGGAGCTTCAGGGCACCTGATGTTGGCAGGCAGAGCGCTATGCATGATGTGTGCATGGCTGGAGGTCTACGCTCAGGCTCTCTCCTCACATCAAATGTTATGTGAAGGGTGGGCTGAGGGCACTGTGCCATTCACGGGCAGATTAGCCCTTCCTCATGCATTTAATGTGCCAGAAGGGGAAAACCTTATCGGATTCTTGCATGCTATCTACAAGAGGACACTGCAGCACCATGAAGCTGCTGTGACATATTTTGATTACTCTTTCAGCCTTGTCTGGATTAACAGGAAGAAACAAGCGTTTCATTTTTTTCCAATTTTTATTTAGGAATTTGATGTTTGAGGAAGGGAGAGGGCAGCTCCCAGGAGCAACAGAGCATTTTATAGAGAGAGTTATTGTTGCAGAAGGAGCATTTCAAACACGATTACAGACATAATGATGTCATGGAGAAACTTGTAATGGGGGTGGTACTAAACAGCATTTAATGCATCACACACACTTCCACCAACAAACTATATGGGGCACCTATCTAAATTCCACCACACGTTCACAATTTGACAAAGTCAATAGGTCTGGCTATTTTGAAGTAAAAATATTGGGCTTACTGTTTATGACGTTGTGTTTCTAGGAGCGCAGAGTGGCCATTTCTACAGGGTGTTAGTGTGGTGCTCTAGGGTGGGAGTGCAGTGCTGGGGGAAATCAGTCCTATGGGGTATCATTGCGGCAGCCGCAGCCCGTGCAGGTAAGAGCGGTGGGCCCAGGTGGGAGGGGGGATTTCGACATTCGACCACGAGGGAAAAGTAATTATTTATTTAATTTTCCCTCATGGTCGTCTGTTGAATCCCCCCCTACCCTGCCCCACCGCTCTTACCTGCACGGGCCGTGGCTGCATTGCAGTGCTGGGGGTGCTAGGGTGGTGCTGAGGGTGATAGTGCAGTGGTGGTGGGATGGTAACGTGTAAGTGTAGGGGGATTGCTCACAGGTGGGAGTAGCACTGCATTACACGGCAAAGGAGTGGGATGGAGGTGCATGATGCCCGAGGCAGTAGTGCTCTCTCTGGTGAATGTGGTAGTGTGCTGTTGGAGGAGTCTAGAGAGATACCAGCATGGCTGTACAATTCAAAGGTTGGAAGTGGAGTTGAAGTTATATTGCATTAGGGCCTTGTTTGGTGTATACTATTTATTCTTCATGCAGAATTTATCAGAAATAGTGATTTCAAACATGTGTCTGTATGTTTAAAAGTGTACACATTTTGGACTGACTGTGTACTTTTAGGTATTCACAGACTACAATCAGAAATTTACGACTCAGCACATCCTCTACTTATTTGTGCGGAGCTTTCCGCACCAGGAGACTAAGCAATCGGTGCAGAGAACTCTCCACACATAAGTATAGGTAGTGCGCAGTCATTAAATTCTGCATGTAGTTAGTGAATACATAAAAGTAGTTAAATATAACATTTTTTAGTCTTATTTTCACGAAAACTACTGAACGGATTTCCACCAAATCACAAACAGCACGCTTTCTGGACCAAGATCTAGCTTTCTGCCAAATTTGGTGCAAATCCATTCAGCAGTTTTGTTCTGTAGCTGTGTCTAATTTTCCTATAGAAAAATGAATGGGAAAAATGTGTTTTGGGACCCCCCTTTTCCTCAGCCCCCGCTTACGGATCACACCAAAACTTTCAAGTTAGGAGCTGAGGTGGAAGAATATTTTGGGGGAAAGTATTGTGAAGATTTGTCAAACGGTGCCAAAGTTTTTAGGAAAACAAAAATGCTTTTCTTATGGAAACACAATCCTAACTTAACTACCCAGTGGCAAATTACACTAGTTAATACACACATATACACACATACATCACTGATAAAAGGACCTAAAACCCACTAAACTTACTGGTGCCACTGTGATACTACACTTTGTCTCCGTCCTCTGCCTGAAACTAAAGGCCAATAAGCACACACCTCCTTGGAGTGACAGAGGAAGGGGTCCCTCTGCAAGACACAGGGGCATAATGGATGCCCCTGCAGCCTTTATGGCACAGGGAGTGGGACCAACTCTTCAGGGGGCACCCTAACCCGTCAGGTAGTTTCCATTCAGTCATAAGCTATGGGAAACTCTGGGTTCCCTCTTTGCATTCTCCAGGGGGGGGTCGATCATTTTGCATGACACCACTAGCAAGAGGGGAGCAAGAAGCTGTCGTTCAGTATGTCAACAGAAGTGTACTCGCTATGACAAGTTACTGAATATGGCACTGGCTGAAAAAGTCAGTAGCACATTTTCCAAAGCCCTGCTTTGTTTTGGAAGTGGATAATGAAATCCTTACCAGTGTCACCCTGTTCCTGACCTGTGTTCCTCAGAGCAATTTTGTCTCTTAGACCAAGATGTCGTGCTACAGGGCCGGCTTTAGGGCGGTGCGACCGGTGCGGCCGCACTGGGTGCTGACCTGGAAGGGGGCACTGACCTCAGGGGGGGGCGCAGTGTTTAGCAATAACTTACAATTTAAAAGCCCCTGCTGCAGAGTTCCTTGTGCTTCCAGCTTTCAGGCAGCAATAAAAATGTCAAGATTACTCTTGTGATTAATGTTCCTGCTAGAGAGTGAGATGGAGTTTTGTCTAGTGGCAGTCTTGACTTGTCATCAAGTAGCCTAGAGGGTTAATATGCCTGCTGCAAAGAACAGATCTGTATTATATGTGGATAGCTGAGTGGATTAGTAAAGCCAGCCTTTACAGTGCTTTAAAACAAATGAAATATATGTGAAAGAGGGGCTATGGAGAGATGAGGGGCACTTTTGCCAGGTAGTAGTTTGGGAATGCGAGGAGCAGGTCATGGGGGGTGCCCAAAAAGATTGTCACCCCAGGCACCACCAATTCTAAAGCTGGCCCTGTTATGCTCTGGTTAGAAATACTATTTAAAAAACATGACAGCATAGTCTTCTTTGAGCCCGCCAAAGCATAGCTTTCCATCTCAATACACAAACATTTGTGTACACTCATTTGCATTCATGAAGAGAGGGAATGTGATTTATGAGCCAGCGATTCGAGCTTTGCGCCGGAAATGTCCCCAAAGTGCGATGTGTGCACTTAGTATGCAAAACAAGTAGAATGTGCTTTTAAATGTAATTGCATCCCTTCAGTACCATGACAGCATACGTTCATTCGCCAGGGTCCCTATGTAATTGTATAGCATAATCATAATGATGTAGACAGACGCCATCATGTAATTTACATCCATGCAGCAACACTAACATGTGTTTGTGTTTATTCCAACCTAGATAATGTGAAAGTGGCCTGACAGGATTTTTAATTTTTTTTGCATCAAAAGTTTTTCTTTTGAAAAACACATGCCTATGGGTCCATTTTGTGTTCTGGTGTAAACTGCAATTTTAACAATCATTGAGGGAGCTTAATCAATACACAGCTTTCACTAAATGATTGAGAACTTCGTTCTGGGTTGGCAACCTCTTGCTGCTGGTCACAAGCGGTATATACAGTTATTTAAGCAGACTAGGTAAATGCAATGTATGAAAGATGCTATGCACAAGGGCTTCCCTCCAATATGTAGAGAAAACTGGTGGGGTGAATCAGTAGGTGCCAGTCGAAGCCCTGCTGCAACAACAAAATGCCTGGGGCCTCATTTATGAGGAACTGGCATAGTACAGTGGCTCAAGTCTTCTTGCTGCGCTGCCCTACGCCTATGTGAAAGGGCAGGAATGCACCATATTTATGAAATACTGTGCATTCCTGTCCTTTCCACCTGCGCTGGGGCACGATTTGCTGTCTAGCACCAATGTAGGAACCCTGGGTGCCTCCGTTGCAGGCAGGATTGTTTTTGTGCAGGAAGGGGTACCTTTTTGTTCAAAAACAATCCAGAGAGGCGTTTTCCTCTTTCCATGTGTGCTGCAGAATGCAGCGTACATGGAAAGAGGAAAAAACAAGAAGAAATAAAAATATTTCTCCTAGTTACACCTGCTCTGGGGAGGCGTAAAGTTTTGGCGCTGCCCAGGTTTACGTGATTAAGTCAATTTGGGGCAGGGTCAAAATCCATGGGTGTTATGTGGGAAAACCCACCGCAGCGCCCATGGAATGCCTCCTTGACGCAGAGTAAGGCAAGACGGCGACTTGCGCGACATTGTCTTACTCCATATCTATGAGGCTATGCAAAGACACGCAGAGTGGCTTTGCGTCGCCTCATAGATATGATTGAGAGGCTTGCGCTGCCGGAGTGTCAAAAGAAGTGAAGCTCTGGTGGGGCAAGCCTCTCATAAATAAGCCCCTAGTGCTCATTTAGACTAAGGCCACCAGCAGCGCTCGTTCTATGGTAGCCTGACTTATTGTGAGTTGTTACTAACTCATTAGAGAATTTTTGACAAAAATGCTACCTGTGATACATTGAGACCACTTTTTGCAAAGACGTAATGCTGGGCAAGCAGTCATTTCATCCAGTCCTGCTCTGTGTTTCATTTTGTTTCAGAGAAACATACCACCAAACAAGGGCTTTATTTCTGTGAACCTAAAAAAAAAAAAAAAACTGACCCTGATGTGCAAGGAGCGTTCTTGCTGTGCTTTTAGTGCTTTGGTCCTCCAAGCCTCACATGGCTTACAAGGGCAGTAAATATGAATGTTTGAATACCTGCCGTAAGCAAAATGGAGCTACTAACATTAGTAGCAACCTTGTGCCAGATATGCTGCTGGCTAATGGTTTCCAACAGCGCAGCCAGGTGAGAGTCCTCTGGTTCCCCACCTCTAAAGGAGACCAGGGAACCGTTAGTTTGGCAGAGCTGGAGACCTGCCAGTTTGCGGTGCATCCCTTGCTCATTCAAACCCTTGATTCACCCAGCTAGACTTAGTGGACTGTTTAGATTGGGATGGCGGTGGGACATCCCCCATAAATTACTGGATGTCCTATTGCACCCAACTGCAGTTCCCCCATCTGATTTAGAGATGGGAGAACTGTTGAGGTTATGATATCAAAGACCCAGTCAGCTACACCATGAAAAATCCTTAGCCATCTTCTAGTCCGCCACAAAAGTGTTGATTTTAGAATATTGGAAGGGCGCCTTCGGACAAATATTTTCCCTGCCTGGGTCTACCATTCGTTGCATGCTAGACCTGCGCAGGAAACATCAGCAATGATCACGTTCCCCCTTTGTGTTGGGAGAGACCACCCAGCATTTCAGGGCCATTGCTATTTTGTTTCACATAAACAAACCACTGCTTTGGGGATTTCTTTATGTGGAATAAAAACAATGTTGTGCGGGCTGCCATGTTATCACGGTCAGGCTGGCATTGACATTTATACTGAAAGTGCTCCTACCATGTCAGCGGGAGCATTTTCTATTACAATTTCCCACAAGAATGCAGGAGAACTTTAAGTTAGCAGGGTGAGCCACCACTGTTTAGCAGCTCATCTGCTGATGTAAAATGATTCTCCTAGTCATACTCTAGCTAGTGTTGTCTTAAGTACATATTTCTCACTTATAATATTAAAGAGAATCATTCCATCTTGCGTCTATACTGGTAGAATACTGTTTTTGAACAAAGTGAATAACATTTTCACTGATCTTGTAACTGTTGGCTTTTAGAGTCTTTACAATGAACATATTAGTTCCATTCAAAGTACTGGTTGTTGGTTCTTGGATTTGATCCTTGAGATTTCATCTCCAAATGTGCGACTTTTCTTGTTGGGATGTTCTCTGTGCTCTCCAGATGCTAGACTACTTTCTAAATCTAAATTTAATAAGGACCCAGTAGGGGGCAGGGTTGACTCCGCCAGTAGAGTTTGGCTTTGAAACTTCAAGTCAGCCAACCAGTAAACCAGATGGTTTAGAAGAAACTGAAGGCATCACAGGATCAGGCAGGATATTTGTGTCTCCTGCCACCCACGTGAGTTCCACCTGAGTGTCACTTGCATGTGCTCTAGGTTCACCTCTGTGGCATGCAGGTAAGTATAAAGAGGAAAAGAAGGAAAGTCAGATGCAATCTTCTGAAAAATAATGCAAATGGTACATTAGACATCTAGAACTAAGCAAGAGGGTATCTAATGAACTACCAATCAGGCAGCAACATTACTAAGCCAATTACAGTCTAACTTTTTTGATCATGCGTACCAAAGTGATCACATGCCAACATTCAAACCTAGGAGCAAAAAAGGGAAAAATTGATCTTGGCGACTTCAAGAGTCACTTTAACTCTTCTTGAAGGTATGATAGTGAAATGAACAGACTGTATTAATTTCACATGTTAGGGAGCGAAGAGCATGATTCCCATATGCTGAGAAATATGGCTGCATGGTTCACACATCAATGACTGGTCTTTTTTTCTTGTGCCAGATTCTGTGATTCCAAGCCTATATAAGGAACACTGATGACCAACTTCTACTCTTAAAGGCAGTCAAAACCTGGCTTTTCGCTCCACCACTGTAATTTTCGCCTCATCTTTCCCGCTGCATCGTTATCTTATAGGGAAAATTATATGGATCCTTCAGGTGGAAGTGCCCATTCCAAAAACTCATAAGGTAGCATACAAAATGTATATTTTATGTGAGGGAGGTTAGAGACAAAAAACTGCAGCACACACAACGTCTTATCTGAATTCTTCCCTGACAATATAAGTCGAATGAAAAAAAGATACTTTTCCTCTTTCTTGCTGTCATTTTAATATTGAAATCGAAAGTCTTTGCTCAGCATAGTGGAAAAGCTCTTTTCAGAACTGTCACTCTTATTTGATGTATCTTTTATACTCAAAACATTCAGATTCAATTTTACTCAGATTTCAGAACTTGCCATTATAGTGTTTAGCTTTGATATTTTAAATCTTGGAAGCATGTCTATGTATTTAGTGTCCTTTGTTAGTTGTGGGTCGGATAGCTTGTTGTTACCTGTAAGAAATATTCACAAATAAAGTGCTTTTGAAAGGCACTAAGGGCCACATGTACAAAAGGTTTTAGAGTTCACAAACGGAGAATCGGGTTGTTAGTGACCACTAAATATCCTTTTGACATGTACTAGTTTCGCAAAAATAGGGTTTGCGAGTCGCTATTAGGAAGGGGTGTGTCAGGTGCATCCCTTCCTAAAAGCGAGGCGCAGGGGAATGTATGTATGAATGTTTGGCGACCAGAATAGGGTCGTAAAACATTCACAGTTTACCGCCTACTTTAAGTAGGTGGTAAGCCAGTCGCAAACAGGAAGGGGTCCCCAGGGGACCCCTTCCCCTTTGTTAATGCTTGCGAAAAAGTTCTTTAAGAGCAGGCAGTGGTCCTATGGACCACTGCCTACTCTTAAACAAGCATTTGCAATGCAATCGGTCTCGCCTTTGGGACCTTATATGTATTTAGCTATGCACCACATTAGCCTGGGTGCTGAAACATCTACAGTTCTTTAACATGGAGGAAAAGTAAGCACCAGGTATGGGAACACATGGAGAGAAATATTGCCTTTCAGCAGGAAATGGTATAGTCCAAAGCTCTGTTTTTAATATAAAATCAGGGCCTTCGGTGGTCATATCACTGAAAATACAAGATTTGAAAAAAATATCATTGTCTACGGGTGCTCGTGGTAGACAATTTCTATGGACTGGAATCTAGAGAATGCTAAAGTGATTCTGGTATTTTACTGACCTCTGCTGGTCATTGTCTATCAAGAAATTTAAATAGAGGCAGTTGCCAGAAAAAGAGAAAAAAAAGAAAGTCCTTCAGCAGAAAGCAATTCTGGTATTTTACTGACCTCTACTGGTCGTTTTCTATCAAGACAGTTAAATAGAGGCAGTTAAACAAGCAGAAAGCAATTCCGGTATTTTACTGTCCTCTACTGGTCGTTTTCTATCAAGACAGTTAAATAGAGGCAGTAAAACAGAAAAAAAGTCCCTGAGTAGAAGCTGACAAGTCCTAGGGCTGATCTCCAGAGCCCACAAAGTGCATACACATATAAGTATATACTAAAGTATATACAAGAGGTCTCGAATGCTTTACCAAAAATTGAAACTGAAAGGTTTCTGTTTTTCATTTTGAAATGTATCCTGTTTTCCCAATAGGAATCGCTAAATGTGTCTGAGACACATTAGTACATCGCATTTTGCGACTTCCTAATTGAGAGTAGCAAAAAGTCGCAATTAGGAAATTGTAAAATGAAGCAGTTGTACATGTGGCCCTAAATCAGCAAGTAGTTCGACTCCCGGAGCTGAGGACACCAATCAGCTAGCTACCAAAAATGCCATCCATGAAATCACTAGCCTAGCATTGCTTTGGACGATCACACCGTTGTCTAGTAAGTCAGATTCAGGCTTGCATGCTCTTCCTACTAGAGAAGCTAATTCAAGGTAAAAAGGCAATACTCATATTTATGACATTATTCAGATCTAAAAAGATAAAGCCGGCTCATCACTATGGTTACCAGATAACTCAATTTCGATGGGAAGTATATCTCAGTTTATTTTTTAACACACCTCTGTACACATCTTTGTGCTATACATTTACTATGGTTACCATACAACACAATTTCGAGGGGCCTCGGGCCATATTTCAGTCTAGTGTTTACTTTTTATACATCATTTTACTATCTAGAATTCATCCAGCTAAAGCCAATAGAGGAGATCTGCCATCTTGAATGTGTATTTCTTATACTTTCAGGATGGAAGTTGACTGCCATTTAAAAAAAATAAAAAACAACATTTTCACACCACATTACATGATACAATGTGACTTGCGCAAACCATCTTCAAAGCATGAAAAATACCATGTTGAATCATGTAATGTGGTGGCGATCTTGAATGCATACAAAACACACTTTCAAGGTGTCCCATATTGGTTTTGACAATGCTGATGCTTTTTAATAGCAGCAGGTATTTACAAATACAATAGTGCAACCAAATAACAGTAACAAAGCTAGACCGATTGGCTTTTCTGAAGCTTGTTGGCATAGCTTGTGCCACCCAATGCTAAAAACAGTCCTATACTGCCCTATGGAGGAGTTTGCTTAGCAGCACTGTACAATCCTCATTGAGGGCTTTAGGACCCAGCTGTGGTTTAGTGGTGGTTTTGGGGAGCCCTAAGAATCTGCCCTGGATAGATTATCATCTAGTTATCCTGGAATGGACTCGGTTATCCTTTGTCTGTCTTGCCAAGATCTGGGAATCTGGGGTTATTCTGTGTATCCTTACTGCTGTATAGATGTACCTATTTAAGTGTTTTATAAAACTCTGGTTGCCACCTTATGGTATCTTCAGGGCACTGGAAGAAAAATCATGAATTTAATTAAATATCTGTCTAATGTCTTTACTTTGTTTAAAAAAAAAGTGCATTAGATTAATGAAACCAGAAATCTAGCTAATTTAGCAAATATAGGCCTCATACTCTATTTTGTGTGTGATGTTTGTTGCCAATGTTCTGCACCACATTGAGAATCTTGTATGTTCCTGTCTCTAGAATAATGTTTGAATGTGTTTTCATAGACAAGCCTCGACCTTCACAAAAATATAAATGTTATTTCAGTAGAAATTGTGCATTTTCGAGGTTACATAGAGCTGTCTTAGCAGAGCCGCACAACAATGTAGCGATATGTTCTCTAGTACAGGTGGCGTTCGTGGGAAGCTCCATGTTGTAGATTTATGAGAGACTTTCAAGCAGTGGCGGCTCCTCATGGGAGTGCTGCGGGGCAGTGGGGTGGGGCGGGGGAGGGCAGGGTGGGGGTAGTAAACTCCGGCATAAGGCCAAACGGAGTTCAGTTAATAAATAAAACGAATTTCATTGCGCGCGCTGCATTGCATCTCTGCATTGCAGCGCGCGCAATGAAATTTGTTTTATTTATTTATTTATTAACTGAACTCCGTTCGGCCTTATGCCGGAGTTTACTACCCCCCACCCTGCCCCTCCCCCGCCTCACCGCCCCGCAGCACTCCCACGAGGAGCCGCCACTGCTTGAAAGATGTATTTACTTGCTACTGTTTCACTCTGTTTGATTCTGATTTGCTTATTTTCTGGGGATCGTGTACAACTGTATTGAATGTATGAAATCCATTGTTCATACCCCTATAAAAATGTGCTCTTTTTGGAGGTGTTGAAGACCCCTTTCCTCCTGACTTTAGAAGGCGAATCCATGCGGCGTTGATCTCCCATTTTCTTTTTTGTATTTAGATGACTTGGTCTTTACCGAGTTCCTATGATTGATTCTGTATCTTTACCGAGCTTTGCACTCTGATTATTGATTCATTGATTTTTATTAAATTACTCAATGTCTGAATGACTTATAGTATGAAATTAAAAATTAAGGTTTAAATTTTCCCTGTCTGTTGTCTTTGTAGGACCAAATGGGTTCTACATGTCCATATAGAACCTGTCCTTTAGGGTGTATTTAAAGAGACACAGGTCCAGCAAGGAGCACCAACATCCGTTAAGCGATTAACACTGCTCCTCGTACATCAGTCGTGCAGAGGACGAGGTGTAGCATGACGTCACATGCTATCAATCATGGGCGTCCGCAGGGGGGGGGAAAGGGGAGGCGCTTGCCCCCCCCCCCGGATCACCGGTGTGGGCCGTACTAGTGCCGTGGTGGAACATGTTTCAAGCAGAAGTGTTTTTTTAAGTTCCTCCCGCCACACATGTAGTAGGCGTAAGTGGAACAAACTACACTTTTGTTAATGTTTTTAACGAGTATTGCACAGCAGCACGTCTTATGTGCAGTATGGCTGAACGTTTTAAAAAATATATAAAGTTAAATAAGGATTGCCCCAAAATAAACAAGCATTGCAGTCTGCAGATTCAATGGGTCTCCCCTACTTGTCTTTATAAATGTTTTTCGCCATGGCTGCCGAGCTAAGAACGTCGAAAAAGCCAGGAAATACATTGCATAGGTGAGACTTATTGGCTTTGCAAATGCGTGTTTTTCTCTCTTTTTATTTGCTCACAAAGCGCGCCGTTTCTAATGTATAGATCGCAAGTCCAGTATCATACAATATAATATATCAAAAAATGGCCCGCCCTGTTCAACGCCAAGGAGCACAGTAGATCCTGTAGAAGCGAGCATTATACCATTCTAACTGACATCTGTGTCATCCTTTTTATAGTCTTCTTAAATGTAGCAGTTACATGCACTGGATTCAGTTCGCAACTTCAGTAGTTGATTTTCAGGAATGAATGGCAGCTGATCTACTTACACAATAACTCCTGACATCCCTGACTTCCACAACTGTAGATTCTGCAGTCGGTGGTGCGGGCGGCAGGCGCCATTCTTTTTTCTAATGCTGGCACTAGTCTCTAGCATGCCCAGTAACACACTGGGCTGATGGAGTGTGACTGCGAGCCATGTTACCAAAAATAATGGCACCCGCCCCGTCGTGGGCCGTAGAGACTAAGAGTCAGTCAGTCTAGTGCGGGCAGGCTACGGCCGGGCGGTGCGGGCGCCATTTTGCGGAGGCGGTGCCAGGTGCCGTGCGTGCGTCATGTGACAGTCATTGGTAGCTGAGCACTGTGCTACTACCAATTAAATATAGCATAGCGCTCACAGCTACCAATGACTTGGGACTGCTCCGGCCGTAGGTCTAAACAGCCACACAGCAGGCTCAGACAGCATTGCAGGCAGGCGAGGCAGCACTGTCATTGGGTAGCTGAGAGCTGCCAATGATAGCTGCCTGCCGCATATCCTGCCATATGTAAATCGAGAGCTGGACCAATCATGGTCCAACTTCGACCTGCCCCTCCCCCCCCCTAGCCTGCAGCAAGTGCACACTGCGCAGGCTCCTCTCCAGTCAGACGGAGAGAGAGTTGAGAGAGAGAAGCAGCCTCTCTGTCCTGCGCAGCGTTGCAGAGAGGGCCTGGATTTTGAAATTAATGACTTCGTGTTCAGAATAGATTAAAAGTTTTAATCTAAAATTTGAATTTAAAACTTGAAGTTCTAGGGCCTTTTGACAGCCTATATTTTTAGGTCTCGCCCTGAAGCCAGCGCTTACGCTGAGTCTGGGCGAGACATTTTGTAAGTGGGCTTTTGAAAATGCGACCACTTTTTTTTGTCCTGGCCTAGAGCATGCGAGTACGCGCACAGTAACGCGCGCATTCCTCGCATGCTCCAGGCCATCTGGCTTTCCTTTCCAACCCTCCTCCCCCACCACAGAGCGCGTCTAGCAGCCGCGCGGCCGTGTCACTTTCACGGCAGTGCGTCACTTGCTCTCCCGCTCCTCCCCCTCCCCCACCACAGCGCGCGGCCAATGCTTGTTATCTTTGGCGCATGCATCTTAAAAGTTTTACTGTGCACCTTTGTGCATTCCGAACGCATTTTTTAAACTTTATTCCTTTGCCACACACATGATTTACCTGAATACCTTCATAAATTTGCCACACCCGTTACTTAAGCTTTACTGTGAGTTTTTGTGTTTTCAAAGCATTATTTAAGCTGTATTCTGTGCTTTCGTTTTTTTGCTAAACACATTATTTATACTTTGCTGTACACCATTTTTGCTTTTCCACGTGCATTCCTCAAGCCTTACAGTGTGATTTTGTTGCTTTGCCTCACGGATTATGTTACGTTTCCTATCCAGTCTATGCTCCCCGTTCCATTCTTGACTCGTAAATCAATATTTTTCATATCCCCTTCTCGCATCCACGGCCACACTTTTCTGGCCGCATTATTTTATTTTTATTGCCTTTACGTTCACTTTTTTCCTATTCTTCTTCCATTGTTGCACATACTCTTCCTCTGTTGTTGTTCTTCAGTGCTTTTCATCTCTCCCTTTCCTGATCCACGCACATCCGCCTTTGCATGTAAATATTTTATTAAATAAAGTACATAGAGCTAATATAAAAAATCTAAAGAAACACAAATTGAAACTTAGACATTACATTGGAACATATACAAACAAAAGTTATATTGCACTTTAAAGGAAAGGCTTTGTGATGTCTTCAGTGTAACAGCAAATGCTTGTATTTTATTGTCACGGGCTGCAGTTATTCTACTATTGGAGGGACATTTGTGCAGTACAGCACCCAAATTGGAAGGGCTTGACTCAGTCACCCCAGCACAACAAACAAGCTGATAAAACACTTCAATATTACAGTACAATCTTACTGAATCTCACTCTGAAGATAGGAATTGCCTTGAACTTTATGCATTTAATCTTTGAATTCAAAGGTGGAACAACCTGGAAAAAAACGGTGGGAAGTACTAACATATTTTCTGGTGTTTAGTGCCAGTAGCTGTTAACCCTCGGCCTTCGCTGCTTTGCTGTTGAACATTTTTACTTCATTGTCAAATCGGCTAAAATCAAATGCAGTCCTTTTCTACCCGTGTGCAAAACAGAAGAAATACTTTTTTATACATTGCTTACGTTACATTGCTTCAGAAACATCTTGGACATAACAAAAATTTGCGGCATATTTTTAAAAATATAACTTTAGTTGCAACTACTCCGTTCTTTCCCAACCGTTGCACAATAATTTACATCGCCTCTCCCTAGTCCCCATTCATTGCTTTATGGTTCCTTTTTTGTTTAATCCTTTAGTTGTTTAAACAAACATATACCTGCCACATGCATTATTTTAACTTTACTCTGTGGTTTTGATACTTTGCCACACGTATTATGTCACCTTTACTTTGCACTTCGTGCACCCTCTCGCCATTCTTTATCAGGAATACAGTTGTTTACATCTCCTCAGCCAGTCCACACTTTACTCCACAAACATGTAAAGTATGTTCATAAAATGAAAAGAAATGTGACTTGAAATACTGTTCACCCAGTTCCTTTGTCACATGTATTATTTTAGCATTGCTGTTTTTTATCACTTTTATGTGGACGGATGCCGCGCTATGTTTGGGCAGGGCGCCCGCTTTTTTAAATCACTTTTATATGAAGGGGCGCCGCGCTTTGTTTGAGCACGGCGCCCGTTTTTGTGTTTTTTTTTTTATTGGCATGGCAGCCTCTTCATGGGCAGCTATGTG
Source organism: Calotriton arnoldi (assembly GCA_963921515.1). Taxonomy (NCBI): domain Eukaryota; kingdom Metazoa; phylum Chordata; class Amphibia; order Caudata; family Salamandridae; genus Calotriton; species Calotriton arnoldi. The sequence goes on along the minus strand of CAWUFW010000151.1, from coordinate 2,355,191 downwards.
CATAACTAAAAGACCCTAAGCAGAAACCTTTGGCATGGGTTTATATGGCCACCCTAATCCAGTCCTGGTTTTTAGGTCAAGCCTAGAGCAGCGCATGCGCTGCTTGCTCGACTTTTAGTAAGGGGGTTTTCAAAGTGCTACCAAGCCGGCCACCAGCTTGCTGTTACGCGCACAAGCGCGCGCGACGTCCACAGCTGCCATCTGGCTTTCTACAGCGCGTGAATCCCCTCCCACTCAGCTTCATTTTTTTTCCCCGTACTTCAAGGCAAGCGCGCACACGTATTTTGAGCCGACAACAAGGCTCGAACACTGGTCCTCAGCTCCCGAGTCGGCACCTCTCACCGCTGAACCATAACCTCTCCCTCCGAGAGCCGCATTCATTTTAAATGCTTGTGTTATTATCATATTAGTTTTATCATCCTGAAATATCTACAGGCTTTCCTGCTGTTTTCATGCTGCGATTGTGGGTTTTGACGATTTATTGATGTGAATAACTACGAACTCCACGTGCAGTTTGGAAAGGTTTTGAATAGCTTCTTTTTGCCCGTTTTATTTTCCAAAATACATTGGGTTTCCTCTTCTGCTGCTGAGTGTGTTCATTATGTTTTTTCTGTGAGCACACATTGCCTGTAACTCCTGTCTACTTCTTCTCTCACTTGACCTTATCATCCGAAAAAACCATGCCTTTTGCAGTGTATTTGCCTTAAGAAATACTGCACTGTGGGCACAGTTCTTAGCTTTGTCAAGAAATCAAAATCATATTATCACTTCTGATTTGCTATGGACTTCGGATAAACTACCTCCTGACAGCAACGATTGAACATGTTCTATTAACCATATGGTTAAAAAGGCTCTACGTTCGGCTCGGCGATCAGACGATGACCTGGAGCGCGGAGGCCCCCCGATATCTCGGGATCCGTCTCTACCACTCCCCGGCCGACATATTTGAGGGCAATCATCGCAGAGCACTGGCCGGCATTAGATCGGCGGTGGGATTCTGGAAGTGCCTTCCACTAGCTCCGATCGGTCGGGTAGCTCTAGCTAAAATGATAATGGTCCCCCGATTGTTATACCACTTCACGAATCTGCCGGTAATTCCACCCAGTACATTTTTCCGCGACTTAGACTCACTCCTCGGCTCACTCATCTGGGGAGCGGGCAGACATAGGATAGCACTAAAGAAACTACAATTGCCCACCACACAAGGGGGACTGGGCGCTCCGTCCTTCGAGTCATACTTCCTTGCAGCACAACTGCAGTGGTTATCCTACTGGTTGGCAGGCAGACACATGAGTGAGACATGCACCACAACTGGTCAGGTGTCTATTCCGGAGCTTCGTCGCCTATTACTGCCGGGCGCCAAGCCGAGACGTACATATCCCCTACAAGTAGCAGTAGCGCACAAATGCATGCAAAGGATACACCGTATGTCACCGGGAACACCCCCATACTCGCCCCTACTGCCACTGGTCGGATGGCCCAAACACGACCGCTATTTCACACCAAACATGCTTCACACATGGACGGTTTGTGGCATTACCGAAGCGGAGTCACTATTCGGGGACAGACAGCTTAGACCATTCCAATGTCTTGTAGACGACTACGATCTACCCCCTGGCCAATTCCTACTTCACCGTCAACTTCTCGAGGGTTACCGCCCACACCACGACCTCTCGACAGGTGAGCCAGCCACACACCCAGTCGTCCACACAATCCTACATATGGGGGCGGGGAGACACTTGACCACATGGCTCTATAAAGCCGTCCGAGAACTCATAAACAGGCCCTTGGAAACCCTCCGAGCTACCTGGGAAGAAGAACTAGGGCGTCCCTTACATGAGACACAATGGGAAAGGGCTCTCGAATACCCCAAGAAAGTATCCAGAAATGCACGCTTCAAAAACATACACTTCTACATCCTACATAGGGCGTATCTTTCCCCAGCGCGTCTCCAAAGATTTTATCCGGATACGCAATTCCTCTGTCCTAGATGCCGCTCCCCAGATGCAGATTTTTACCATATGTTCTGGAGCTGCCCTACCATACAATCATACTGGCAGACGGTTCATAAATCCCTCGGAGAACTCACAGGGCTTACATACGAACACCTGGGAAACCTCTGCAATGGGTATTTTTCGGGAACACAAACAACACAAAGTGCCCATCAGATTTATCTCACTGGCCATCCTCTTAGCTAAACGGAGCACAGCCATGCACTGGCGATCCCCCACAGGCCCCCCAATCGCGGCATGGATAGGGGCAGTGCACAAATGGGCAGCAGCGGAAGAGGAGACATTGCGTGAAGAGGAGGTGAAAGGGATGCGCAAACAACCTATCTCCATGGAATGGGCCCTTCTATTGCACCACTTTAAACAATCAACGCCCCGGGAGCACACAGCTGGCGATCCACACACACCACCGACCCAACACCCACATGCTCAAGTCCCGAATACACACACCGGATCCCCACCCGCAGTACCCACATGACATGGTCAGCCTCTGGCACCACGCCTCACATACCACCAAACGGCTGGCGGTTAGCGTTGAGCTGACAGCATCCTTCCCTTCATCTCTAACAGCACCAGCGGCACACCGAATAGTGAGTCATATGTCGCCCTGATGTCCTGATGTTCGTACCCAGAACTCCATTAACACTTCCCCAGTTCCGCATCCCAGTTCTAGTTGGCCTCCTCTCAACACCGGACCTTAATCCTGTCAAGAACCTTTGCATAACCAATATGAATGGCACTGTATTTCGACGTCAAGAGAGAGAAATGTAATTTTACCGAAATATACCCTGACACGTATTATGATTGTAAACTCTAAATGCCAATAAAAATATGTTATAAAAAAAAAAATGGTTAAAAAGGCTCTCCATTACTGGTGTTTTTAGGTTTAAATCTTTTTTTATTGGTTTTGATGTAAACAATACAAAACAAGCATTGGCATAGCCAATAGGTCTCACCTTTGGGACCTTATAAGTGTTTAGCCACGCAACAGTTGATGTTGTTGCACCAAGGATATTGTGCTGCATAACTAAATACTTATAAGGTCCCAAAAGCGAGACCTATTGCCTATGCCAATGCTTGTTTCGTTTCCTGCCTGGTTGTTTAATTTCTAAAACGTGACGTGAGGGAACACAGAAGGAGAGGAAGGTAAAAATCAGGGCAGAAGCAGTCAGAACAATGGGGGGGGGGTGGGAAAAGCAGTAAAAAAAAAAGCAAAAGCAGGAAAAACGGGGCAAAAGCAGGCTAAAACAGTCAGAATAATGGGGGAGACTAAGGAAAAAGAAGTAAAAAAACATGGCAAATGCAGGAGAAAGCACTCAGAAAACTGGGGGGAGTGGAGACGAAGGAAAAAGCAGTAAAAATAAGGAAAAAGCATGAGAAAGTACTGGGGGAGAGGAAGGAGAAGCAGTAAAAAACGGGGCAAAAGCAGGAGAAAGCAGTCACGCTGTGCCTACAAAAATGAATGTGCCCTTGTTTTAAGTAACTGGTGCTAATGTAAAACTGCATAAAAAAAGTAACTAATGCTAATGTAAAGCGCTCCAATATTATGGGTAGTGTTGGTTGTTGGCGGCTGTTAGAAGGTGGTTCTGACCATCTGAGCCGCCCGGATTTTTTGCTTTTTGAACACCTATTTGTTGAGCTTTCACTGTGGGAGAGCCTCATAAGTTGGGACTCACCCACAGTGAACTCATAATGCAAGGGACTGCATGTGTATTTTACTGGTGTCCCACTGGCGCGAGTAGGCCGCTGCGCTGCAGCTGGAGTAAGGGGCACCGGGCTGGTTACATGCAGACACGGGTGTACATGCGTGTGCACACGTGTAGGGGCTGTGCAGGGGAGATTCCTGGCGTGCGCAACCCAGGAGCAGCTACAAATTGAATGGTGTGGCAGGAATTATGCAGAGCTGAGTGGTGACATGGAATAGGCTTTATACAATGGGAAGAAACATGTGAGGGAAAGTCAGTGTGCTTTACTGTTTTCACTTAAAGACCACTTCAGTATTCCCCTATGAGGATGGGGATCACATGGGATAGTTCCACTTCCCTAGGGCTAATGTAAAGGGCTCCAATACTTTGGGTGGTGTTGGTTGTTGGCGGCGCTATGTAAAACTTCACTAAAAGTAACTGGTGCTTATGTAAAGTGCTCCAATACCTTTGGGCAGTGTTGGCATTTTTTAAAACTGCGCAAAAAAAAGTAACTACTGCTAATTAAAGCGCTCCAATACCTTTGGGCAGTGTTGGCGTTTTTTAAAACTGCACCAAGAAAAAATAACTAGTGCTTATGTAAAGCACTCTAATTCCTTTGGGTGGTGTTGGCACTAAATAAAACTGCGCAAATAAATGTGAAAAATAGAGTTGGTGGAGGAGGGATCTGTGCAACAGAGTTCAGCAGGGCAAGCAGCGACCAGCGGGAGGTGGACAGGCAGCCAAGTAAATGCGGGCAGCCATGGGGAGATTAAGTGATTTGCTTGTAATCGCAAAATGTGTAACTGAGGCCGGGGCAAAAGCAGGAGAAAGCAGTCAGAAAAACAGGGGAGAGGTAGGGAAAAGTATTAAAAAACAAGGCAAAAGCAGGAGAAAGCAGTCAGAAAAACAGGGGAGAGGTAGGGAAAAGTATTAAAAAACAAGGCAAAAGCAGGAGAAAGCAGTCAGAAAAACTGGGGGAGAGGAAGGTCAGAGCAGAAAAAAATTAGGCGAAAGCAGTGGGTTTATATTTTGTGCCACCATGGGGACATTGGGGGTTATATGATTTATTATCTAGTGTGGTGGGGTTATACCTGGTGATGTGGGATTATATCTGGTGAATGATGTGGATACTATCCAGTGCCACTGCCAAGGCGCACTTGGCAAGTGCTGTGGGTTTAAAGCTGGTGGTGGTGCTGTGGCACATGTTTTGGGTGCAATCTGGTGCTGCTGTGGCAACTGCTGTGCGTGCAGTCTGGTGCTGTGACAAGTGAAATCTGGCACTGAATATATATAATGTGTGTGCATCAGTGTGTGTACATATATCCACACAGACTCTTTCCTTTTCAACTTTTCTGTTACTGCATACAGGGCTGTATGTATTCAATAAATTGTGCATTGTAGGTGAGTTATTTAACGTTCCCAAATCTCATCTTACCTATATAATTATGCATTATGCAAGGAAACCTGGTTCCCATTGCAGGAGAAATTTAAAGGGAATTTTCAACTCCCTGCAGCTCATCTACAACTCAGTTTATTCAATACAGCCAGCCTGGTGATGAGCAGAGTATTTAATGATCCCCATTTCTTTTTAGAAATGGACATCAGAAAATATTTTTCAAAACGAAAATTGTATGATGTAGAATCTGATATTATGGAAGCAAGAACAAAATCTAGACATGGTGAACAGGAGGAGGCAGAAGAACTGAGCACAAGCAGTTCTGCAGGTCCACTTTCAGCTCCAACAGAATCTAGCCATGATGGTGATGTTCCTGTAAATGATATTGAATTGTATTTTAATTCAGCAAAAAAACTAACAGATGATGTAAAATACAATCTTCTAATAAATACGTATACTCCACCAGAAATGTATCACTCCAAGAAGGATTCAGGTGGAGCACGCTGTTTCCGTCATGTGTGGATTAATCAATATTCACCATGGCTTAGCTACTCTCCACAACTGAAAGGTGCAATTTGCAAGTTTTGCACAGTTTTTCCACAGCCAGTTCATCGTGGGATACAAGGAGCATTCATAACTACGCCTTTCACTAAATATAAAGACTTCCATGAAAGTGCACGCAAGCATGTCTCTTCGTTTTGGCATAAAAACGCACAAGTGGATGCAACTCACTTTTTGGAGACCAGAAAGAAACCGGAAACAAGTATTGTTTGCCAAATAGACAACGCTGTGAAAAGGCATGTTGAAGAAAATCGGAAAAAGTTATTTCCAATTTTGTCTACTATCTTATTTTGTGGCACACGACATTGCTTTACGTGGGGAAAAAAGTACAACCGGAAATGTGCAAAGTCTGCACCAATTTCGCATTGAAGCAGGAGATGTGATCCTAAAGAACCATCTGGATAATGCACCAGTTAATGCACGTTATACATCAGTTCGAGTTCAACATGAATTGATTACATTATGTGAAGAAACATTAAGAGAAGATCTAGTATCCTTAGTCAATAGGTCAAATGGATTTTCAATCATTGCTGATGAAAGTGCTGACATATCCGGAAAAGAACAGATGTCACTTGGAGTACGTTTTGTAGACACAACAAGTAGCACCGTAGCTGTCATCAGAGAAGAATTCCTTGGATTTGCAACCTTAAAAGAAATGGATGCTATCTCAATTGCAAATATGATTATGGATACATGTTCTAAATTTGGATTAAACTTAGAAAAATTCCATGGCCAAGGATATGATGGATGCTCTACAATGGCAGGAAAGGAAGGTGGCGTTCAAGCCATAACAAAGAGAAAATATCCTAAAGCTGCTTTTGCTCAGTGTGCTGCACATAAACTTAATTTGGTTGTTAATGACCTGAATGCTGTTCCTGATATACGGAATTCTATTGGCACAGTGAAAGCCATCATCAAGTTTTTCTGTGAGAGTCCAAAAAGGAGATCTCTTATTCCTAATCTGCCATTGCTGAGTGAAATATGATGGACAGCAAAATACAAGAGCATTCGAAATTTTAGCTCACACTTTCAAGAGATTTTTAAGCAATTAAGCCTACTGGGCACTACAGCATCAGGGAAAACACGTCAGGATGCATATCAATTGCAATGTTCCTCCAGCACAATGAGCTTTCTCTTTTGCTTGTCCATAATTTCAGATTACTCATCAAGATTGGAATCTGTAAGCCAGGCTCTCCAAGCTGTTCAGCTTGATATCCTCAAGGTGCGTAATCACGTGCAAGACCTTCTGACTGTGTTCCGTGATCACAGACAAAAAGCAGAAGAGCAATTTAAGGACATTTTTACAAACATTCAAACACTGGCAGAAAGACTGAACATCGAACTTTGTGTTCCCAGACAGTGTGGCCGGCAAGTATTTCGATCTAATTTTGGTTCCTCTTCTGTGGAAGAATACTATCGCCAGTCTATCTATGTGCCATACATGGACTCTATCATCGCATCATTAGAAAGCCGGTTTGGCAATGAAAACAAGAAAATTTGAGTTTGTTCTCACTTTACCCAAAACATATGGCAAAAATGACACTTGAGCAATACAAATGCCATATTGCAAACATCAGAGAAATTTACGGCATTGAAAACCTGGAAGCCGAAGCAGTCACATGGTTTCAGATCTGGTCAACGAAGGATGAGCAGTTTGACAATGGATTTCTGGATTTGCTAAACCACACAGATTTATTTTCATCAGTCCAGCAAGCAATTCTCATTGCTCTCACATTACCAGTGACCACTTGCACAGTGGAAAGGTCTTTCAGCACAATGAGAAGGGTGAAAACCTGGTTGAGGTCGACAATGGCAGATGATCGCTTATCGGGTTTGTGTATGATGAGCATACATCGAGCAAAAATTGATGAAAACAAACAACAGCTGATTGAAAAAGTAATTGATTAATTTGCACAAGACTACAGACGTTTACAGTTCCTTTTTCGAGATCAGTACACTAACCAGTGAACAAAAACTGTATAAAACTACTACTCATTGAAAAATGTGACGGTTAAATTTCAGCAAGACTGTACATGTTTGCAGTTCCTGCAACAGTTATCCAGGTTAAGTTTATATGTTCTATTTTCCAATTTGGAAGAGAACAGCTGTTATTTTATTTATGGTAATATATTTGATTTTATTTATTTTAATATATTTACGTTAATACATTTCCAAAATAAATACATTTGTCATATATTTTAATTCTTATTCGTTTGTGCACGTTAACACCAAATGCAGACTGACTCTACATGTTTTTTTTTAATAATGCAGTTATAGTGCCTTCACTGCCTTGATCATGTGTGTATGAATAATGTGGTGTATTCAATTCAATTCAATTCAATTCAATTTGCTTTATTTCGATTAAATCAATCATAAAAGCCATTTGCCGCAAGTTACAGTAACCAATGAAAACAAAGATAGTTGTATTCATTAACATTCCCAAAATCAAAATAACAATTCATGGGTTGACAGCACTGTACACATTTTACAATAGACAAAATATCTAAAATACATTAAAAAGCTAAGGGGCCCATTACGATACCCGGCGTAAATAAATCCGCCAGGCATGGAAGCGGCAAAAATCCGCCCGCACACACCGCCTGAACACCGACCACGCCATTATGAGTACACAAACCGAAAACCGCCATCGGCGGAAAAATCACACAAAATACCGCCCGCCATCGTCCGAGTCGGAGTCAAACCGCCCGCCACGGACGGAAACACGCACGACAACACAAAACCGCCCGCCCACACGGCCGACACACCGCACGTGAAATTATGATCGCACCGCCATGAGCGCGGAAAAACAACAAATATACCGCCCGCCAGCGCAAACAACGCTCGATGAGAATCGACACGGCAGAAGCCATGGCGCCAACGTACCTGCACAGAAACCATCCGCACACAAAACCAATAGCACACAACATGGCCAACAAGTCCACACAGCAAGGCACACACAAATACACAAGCACAGTACACATCCCGAAAACACCCCCGGACAAACAAAAAATACAAAGGCCAGAACCCCAGACACAACACACCTGAAAACAACAGACCATGAGGACACACCCACATAGGTGAGTACAAAAGCAGCACTCCCACAGACCACAACCCCTTGCTACATTGCAAACCAGAGAGGAGAGGAGAGGACACAGTGACACAGCAAGGACAGCAGCACACCACAGAAACGCACACATCACAACCACCACCACCACCACCAAACACCGGCACCACAAACCCCCTGCACATTACACAACACACACCGCACCAGCACCACAAACACCATGGCACCACAAAGGATGCCCAAGTTCACGCCCATGGAGCTGACGGTCATGGTCGACGAGATCATCAAGGTGTACCCACAAATCTATGGGAACATGGTCCAGCACACACCACTAGCCACCAGAAACAGAATGTGGAACCGGATCGTAGACCAGGTCAATGCAGTCGGGACCCTGCCCAGGAACAGAGTCGAGATAAACAAACGTTGGAATGACGTAAAGAGCCTGGTCAAGAAGAAGGAGGGCAAAAACAGAGAGCTGGCTGCCGTCACTGGCGGAGGGAATCCCGCGCTCTTTAAGACCTTCAAAGCGTGGGAGGAGAAGGTGCGAGTCGTAATCCATCCGGAGATCCTCGCCGGATTAGCAGGGGGAGTGGAGGCTGGTAAGTACAAACTAATGTATACCAGCACACCGCTATGTACTCACATGCACTACCACCATGCCACAGCTCCCAGGGACAAACACCCCCATGTCCAGCACACAATACACAACACATCACACACACATGCAACAGACACTACCACACACAGCCCAAACCGAACAACTGTAAGATGCGTGGGGACATGTGTACACTAAGCCAGCCACGTAACCACCAACAGGTCCCCAAATATGCCAGAAGCGCCACAACGAGCACCCACCACACCCATGTGTCCGCCACAGCTGCACTAACCGACAAGTAACAGGTAAGTGGCAGGAACACAAAGTGCAGTGGGTGGGACGGTGGACAGCCCAAGTACAACACACACCAGGCCCCAGTCCCACAGCACAGCAAGGAGGAGCATCCCCCACACCCCACAGCCACGTGTCAGCCACCGCAGTGCACAACGACAGCCGAAAGGCAGACATCACGGTCCACAGCAATCGGTGTCAGTGGGTGTCCAGCCACCCCCACGACCCACAACACCCCCACCCCCACAGACCTGCAACATGGAGCACCCCCGCTTAGAGCCATGTGGCATCCAGTACAGTGCACGCACGAACAACTTGCAGGTGGGAAACTGGACAGGGCTGGATTACTGGAGGCATGAGGACCATAACACGACCAACACATGGGACATGTCACGTAGCAGACGAACACGCAGCACCGCCCACCGTCACGAACAAGTGAACAATGTGCACATGGACATGAACAACAGACTCACACCCCACATGACCCCTCACAGACATAGCAACACCCAAGGAGCCACGTCTGCATGCACAAGCCACACTGAATATAGTCCCACACGGCAGCCACTGTGCAACTCATCACACACAACCGAAACACCATTGAAGTCCTGTCCATGTAGCCCCCACTGCCTGTCAACCCCACACCCCACAACTACGCCTATGTAAGACAAACAACACTAGACGCAACAGAGCGGAACAACAGAAATGCACACGAACACCACTGAACCCATCAAACTCACAGACACACCATGCACATACAACATACCATCCATCCCATCCGTCAGCCCCAGTCTCATGAAAGGCATGTCATCCGCACAGCTGCCACACATACAGCAGTCACGCTAAGACACATGCCCATGACCAACCATGTGCCAGAAGTCAATTAAGCGCACGACACACTGTGAGCAACAACACACAACATGGGCCACACCCCCCGAGCACTGCAGTGATGCACATGGCACAGGGCAGCACGCACACCAAGGAGATGGGACAACTGCAATACGTTGGCTGGCACACAACTATCACTCACTCATAACGATGCGTCCAATGCCATGTCCAGTAACCACAACAGACAGCAAATATGCAGGGCATGTCAGGCATGCACACACCTCAGACCATGCACTGTCATGCTGCCACAACACATGTCACGTTCGGCACCCATGGCTCACAGCATGTACCCCAAAAGCATATCCCCTCCCAAATGCGAATCTGGGGCATGGCCCCCATGTTGCCATATGCGTTCCTAAGCGTTCCATTTGAACCCCAAAAGCATATCCCCTCCCAAATGCGAATCTGGGGCATGGCCCCCATGTTGCCATATGCGTTCCTAAGCGTTCCATATGAACTCCAAAAGCAAAGTACAAACCAGACCCAGGATGGGCCAGGAGCCCGCATACACCAGAGTCACAATGAGTAGGGGCACAGCAACACACCCATCGGCATGGCCAATCCGTCCCATGCCACATGTGCACAGCACACAGTCCCATTGCCTAGCACACACAACTACAGATGCCACAGCCACACACTCGCCTCCGGGAAACCCATGTACGAGATTGCACGAACTGCCAATGTCAGACGACTAATACATACTTCGCCAGGTGCAACACAATAACAAATCTCATTCTCTCCACAGGTGATGAACTGCTGGATGCTGGGGATGGAGACAGCAGCCAGCACAGCCAGCCTACAAGCCCCCAACGAGGACACACGGATCTGGAGGATCTGTCCTCCTCTTCGGACACGGACCACCAAGCTGGCCCATCTGGCGTGGCAGGGCCCAGCCGCTCCCCAGGACCCCTCCTACCCACCAACCCATCATCCAGGGATGCTGAACAGTCCCAGTCCCCTGCTGCCACTGTCGTTGCGGCCACACCCACGGTCATTGCGGCCACTACCACTGCCGCAACCGCCACCATCGCCGCACCGACCACCACCGCCTCCACCACGTCTTCGCTGGCACCAGCCCCAGCGCAGGTGGTGGCCCGGCCGACTGGATCCACCCTGGGAGCCACAGCGAGGACCGTGGTGTGCAATGTGGCTAGTGGGCAGGCCGGTGGCAGCAGGACTGGTAGGAGGAGCAGGGTCAGGGAAACGCCAGCCTCCCCTGGGAGCCATGCCCTGCCTCAAATGGCCAGAGTCCTTGGGGCCTATGAAGAGGCCCAAGGACAATGGGCCAGGTCTGCTACTGACACGCGGGAGGTGCTGGGGGTGCTGAGGTCCATGGACGCCCATATGGGCCAATTCTTGTCCCGTATGGACCAACTCGTGGACCTCATGGGCCAGCTGGTGGTGGCGGTGGGGTCACAGGCAAGGCCAGCAACACCACCTCCGCCACCACCTGCTAGGGCGCAGGCTCGGGCAGCAGTGTCCACTTCCCCTGCGTCCACAGCCAGTGAGCACACCTCACCCACCACCAGCAGGTCGCCACCACACACCCCCCTCCCAAACGTGGAAGGGGCCGTCCGAAGAGGAAACAGATCTCCCGGGAGGACTTCGCACGCTCCAGTCGCAAGTGAGGCAGCCAGCCAGCCTTCCGCCAGCCTTCCTTGACCAGCCACTGCATTGACTTGCTCTACGATCCCACTCCACACAGCCAGCTGGATGGCATGTGTGTGTTGGACTATGGACATAGAACCAGTGGGTACACCCTGATCATCACGCAGCCATGACCGACAGCTCATTGTCACTGCACGCACCACTTTTGACATCACCTTACACACAATCACATGTCACAGTTTGTAATAAATGCACCTTTTTCACTAACTGCTGTTTGTGCCCTGTGTTTTATTTGTACGGAATACAACGGCCACCTTGGGCGGAAAGGCACCTGATGCGTGGCATGGCAATGGAATCCGGAGGAGCCTGTAGGGACCTAGGGGTGGGAGACAGAACAGGAGCACATTCAATGAGTGTGTCACACACCCATCACACAGTACATGTCAACAACTACAAGCAATGTACACACATCGCACAGAGCAATAGGGCACAATGCCACAGTCACCAACAGTGGCATACTACCCTGGCCATGGAGCGTTGACACACTGCACGCAGTGAACATACGGCCACCCTGACACAGCACACACACACCTGCACAGATACAGACACATCATCCGTCGTACATGGACACTCACCGTCAAGTGAAGTAGCGGGCGATGAGCTGCTGGCGCACATTCCCAGCTTCCTCCTCTCCGCTGTCCACCTCACTCGAGCTGTCCTGGTCTGCGGGCTGGGGCCCTGGTTGATCTCCGTCATCCACAATGAGGGGGATCTGCTTCCGAATGGCCAGATTGTGCAGCATGCAGCACGCCACCACTATCTGGCACACCTTCTGTGGGGAGTATGCCAGTGCACCCCCGGTGCGGTCCAGGCACCTGAACCTGGACTTGAGGAGGCCAAAGGTACGCTCGACCACACGTCTGGTCCTCCCATGTGCCTCATTGTATCGATCGTCTGCTGGGGTGCGAGGATTCCTCAATGGACTGAGCAGCCATGCCCCATTTGGATACGCAGAGTCACCTGGGTGTGAGGGACACAGAGAACCGTTGCAATTCCAACTGGACAGGGGACAGCATCGCACAACCAGCACGCTACACCACTCCACATACTCACCGACAATACAGGCACGTTCCTGTTGCAGATTGGCCATCAGTCGTGGCAAGATGCTGTTGCGCATTATGTGTGCGTCATGGGCCGAGCCTGGAAACTTGGCACACACGTGGGTGATCACCATGTCCGCAAGGCACACCACTTGCACATTCAGGGAGTGCGTGTGCTTCCTGTTGCGGTACAGGTGCTCAGTGGCCTGTGGTGGAACAAGGCCAACATGAGTGCAGTCAATGGCTCCCACGACGTGTGGGATTCTGCCAAGGGCATAGAATGCACCCTTCACTGCCGCCAATTCACGAGCCCTGGGGAATCTGATGTACCTGTTCCGGTACAGCATCATGGCTGCCAGTACATCCCTCAGCACCTTGCTGAACATGGGCTGGGACATCCCTCCTCCACTGCCCACTGTGTGCTGGAATGACCCAGTGGCGAAGAAATGCATGGCGGCCATCACCTTAGCCGTGGGGGTGACAGCAGTCGGATACACCCTGCGGGGACGGAGATGGGGCTCTAACATGGCACACAGTCGATGCAGAGTTGGCCTGTCCAGCCGAAACTTCCTGATTACCTCTGTATCGTCCATGTCCGCCAGCAATTGGTATGGGCGGTCAATGTTCGGTCTCCGCCTGGGTTAAATGGCAGAGGACACATGTCAAAGCAACACGGCACATAGCAATTTCGCATACACATCACTGACATGACTGAGCAAGCACATGAGCCACAGCCCAGCTGTCAAGCTGGGACGGCACGGCCACAATACACTTACACAGGTCTCCCAACAATGGCAATGGCAAGTGAGACATACCACTGCCATGTGCATGCACATGGGGATCTAGGCCCCAATGACTTGCGGGGCGTGCTGATGGGGACTGACTGCATATTCGTCAAGCGGCAACGCCACGGCAACATGAGTGTCTGCTGAGCATGGAACTGCTTCCGAGGCTGGATGAGTATGGCACACGACGACGACGATGTGGGCACGGGCTGAGCGGCCAATACAAGTGGGACCTGTGGCACGAGGGTATATGAGACAGTAGTAGGTGTCAGCACTGCACCCTATGTACAGCACTGTACGGATCACAGCTCCCGAAACATTGACTGGTGTCCACATTGACAGCCCCATGCCAAGACGGCTGTGTGCTTGCAGTCACACGTCACAGGTGAGAGGTTACATTGCACGTGCCAGGTGGCAGACGTACATAGTGGGAGCTGGCATGTGTGTGCATGTGTCTCCTGTTCAGGATCCACCAGATGGGCGCTGACTCTGTACTGACCATTGGACACAGCATGTTCCGTGGAAGGCTTGTGTGTGTGGGATGGTGGCACTGGATGTGCCTCCGTTGGGTGGGGGGCCATGCACAGGGCGGGTACGTCGATGATTGCGCATTGTTGGTCACGGTGGGTGCACCAACTAAGATGTGTTGCCCCGTGTTCAATTCCTATGTCCGCATGATGATGGACTGTGGATGTGGGCAGACTACACATTGGTCGATGTGCTGTCTATATGCATGTGCCTTCACACCAGGCACAGCTGCCCCTGCACATGTGACCCCTGCTGGACTCGCTGCTGGGTCTGTGGAGCTGATGCACCTTCTGCGCGTGGGGCGGGCAGCTCTCCTCACTTCCCTCATTGCGCATGTCATGTCTTTGCCGCAGGTGACATGGATCATGGAGGGCCCACATGTACGCGTGGGTAGGCTACACATGATTGTTCACTGGTCGCCACCCCCAGTCAGTGTTTCGAATGGGAAGGTTGTCGTGCTGGTGGTATGTTCGATGTGGCGGATGGGCGGGCCTAGGTGCGGGCTTACATTCCGGACATGGGGGGTAGTTGGATTGGCGACTAGTTGCAGTACACACGGGACACGTCTCTTCCTTTCCACATCTGGGTCATCCCTTGTACTAACTGACAGTGATACAGTCATCTTCGCCCCAGCCCTCATGTCCTCCCCTCGCCCCCCAATATGCATGCTCACCTGCGAGGCTAGCGCTTGCACAGGCAGCCCCAAGCTCGCACCAGAGAGGGCAAGGAGTGTATGTGTGGGTCCAGTTGCACGAGTGGGCTGTCTCAGGGTATGATGTGTGGCGGGACGCCGTCCACCTGCGTGGTGCCCCAAATGGAGACCCGGCCTGCATGGACTATGCATCACAGTCTTCGCCTTCCGGATCCGCCACCTGCGACACCCAGTGGCTGTGGCTGCCCTTGCGGCCAGGCCGCGTCCGTCTGTGGCTGTTGGCCCACACATTCACTCTTTGGCCTCTCTGGGGAGGGCTCGGGGGTGGTGGCGCACGCGCTTGCACTTAGTCGCAATGGCATGTGTCGTGGTTGGTATGATGGGCAATGGATGGGATGGTGCGAGCCACCTCCCGTGACGTCAGTGCTGCTCGTGCTGTGGTGCGTCCCCCTACACTTCCATTTGACTTGTGCCATGCTAGACGTTGAGGTTCTATTGCCTGCGTGATATGACCAGGAGGAGCGCGAGGAGACCTCTCACACACCATGCTCCACTGCCATCCCGTGCCCTGTATCGCCTGTGCGGATTGACTATGTTGGGGTTACACCTGGTCGACTGGGGCTGTGTGTGCCTTGTCAAGGGGCATGGCGGGCGCACAACAGGATCCAGCTTGTCCACAGAGGGTGGGCTGAGGTGCGCCTGGTACCGCTTTGTACGTGTGCCCGGCTGCTGTGCACACACGTGTTCACTCCCCCCGACAGGTGTCCTCTCACAATGCCCAGGGAAGCGGTGGTGTACTGTTCATGACCCCTCCCAACACGGCGTGCTCCAACTTGGCATGTGCGCATCTACCCGTCGCACCCACCCACCTGAGCACTGCGTCCATACGACTTCACACGACACATGTGTGTCTTCCACAGTAGTGCTACTCATTTGCGTTGACATCCAATACCAGTGGACTACATGGTCATGTCACGACTGCCGTGTACTTCACATACTCTCATCCTCTCTCATTCGTACTTGTGAAATGAGTCAGCGGAGACAGTTCTGGTTTCAAACATTATATTGAGTCTTCTGTCCTCTGTGATGCAGTATAGTGGACACTACTGGCAGCGGAATACATGTTGAGGATATACTGAGCATGATTACAAATGGGATAGGGTGTGGGGTTACATCTGCTTGGCCAAGGCTGTGCTAATGTACATTTACGTATAGCTGCGGAGCTGCGGACTTTGACACAGACGGTATACATGTAGCCTACCAGACCGCTCGGCATCATGGGCACAGTCCATCTCAGTTCCATGTGACAGGTTTGCTGCGGTTGTTCCTCATGCACGCGTGCATGTGAGATGACATCAGGGCATGTGCTTGCGTGCATGCAGCGGCGTGCCACTTGTTGTTGCACTGTGGTGGTTACTGGACATGTCACAGTCACTGGGGTCGTGTTGTTGTTGTATGCACTTGTCGTCCATGCAAAGGTCCTGGTATGGGATTCCCGGGGTGGGGGTGGGAGGGGTGCAGCACCCACAGACTCCAGGCGACCTATTCATGTCCACTGAGCGGTGTGTGTGTCCATGTGCGCTGGATCCATGTCGTGTCCTGGTTGTTCGTGCAGTTCCGTCCATGTGGGTGCGATGCACAGAGCCCATGCCACTGCCTCCCACGATGCATGCGGTGTTCCTGGATGTGATGGGGAACAGTGTGCATGTCCCGGTCATATCCGATGTCATGGCGATGTCGTTGATGGTGTGGTTACAGTTGCCGGTCGTTTGGTATGGCTGTTGTGGTGGTGACTGGCCAGTCCGTGCGGAAGCTGAGCATGGGTGCGGGGTTGGACTTCATAGGTCACTCGGGGAACCTGCGTTGTGGTCCGACGTATTTACAGGTTGTCAGGTATGCGATGCCGTCCAGCAGGGCTTCCATGTCATTGGTGGTGTACATGTTTGCCAGCCAATGAAGCGGATGGTGGCTGTCAAGGTGTTGTTCGTAGGTTGTCCCTTGGAGGACCATGATGGGGCATGCTGGGTGACATTCGATGTAGCTGTTCTCGATGATCCGTCGTGTGGAGGCACAGTGGTTCCATTTCAGTGCGCGTGCGATGTTGGCCACATACGCCATGCCCCCATAGGCAGAGCAGGCCCTGTCGTGTGCGTCCAGAGGGAGGAGTAGTGGTAGCAGGTCCGCCTTCAGACATGCCGGGTTGGAGAGGCATATCTCGACGGGATGCTGGTAGGGACACCTCCGACAGTAGAAGACGGGCATGACGCAGCTGAACAATGTGATGCGGTAAGTCAGTCGGTAACTTACGTTCAGCAGGGACAGGAGATCGCATCCCAATGTATGTATCGTGTTGGTTTGGTACAGCTTGAGCTGTTCGGCGTAGTTGGGTAGGTGTGTTGCGGTTGCCATTTCGCAGCGGTTCGTAGAGGTGGCGTGCTCCGGCTGTGTGTGCAGTCTGCAATGTGCACGCTCCGGGGTTGCTGTGAGCTCTGTGTAGTCGTAGGGAGACAGGACTTGTGTTCTGTTGGCTTGTTTGGAGGACACGGGCCCTCTTCCCACATGCTTCTCAGACAGTTCAAGGTCAGTGCTGTGTGACTCCTTCCAATTAACTTGCATGTGGCCGACATGGGGGAGTGTTTTCTTCTTTCTTCCCCGTCCGTTGTGTGCTTCTGTGATATGCGCTATCTGCCCTGTGGTCGGTCTCCTCGGCATGCCTGTGTTGGTCTATTCTTGGACAATGGCTGTATTCACCGGCTTCTGTCGTAGGGCTGTGGTTTCGGTGTTGGAATGGAAGGTCATTCAGTGCTGTCTGCTCTCCCTTGTGTGGGCGGCAGGCTGCCTTTCCGCTCTGCGTTGGGCCTTGTGTGTGGATGTTATTCTTGGGCCACCTGTTGTCGGTCCCCGGGCTCTTTGGTGTTCCGTTTCATGTGTCTTGTTCATATGTGCAGGGTGGTATGGGTTTTTCAGTGTGGTACTGGCGTTCCTCTTCCCGAAGGGGCCCTGCTTCTCCCTAATTGGTGTTGCCGCCGCTGTGTGCTACGCCATGTTTGTTACACTGGGGTGTGTCCTGCAGTTGCGTGTCTTCACTGACATGTGTGCGTCGGTTGTGTGGCGTTGGGTGTTGTCCGTGAATTGGGCGTTGGGGACATGTCTGTGGCCGGCCTGTCACGTGTCATGTGCGTTCGGGGTGGGGCTGATGTGTGTGCTGCTTGGTTGTGTCCCTGTGTCTGTGTGCGACGCATGCATGGCGCTGCGGTTGGCCTCTGCGTTGTGCGCATGTGTGGCGGCGTCATCGGCGCTTTGGGGCCGTGACGGGGTGGTTGGTTCCTAGTCCCAGGTGGTGTGTACACATGTGTTCCGCGATGTTAGGATTTGGCCTGTGTGTCATATGTGGATGCAATGGTGGATGTGTAGTGTGCACGCGCTGGTGGGGGGTTGTCCGCTTTTTCCGCCCTTGCACTGTGTGCGCTGTTTGCGTGCACTTGTTGTGTGTGTGCCTACCTGCGTCTCCGCGGTACGTTGCGTCCTTGGTGGTGCATCAGCAGAAGCATGGGAAGGGCCTGCAGTGCTGGATTCATGCCCGGGGTGCCGCTTCTTCGTTGTCCGTGCTCTGCGTCCGTGTTTCCGCCTCTCTTTCACGTGCGGTGTCTCTTTGCCGTGGGAGCCGTTTGTTTGCGGCATCGTAATTTATGCGCCGGGCGGGACGTGTTTCGTCGGACGGTGTGTGTCAGTTGTGCTGCGCCGCTACGTGTGCGGGCGCACTTTGATGGCGGACGGTGTTGCTGGCTTGCCGGCGGTGTTTGGCCTGCTTTTCGCATCGTAATTGGGCGGGCGTGTGGACAGCTGCGTGCCGGCGGTAACTGGTGGTTTCTGCATCCGCCAGCACGGCGGTTGTGCTTCCGCCCGCCATCGTAATGGGCCCCTAAAACTTTTGATCTTAAAACTAATAAAATCTTTGTGTTTTTAAAAAAAAAAATATATATAAAATCATGTTGGTCCTATTAAATCCTTACATAAACTCTATTATACTTCTTAAATTTCTTACTATATACTTAATTAGGTAAGGTCCCTGAGAGGGGATATGTCATCCTCAGTACTACCCAGGGGCCTGGTCAACTATGTTTTTTAAAAAGTTTGCGCGAATTCTCCATGACCAACTTAAAAATTTAGCAATAGCTATTACATATGGCTCATTAGTGTTGGTCTTAATGATGCGCAGAGCTGTTGCACTGGACCGCGTACCCATGTTAACACAGATTGGTTTCAGCCATTTTATACGCGGAATTTTGTAAAGAGGACAGGCAAATAAAATATGTAATACTGTTTCGTCCTGATCATTACAGTGCAAACATTTACTTTTGTTCATGCTGGACCAATTTCTGGTGAAAAAATTTACCGGGAGGCTCCCTACCCGAAATTGGAAGTATAATCTCCTTTCACATGGTACAGTTATAAAATCCCAAAAATGTTCATACTTAGGAGCAATCTTATGCTCCAAAAACAGGCCAGTCAATGAGTTTACCTTTGTGGAATGTAGATGGTCCGCCTTGACCATCGACCAGTATGCCTTCTTAAATTCTTTTTTTGATGGGAACTGATTTACAGCCGGGTCCTCCCAAAGATGCCTCATGCCCATATCTACCAGTGTAGCCTTAACTTTTTGCAGCCAGACAACCTTACATGATTTATCTGCATCTACTACATCCTTCGCTGCCTTTGCATAGTGTAGGAGTTCAGGAGTAGACCACAATCGGCGCCAAAAAGCTACTGGTCTAAAACGTGCTTCCTCCGCCAACAAGCTACAACCCAAATCTGATAACAGAGGTGTTAGTGGGGTGCTTTGTGGTAGACCAGTCAAAGCTCTCACAAATTTGTTCTGGGCAAGAACTAGGGGGGAAAGATCATTAAAGCCCCAAAGCTCTGCTCCATACATTATGGAAGACCTGATCTTTGTATTGTATATTTTAATTGCTGGACCTATGGGCTTAGTGTGGGAAAGATTAAATTCTTTTAAAAGAACCCCCGCTAGTTGACTATGTTTAAGAGCCATAAGATCAATATGAGGCCTCCAGTTTAATTTTCTGCTTAACGTAATACCTAGATATGTAAACACATCAGTCTGTTCGAGTTGCTTCCCATTCATTTCTACCCTCCCACTAACTACATTGTGCTTATGTAAGACCATATATTTTGTCTTTTCAACATTTACCACCAGGTCGTGATCTCGGCAGAACCCCTCAAAACGCCTGAGTGCCCTGTCCAACCCAGCCTGTGTCTTAGAGATGATCAAAGTATCATCCGCAAACATAAGTAGCAGTATTTTGGTGCCAGCAAGGGATGGAGCATCTGTCATGTGTGTATAAAAATAGTTTACTACCTCATTGATATATAATAAAAACAAGGTTGGAGCTAAAACACACCCTTGTCGCACCCCTTTAGATACCGGAAAGCGTGGAGTTACACATCCCTGTTCGCCCCAGCGCACCTGGGCGAAGTTATCCTCGTGCAATCGCACTATCATTGATAGAAGTTCTGCGGGCATCCCTAGACGGTGCAGTACTTCCCAGAGCTTCTTACGTGGTACCATATCAAAGGCAGACTTAAGGTCCACAAAGGCTGCATACATGGTACCACCTGCTATTACAACTGTGCGCCAATAAATCAATATGAACCGGAAGACTTGGTCGACAGTGCTTGTGTGTGAGCGAAATCCTGCCTGTAGGGGGATAGTATTTCTTTAGATTCCATCCACTCCTGTATCCTACTCAGCACTAGCCTTGCAGTAATCTTTTGTATAGAATCGATTAGGCTGATCGGCCTATAATTACTGGGACAGGAGCGGTCCCCTTTTTTATAAATAGGGAGGATTTCGGCGCCACACCAAGTCTCTGGAATGGGGGCTCCATTAGCTATAGCATTTGCTAACCAAAGAATGTACCTTATCCAGTTCTCTTTATCATGGACAAACAGGTCTGCAGGGATGCAATCTAGACCTGGAGCTCTCCCCCTGGGTACTGCCATCAAAGCCTTCTCCACCTCGTCCTGAGTAAAAGACAGGGGCTGGTCAGCCATGGGAATTTGAAATTGGATGTCATCATTTTTAGCTGCAAATTGCTCCTCAAAAGGAGACCCACATGTCCTGGGCAACGTGGTTTTGCGGCTTTTGTCCTGACCCAGCATTCCCCCATTTGACCATATTCCAAAAGGACTGCATGTTTTTACCCCTGCTAGCCTGGAGGAGCTCTAACCATCTTTGTTCGTCCCATTCCCTTTTTGCTGCTGCCAATGTTGACTTATATGAGGCTCGGGTAGTTCTTATTCTCTCCATATCTTTTGATTTAATGGCTAAGGACAACTGCCTGTACGCTTCTCTACAGCCTTTATTATACCACCTTTCCTGCCTCGCTATTCCTTTACTGTGTGGTTTGTGTATTTTAGTAAAATAGGAATTTATTTTTACAAACAGAACATCATGGGCTTTGGTAATCATAGCACTATTTTTCTCTTGTTCAGACAAAGTATAAAAAACTGCTAATGTGCTCTCCACCGCTGCTTTCATTTGTTTAAGGGAACTAGCGTTTGTTACAATCCTATCCCATTTCACCCTCCTTTGATCGTTACATATTAGGGTTTCTGCAGTTTCGCTCACAGGTATTGTTCGCCGAGGCTCTTTAGTACCCGGAGATAACATTGATAACACAAGCGGGTTATGATCACTTTCATTACGCTCACTTACCACCATATCAACAAGGGCTGGCCATTGTTCAACGTTGACAAGTATATAGTCTATACGACTGTTTCTCAACCCATTACTATATGTGGGTGAACCCAGTCTGTCTGACGGCATTCTTCCATTAACAGCCCTGAGGCCCTTCTCTAAGCATAATGCTTTTAGTTGTAAGGCGGCCTCGGTCCATTTCCTAATTGGTGGCAACTCTAGTGATGGTATACTCCATTGGGCATCTTCCTCTTCACTAAGGTTGCCATCATCCCTGTCGAGGGGTTCAAAGGTAGTATTAAAATCACCTGCGATCGTCACATTATTTGCGCCTTTAAGATCCTCTAAAAATTTCTCTAATTTAGTAATTGTAGTGGATTTCCTTCCTCCTGCAAGCCCCCTAGCGTACACATTTATCAATATTAGATGACGCTTCTTTCTTAAGCTTAGGGAGATGGCCATGATGTCGGGGCTATCAACATAAACTTCCTTAATGTCATAACTTAAACATTGTTTCACCCAAATGGTAAGGCCTCCAAAAGATCTACCCTTCTGCCCCCTTGTGGCTGGTTTAAAAAAATTTAGATAACCTGGAATAAAAATCGGGTTTGGTGACCACGTTTCTTGGAAAACACAGATATCATGTTTATCTATAAAGTCCAACCAATCCAAAGATAATACTTTAGTGTGTAAGCCTGCAATATTCCATGTGACTAGGGACAACTGATCAATTGTTGATAACGAAAGAGTACTAACTGTAGGTGGGGGTACACCCTCTGTCACTTCCCTCCTACACTGAACAGAAACTTCACTGGAACTGAGGTCGACTTGGGCCTTCCTACTACATTCACTCACAGATGACACTTCACTAACCGACCCACTCCTAATGCTACCAATACGTGCTTGCGAAGCGTTTTCTGCCATTACCACTGGGAGTGAGGTTGTCAATTGTCTTGAGGTGGGAATTAAATTCCTTAAACTTCAATCTATACTTGACAGACATGATCCCCCGCTGGCCAATAGACTGGGGGCTGTGGGATTTAGCATTATCGATGGAATTGGGGGGTTGTATTTCATTTTTATTTGTGTTGCAATCAGATTTGATGTCCTGATCTCAAAGGCCACCAAATTGTCCACTAGATCAAGGGAAACCAGGGAAAGCCGAATAAAATCTAAATTTGAACCTTCTACCGAACACCTTTTTGCCGAGGAGATATCCTCCCTTAAGACAGATCTGCATTTGCGCACCTGTCTAAGCCAATGGATGCATTTATTAATCAACGTGAATTCATCCTCTTTTACTAAACTGGAAGATAACTTTGGCACACTGGTTAGAAATATCTGGTTCCTCGAGGATCGTAGTGTTACCTTGTCCCACTTGCTATTATCTTCAATATTTTCCAACCCGGAGAGTGAATGAAATCTCGGCAACATATTGTGGACCCTACTTGCTCCCACATTTTGGCTCCGAGGGCCCTGCTTCCATAGTATGTTATTTGAGGCTGGGGGTTGATTGGAATTCGTACCTCTATGATTTTTATGCTTATCATTAATTATTGTCAGAGGGTCGGTAACGTAGTTAACTATAAGTTTCTCCCCACTTCCCAAATTATCACTTATAGATGAACTCTCGTGAGGTTGCTGAGGCAATAGAGTTCTACTTGTGCCAGCAGGAATAACTTGCTGATATTTTCCCAATAACTCTGTAAGCTTCCCTACAACACTTTTGAGCGAGGTAACTTCCTCATTGAGTTTGGTCATTTGTGATTTCAAATAGGTCAACTGCCCACGTAGTGAATCTGAGCATGAGAACTTGCACAGACAAGATGGAATAACATCATCTATTACATTTGTAGCCTCCTCAGTACATACTATAACAGGACCTTCATCATTCGGCGATGTTAACACAGCGAACATATTAGAACATTCAATAACGGGTTCCAATTGACTATTTATGCACAAAGGTGTAAGTTGAGAGTTTCTAGAGAGTGCTGTTTCACTGCCCACGTTTAATCCCTCAGGGACCACCTTTTTCTTAAACATGTCCGGTACATGTAGTGATAATTTTACACATTTAACACTAGTACTCGGAGACGATAGCTCTTCTGTCATGCTGTTAACTGGACACATGGGATTAGGCGTTGTTAAAATCGCCTCACATTCATTGACCAAGTCATCAATTCGTGCTATTACTTGATTACTGCTATGCAAAGATGACCGTTTCCCCATTTTTTTTACCTTCTTGCCTTTCCCACTTTGTCCTTCACCCAAAACGTCATTGGCTTTCCTTTTGCCCATTATGCCCTGTGTTTCTACTGTTAATGAACCGCCAGTAGGTCCGGACTGAGACGTGAGGACAGTACCTTAGGGCTGAGAGTATCTGATCAGTAGGCAGAAGTCAGGGGGATGGCCCAGCCCAGCCTCTTCCGGGCGATGACGGGTGTAGACGGGTCCGCCCTTTGTCCGGGCTTGGTCCGCGCGCGCGTCCCGCGTTGCGGGAGGCTAGCAGGGATTTTGTAGCGCCTCCAGGCGCTGTCGGGATCGATGGCAGCTGTGCGCCTCGAGCGTGAGGCAGGCTGGGTGTTGTGGTCCTCCGGGACCAATCGCCGCAAAACAGGAGCGAGAAGGAAGGAACCCGCGCTGCGGGAGGCTAGCAGGGATTTTGTAGCGCCTCCAGGCGCTGTCGGGATCGATGGCAGCTGTGCGCCTCGAGCGTGAGGCAGGCTGGGTGTTGTGGTCCTCCGGGACCAATCGCCGCAAAACAGGAGCGAGAAGGAAGGAACCCGCGCTGCGGGAGGCTAGCAGGGATTTTGTAGCGCCTCCAGGCGCTGTCGGGATCGATGGCAGCTGTGCGCCTCGAGCGTGAGGCAGGCTGGGTGTTGTGGTCCTCCGGGACCAATCGCCGCAAAACAGGAGCGAGAAGGAAGGAACCCGCGCTGCGGGAGGCTAGCAGGGATTTTGTAGCGCCTCCAGGCGCTGTCGGGATCGATGGCAGCTGTGCGCCTCGAGCGTGAGGCAGGCTGGGTGTTGTGGTCCTCCGGGACCAATCGCCGCAAAACAGGAGCGAGAAGGAAGGAACCCGCGCTGCGGGAGGCTAGCAGGGATTTTGTAGCGCCTCCAGGCGCTGTCGCGATCGATGGCAGCTGTGCGCCTCGAGCGTGAGGCAGGCTGGGTGTTGTGGTCCTCCGGGACCAATCGCCGCAAAACAGGAGCGAGAAGGAAGGAACCCGCGCTGCGGGAGGCTAGCAGGGATTTTGTAGCGCCTCCAGGCGCTGTCGGGATCGATGGCAGCTGTGCGCCTCGAGCGTGAGGCAGGCTGGGTGTTGTGGTCCTCCGGGACCAATCGCCGCAAAACAGGAGCGAGAAGGAAGGAACCCGCGCTGCGGGAGGCTAGCAGGGATTTTGTAGCGCCTCCAGGCGCTGTCGGGATCGATGGCAGCTGTGCGCCTCGAGCGTGAGGCAGGCTGGGTGTTGTGGTCCTCCGGGACCAATCGCCGCAAAACAGGAGCGAGAAGGAAGGAACCAATAGTGGTGACATAAAAACAGATTAGAAATTGCTAATCAGACAATGGCAGCTTGATCCTTCCATTAAGCCTTTGCATCAGGCTTCTAAACCCTTTGCATGCCTGTGCTTTTTCACTTTTGGCCAAGAGCCGCTCCTGTCTGCAGCTCTTCTTTTTTCTTTGCCAACTACTAGAAGGTGTGAATGATATCTACCAAAGGCCACAAAAGAAAGAGATGGCTGTGGCACAACAACCCTATTGTGTATGAGATCATATGCGGCCTGCTTCCTGCCCCCCATGGCTCCTCCTGCGCCCCAGTGTTTCTTGTGCCCCACCTGGCACACATAATGTCGGAGGATGGTGATGAGGTTAAAATTTTGCCCCCCCCTGGAAACATTTGTGCGGACGCCCATGCTATCAATAATATAAAAATAAATGAACAGGTATGGTCAATGACATCCAGATTAGGCAGATTTTATGATTCTTGTGATTCACTAAGTTCGGATTCTAGTACCATGTTTTTTTACATATTATACTGTAGGTGCAATTTCGTATTTTATTGACTTCTTTCTGCTGCAGTATAGGCAATACCAAATGGGGCCTCTACCAGAACCTGATACCAAAAGGTTCAGGAAGGGTAGGCACAAGGGGAGGGCATGTCCAGGTATCCTGTTGCCCTGGGTTGCCTCACAATGAATTGTTTAATTCACTGACTTCTGACTGGGACCCAGCCTTCTGGATTTATGCCCCTATTGGCAGTGAACACAGAGAAGGGACAAGAAAACCAAGCATGTGAAATACCAAGAATGTAATAATTTTTTTTTTAATAAAAATGAATGTAATACTGAAGTCAATCACTCATTAAGTAAGCATCCCTATCTTACCACGTCTTTTGTAATTCACAAACAGACATGCCCTGTCGCGCACCACTCAGTCTATTACACTTGTAAGTAATTTGTACATTTCATGCAAATCTTAATAACAATTGCAATTGTTAGACTTTGTGTTCTAAAATATCATACAGCTTGCAAACACATTAACTCGACTGTTTAAGCCAGGCAACAATGTGTTGGGATCAAGAAATCTGTAATTATAAACCACCTGCTGGAATCAATGGAGTCGGCTGCGTGAAATGCATTGAAGGCGCCTTCAAAAGGTAGGCAGCAGTTCTGCAAACCTATAATCTGCTGCCAAAAGCTACTTGTGGGAGAACAATTCTGTGGAGCTGTAATGAATAGAGTGTTGATAAAAGAGCGATCGCAAGAGCGAAGCGGCCTTAATTCTAAACCTTAATGAATTTTCATTAAAAAATTGATAGTTTATGGAGCTGAGGGTAGACGCGACTGCTGCAAATTTGCATGGTTTGTTCCCTGATCTTTCATTGTGATATGCTTGATGTTACTGTGTCCATCTGTTACCCCCTCTGTAGATTGTAGC
This sequence comes from Calotriton arnoldi, assembly GCA_963921515.1. NCBI lineage: Eukaryota > Metazoa > Chordata > Amphibia > Caudata > Salamandridae > Calotriton > Calotriton arnoldi. The sequence goes on along the minus strand of CAWUFW010000151.1, from coordinate 2,328,374 downwards.
AGGCCATACTTTGTAGAGCACAAAGCACCTCTGGACCAGTAGCTGCAGTATGGAGATGACTCCATAAACCTCTGGGATCGGTGTTACCACAGGAAAAGACTGCATCCAAGTATTTTCAGATTAGTAGTATCATCTCTTCGGTATAATCCTATGGACTTGATGATAAGTTGGGCACAGTGGCATAACAAAACTTGCGGAGTCCCCTGTAGAGTACATGGAGGGGGCCCCCACACCCCGGATCCAGTCAGGCGCTCTCAGCCGCCGCCCGTGCACAGTGCCAGAAGGGCCCCCTTCTAGCTCGGCCCCACCCTGCACCGCGTGAGCTGCTGGGGCTATTGTTACACCACTGGTTGGACAGAGTGTTCCATCCAATTATAACCGGCCAGTGTTCCTGAGCTGGATTTCCTTGGTATGGGAACACTGGACCCAACTATGCCAGACCCTAAAATCACATTATACTGAGTCTGGAGGCGCAGGTCGGCCTCAGCCCTAGCCACCAACCGAGCCCATCCATTGCACAGTGGACACAGCACTCTTCCCACACCAGCCCACAGCCTCCTTGTCACCCTATGCCGCCTCTCCTGTCGCCTCACACCACACAGGTCCCCATGGTTTCAGTTACCACCTGCTCGTAGCAAGTGGTAAATGAATGCACATTTGTCCATAAAATAGCCATGTCTGCATGTTGTTCCCAATTCCGGAAACAAATGTTCTTGACAGTCTAATGCATGTGCAGGGATACGGTCTGGAAACATTATTTCCATCTACATGGTATCCACGTATATAAATCTGGCCACCTTATAATCGGGACTTGTGCAGTAACATTCTGTGTGGTAAATATGATAAAGTTGAAGAGCAACACATTCAATAACCAATAGTACCTAAAATCAACGATCAACACCCAAAAGCAGGTGCTAAACTCGTAGTGCCTTCAGACATAGCAATTAACAGGGGCGCCCTCTCACATACGCCTACATGCTGGCAGCAAAAAAGTTCTCTACAACAGCCACTGTACAGGATTTGCTATGAAAATAGGTACCATGAATCTCTATTTTTTTGGCATGTCACAGTTGACTGAACTGATACTGGGTAGCACTAAGGCCAGCATTCCGACAGTTAATCTGTTTCTCCCGATAGAGTACAGGCTTTGGAGACTACCATGTTTGGCATCTTCTAAGGTTATGATAATTACAGGTCGTTAGTAAATTTAAGAGATGTAGTTCTACACTTGTCTTACTACGCTTTGTGCACAGTATTGGAAAATCCATGTATTTGGCTACAACCCCAATGGCATTTGCCCACCTCTTGGAGGCAGTAATGGTCTCTGCACCTCATTTTATTTGACTGAGTATTTGATTTTTACTTTGTATACTGCATGTGGCCATATTTTTTCAAAGCTAATCTTTCGGCAGTACTGAATCAAGTGCCTGTGGTTAATCGGATGCTGCACGTTCCCACTTAGAAGGGCCTGAGTATCTCTACATAGTAAGTAATCTGTGACATTTAAGTCCATATTTATCAAGGTTTTGTGCCACCCTTGCGCCATGCAAGTGGACGCAAGGTTGACACAAAACCTAAATGAAATTTACCAAGCCACGCAAGGCCACCTTGTGTGGCCCTGCGTGGCTTGATAAATCTAGAGTAATGCAAGGCAGTGCAAATCGCTGTCCTGCGTTACTCTGCAGCAGGGAGGTGTTCCATGGGTGGCGCATGGGTTTCCCACCCATGAATTCTGGCACATTCCCCGATTTACCAACACTGGTAGACCTGGAAATGCGTCAGAATTGTTGCCTCCCCACCAGAGGCACAATGAGGAGAAATATCTTTATTTCTCCTCATTATTTCCTCTTTCTAAGAGTCCTGCATTCTGCAGCACGTGTAGAAAGAGAAAATGCCTCTGAGGATTGTTTTTGTGCAGGAAGGTCTCCTTCTTGCACAAAAACAATTCTGACTACAATGCAGGCACCTTTGCACCATGATGCAAGGGTGTCTGCGTTGGCACTAGGTAGCAGTTTATGCACCAGCACAGGCAGAGAGCAGGCATGGATTGTATAATGTTAAATATGGTGCATTTCTGCCCTCTCCCTTTCATGCAGCGCAGCAAGGTGGCTTGCTGTGTTGCATGGTATATTGGTGAATATGGGCCTTAGGTTTTTCCCCCATTTTTTGTAGTTGGAGACACGTGTCTGCAAATTTTGACTTTAGTAAAGCTAGTAAACACTCCAGCCAGGAACCAAACACACTGCCTAAAACAAGAACTAGCCCTCACCCAATGGAAGATGACGGGTAATTCCGACTGCTCTTATCCCTGTAGTATGGATTCCATGCAACATACCACTGCAGTCAACCCATCAAATGATACTCTGTGTAACATACATCACTGCTCTCATTGCTGAAATAGGCCATTCCACACATTATACCACAGTACTCATGCGCTCATAGGACACTCTGACACATTTGCAATCACCCTTTCCTAGGCACTCCATGCATTCTACTCTTTTTTACACACCGTGTCATAGCATATTCCATGCATTTTAAATCACTGCACTCCTCCCTGTAATAGAACATTACATGCAATATATCACTGCTCTCACCCTGTAATAGGGAAATCCATGCTTTCAACACCACTCCACTCCCCTATCATTGGGCCCTCCATCCTTTCTCCAGTCAGACTCTCTTAAGGCACTCAGCACAACACACATGACAGCATTCACCCTATCTGAGGCCATTTCATGCTCTCTATACTCTGCAAGCACCCCGTCAAAAGGTACTCCATGCAACATAATCACACATACTTATCCTTCTTTTTGGGTGTTCTATGCCCACAATAGGATTCGGCAAGCAAACTAACAAACAAACACCAAACTAATAAACCCATCAGTGGCCAAGCTGACACCCAACATCATCATGGGCACCTGATCTGGTGCCTCACACAGTCTGAAAGTGGCAGCTCAAATATCCACAGTGATACTCCTCACCAAACGTTACCAGTCCCTCATAAAATGCACTCCCAAAGCACTCACCAAATAACCCTTCTGCACGCACTTGTAACATCAGCTGTTACTCCATATGTAGCTCCAATCAACTTTCTATGACAAGAATCACCTCATATAATTTAGACCACCTGATTGATGTAAAGATAATGAAACTTTACTGTTAAAGTCCACCCTGCAATCTTTTAGTGCAATGCTCTCTTCCTGATAGGATGATAGGACATTAGAAAGAAAGATGAATGGTAAAATGCACCTAATGAGCTGGCACACTGGTCTCCAGTAGTCATGGAGACCAACTTTACAAGATGAGAGCGGTAGCAGGCAAGGCTATCACAGTACCTCTCTGCATAAGAGCTCCTCACAGGCAACATATTCAATAATGAACACAAGGTTAATGACAGACTATGACATACATCTGCTTGGACTCTGCATTTATGCGTTTCAGATACCATAGAAAACACAAGAAACCACGGGTCTAGAGAGACAGGTTAGGTTACAGGGGGCAGCAACAAAAACTAAGGAAGGCGTCCCTTTATAGGACGTTTCCCTCACCCACCAAAGGTGGCATGCTTCATCATTGGGGAACCTCCTCGCACCATGAAGCCTAGTCACAATGCGGGCTACAACACCCCTCACTGAGAGGGGGGATCTCAGGGATGTTTTAATTCCTAGGGGGGTATCTACTAAATACCCAATGTAAGCTGAAAGGCGTGGTGAGAGGTGCAGTGAGTGAGTGAATTTAAACTAGCTACAGGGTTTGCCACACATTTTTATTCAGGCGATTCTGTGCTAGGATTAAAAACAAAGGCAGATAAGCACGGCGGAGAATATTAGACCTGCTTGTGTTGCTTACAGATCCTATAAAGGGACGCCTTCTTTAGTTTTTGTTGCTGCCCCCTGTAACTTAACCTCTCTCTCTAGACCTGTGGGTTCTTGTGTTTTCAATTAATAAAGTAAGGGGAGTATACCATCGCTGGTCTCTAAACCTCCTCTAGCCCCCCCCAGTTTGTGTTTGTATTTTCAGTCAGTCAAAAACTTTATTTCGACTGTACAGCCATAAAAGCACAGGTAAATATGACATTACATAAATACCATTACATTTTTACAAACGACAATTAGGGGCAAGGGGTAATTATACAAAATATCAATAAATGGATGTGGGAAAATATGCTACATATTTATTATGTGGTTGGCTATCACCCCTACTACCCGACCCCCTAAAATTGGCAACCACATGTATTGAGTATACCCAGGATTTCCTACATTAAACAATTAAAACCATTTAAAACAGTTCACAATTTAAAAAAATAATTTAAAAGTAAAACATTAAAATTACTCGTCCATAAAAAAATTTCAAGCATTTCCCTAGGTGAGGATATGTGCAAATATAGTAGAGTAGCATTTCTAATGGAAAAACACAGTCATGTTATTGCCCAACACTTTCCCCTTTATGATGCCTCTGCGTATGCACCACATCGCAAATAGAAATTTCGAGATAGCGACTACAAATAGTGGGTGTGTCTCATATTTAAGTAGCCTAAAAACCTCGATGTAATTTCTAAGGCCCAGATTTCTACAAAGTTGGAGGACCCACTTAGATCTAGACCTTTTATAGGCAGGACAGAAAAACATAACATTGTATTTTCAGATACCATAGACAAACAAGCTGCCAATGCCTCCTTAGCAGACTTTTTCACTCATTTTCTCTTTCTTCACATCCACATTTAGATAACCAGTAACTCCGGCAAGAACTGTTTCTTCCATCCTAGTCCTGCCCCCTGAACTTTCCTTGAGATATAATGTCTGATAAATTCACAGGAGCTCTCACCTCAATAAGTTCAGAAACATATTTTCCCCTTGAGGTTTCCTCACAGCCGCAGGCCGTTCAGCACACTCTCAAACTTCTTCTTGTGACTCTCTAATTTCTGGCGCAAAGCTGTCCTGTTGCCTTTTCTTCTGCGTCCATTTCTTTTCTCTCACACATTGTCCTATAAATCTCTTCTCTAGTTTAAAGCTGTACAAAAATGCTGGTCTCAGGTGCTCATGCAGGCAGTTCCTTTGGTAGGTATACAGATGATAAGTCTAGGTGCTCCATCAGGAGCTTCGCAACTTCCCCCGCAATCTGCTCCTCAACGCTCATCTCCACATTCACATATACACAGGATGGCATCCCTCACATTCCATACAGAACATCTTGCATGCTTGGCAGCAGCCCATACAGGACATTGAAGACACAGATTCTAGCAAAGGAATAATTAAATAGCCTCTGTTAATCAGAATGCTGGCACAAAGTACAGCTGATTACCAGCTATCTAGGTTCAGTGGGAGGGACATGACCAGACAGGCAGTGGGTTTCTTTATTAACCTGTGCTGGGTGAGATCAGGGTGGCTTATTAATAGCTTTACTGCCCACCTACAGTCAGGATTTCAAAGCTCTTAATTGCTCTTCTCCTCATTAACTACTTTAACTTTTGAGCTGGGTACATAGTTAACATGCCCATCTGAGCTCATGAACCACTATTAAAGACCTGAGCACAGGGCATTGACCATTAATTAGTGAGAAACATGCATGATCTGAAGTCTTAAGGTGGCTAAAAAATTCTGATTTTCGTAGCCCATGTGATTGGAAGTCTAGGTTTCAAAAGAGATACAGCATTAAATATTTTCAGTGCCTTTTATCAGCTCTCTTCTCTCTTTGTCTGGATGCTACTTCTGGAGAAAGTCCCACAATTTGAAAAACACTGCTTTTGGACAGCCCTGCCATTGAGTGTTGTCCTTGGCCTGTGAAACTTAGGATGAATACTCATTCGTGGGTGTACGTGGCTAAAAAGATGACGGACTATGACTACATCTTTCATGGGTCTCCCAAAGCCTCAGGGGGCACGTGGTTTTGCTTTATCCTATGTACGTAACTCCTAATTATCCAGGCAATAACAACATCTGCATATTTGCCCGCATATGTTTCATATAAAAATGAGACGGTCTCTCACTAAAAGTGTGAAAATCATCATTTACTAAATTACTATCATGTCTTTTTTTTGGGCTTACTTTGGTGTTTTATGAAAAGATGAATATTTAAAACAAAAGCAGTATTTTTCCAAGTGATGCATAAACATTCATGGCGTATCTCTATAAGGTGACGTAGAGGCAGAAAAGCCGAATTTAAAATGTGGCTCTTCAGCTGGGCGGCTCCCTCTGATGACACAGCTGCTCCATTAATGTCGGCCGTGCTGCATACTTCCGCGGGATGGTGATGCGCGGGGATACTACATGCTGCAAAATGAATGAAACACTGGCACGGCTTCCGCTGCATTGGGCAGATATTCAAAACTGACAGTTGTCATGGAAATGGGTAAAAATCTTGAGGCAGTACTCATTGGAAAGAAGAGAAACAAGTCTTCCTCCAACCTATTTCCAGGGAAACAAACAATCTGCTTTAGGCCAATGTGCTAGTGTAACGTTTTGTGTCTGCGCTGCTTTTTATGTTTTTTACTCCGTGTTTTATCTTAGCGTGCTCAGGGACATTGTAACGTTGCAGGGCATCCACAGTGCAGCTCTGGAGTGGGCCAGAGAACACCGTCCACTCCAAGCCAAAATAAACATGCCCTAAAATGGAGCGAAGTGCGCACACTGACTTGATTTCAACGGCCAGTGATGAGATATTTGCTTTGGGGAAATCTGTTAGTATCTACAGAGCTTTAAGTGGGATGAAAAAACTGGGGGGGGGGGAGGAGGGATCTCTCAAAGGGGCGTGGCCAATGTAATTAAGGGTGTGGCTTAAAAGCACGTTAGCTAAAAATCTGTGCTTAGCATAGTGTGCCGCCCGACTTGTATTTTGCTGTTTCTGTCATTGCATTCAGATATATGATACAACGAGCAACATCATACCTACAACAAGTCAGAACTATTGGCTTTGTCAATGGTAGTTAGTTGCATAAGATAAATAAGCAACAACTATGGCTTGTATATAATATTGAAAAAGCTTCCACTTAAAGCCCTGGTGACACCATGATAATGTTGCTGCTCCTGAGTTTCAAAAAGAGAAGGGAAATCCGGAGAAAAAAAGACTCTCTTTAAAGGATTTTCCTTCCCCTACAATGCTCACCTGGCATGATGTCATGCCGTAACTTCTCCACTAGTGAGAAGTGAGCAGCGTGAGCATGCGCACATCGATGTGCCTGCTGTCATTGCAGTCCGGAAAAAACCGGACCGCCTTTGCCAGGGCACAAAACAGAGCCCGATAGAGACCCGTTTCGAGGCCTCCTTTAAAAAACTGCCGGTGCTCAGCACCTGCAAGACCGGGCCCACTTAAAGCCCTGAGTATCTACTCTATGCTAAAGCTTGATTACGAACGAGTTCGTAGTAAACATGTCAGTCGATTCCAAGTGGCAAGAATTTCCTTTTCCAACTGTTATTTCCACAAATATTTACTCATATTAAGACTTAAATCCCATTGAAGGGGCAATGACTGTGGCGACCCAGATGTACCCAGCAGAGTTCTGCACTGCATTCCCATGTCCCTGTGGTTCAAGGGCGACGTTTACCCCCTGCTCTAAGCGGGTGGAAAAAATGTGCAGGAGATGTTGTAAGGCAGGAGTTGAAAGGAGGGGGGTGAGTTGGGTGGAAGAGGGAAGTAGGGAAGGAGTTGTTAATTTGTAAAAAAATAAGTGCCAGGGCCCTCGTCAGGAGGACACGGCTTCTTGCACCATCCATTGAACCTGCCAGCGCTGCCAGTTACAGTACCAGCACAACTACTAACACACTTCTAAAAGTGTGACAATTCAGACTATTCCAGGCCCCTAAAGCCATAAGAATGGCTTGGACGGCAGGTATTAGTGATTGTCAATGCATATTACATTAATAAACAGCTGTTGTTGTGCTCATACACAAATTTGGAAGACAGCGCCACCATGTGGCAGACTATGGAGAAGTCAAGAGTTGAGGTTGTGGTTTCAACAGTTCTTTATTAGATTTCCATTACTCCAATTTTGCCCTTGGCTTTAAATGATGCCAACACGTGTTTCATCTGTTGTTGACACTGTACCAGCAGACTTCATCATGGACTACATAGTTCCATGTATATGTGGCTGATATGCATTTAGAATGTTGAAAAGAAGTCCTGTAGTGAAGCGGGTATGGCATTCTCCAGCACGACAAGACGCCCACTTACACTACGGGACTTCTCGTCGACAGATGACATGATACTACATTATACATAGTGTGCCATACTCCACACAAGTTAATGGGATAATTCAAGAGTACCATTGAGGAATTTATATTCTTGGTCTATCTACCAAATTCTAAATGCATATCAGCCACATATACATGGAGCTAGCCTGATGAAGTCTGCTGGTACAGTGTCAGCAACAGAACAAACACGTGTTGGCATCATTCAAAGACAAGGGCAGAATTGGAGCAATGGAAATCTAATAAAGAACTGTTGAAACCACAACCTCAACTCTTGACTTCTGTGTGCCCAGAGAACACCCCTTCACTGATGTTTGGATCCTTTCCAGTAGAGGAAGACGAGGTGGCTCTTCCTCCTCCTGAGCAGCAGATAACAATGGACACTATTTAAATAAGACTAGAGCATTTGTGTTTACTTGTGATTTACTGCTGTTGTGTGTGCCTAGATTCCCAGCCACTATAGTTGTATGTCCTTATGTGGCAGACTAACACAAGCGCTGGTGCTAAGAATTATGTGCCAGTGCCGAGCACCAAAAACAACCGGCTCAAATGAAGCACTGGGGAAGGTTGGCTAGCAGGGGTGTGAATTATAAGCACTTCTGTGCCTTGTATGTGGGTAAAGTAAGGGGCTGGGGGAGAAGTCTGGGCTGCAACAAAGTCCCTTTCCAAGGCAATTTTATTGGCTGCATTGTTGGCTCGTAAACTCGGCTTAGTTATTCTGGTGCCCAGAAGACCCTTGTACGGGAACAAGAGCCAACTCATGATTGAGAGAACCAGAATTCCACATGGGAATCCTGCTCCACTAAGCTCATTGTCTGGGACAGAGGAAACGAAATGGAGAGAGAGAGAGAGAGAGAGAGAGAGAGAGTTTCCAACAAAAGATTCATCAGCGATTCCTATTTGTACAAGGGTGGCGTACATAGGAGGCAGCGCCAAAATTAAGACCAGGTAAATCCTAGTCTTAAATTGGCGATACGAGGAGAAATGCATTATTTCTCTTCGTTTTTGCTTTTTCCATGTGTGCTGCCTTGTGCAGCACACATGGAAAAAGCAAATTGCCATGCATTGTTTATGTACAGGAAGGTGTCCCTTCCTGCGCATAAATAATATTTTTTTTTAAATGCAGTTTTGTCACTTTCATACGTGCTGCATGAAGCAGCACACATTAAAGGGACAGAATGGCATTTTAGGATTGTTTATGTGCAGGAAGGGACACCTTCCTACACATAAACAATCCTCCCCTGCACGCAGACACCCTTGCACTATGGTGCAAATTTGCCTGCGTTGGCGCTAAGTTGCTAAATTTAGCGCCATCGCAGGGGGAAACGCAAGGCTGCACCACATTCTTGTAAATATGGTGCAGCCTTGCATTTCAGAAGTGGAGGAGAAATTCAAGGGGGTTGGAAATTTTCAGAACGATAATGAGAAACATTAATTGAAACCGTATTTAAATAAGTAGTTAATGGCAACCAAAAGACATCTCTATTTACATGAATATTGCATTGGGAGGCATATGCCACATCTAACCTATGGTATTGACATACAGTGTTCCACCATGCCTTGATTGAAAGTTTGGTCAAACATTTCCAATTCATCGTAATTTGTTGAAACGCTAGAGCCAACATAAGATCAAACAACCCTCTTTCATAGGCAGGTAAAGGAATGGATTCTGATAAACTTCCCATAAAGAGAAGAATATTGGATATAGGTGTGTGGAATTTAAAGATTTTTGACAAACGATCCCAGATTTGTGTCCAAAAAGAAAGAACAGGGGGCATGAAAAAAAGGAGATGTGAGAGATCTGCCGATGGAAAGTCACAGGACCAACATTTCTTATTGTCTATGTGCGTGAAGTTAGCTATAGAAATGGGAGTGAAATATAATCTGTGATATAGAAAAAACATAGATTGAGTGGTGGAAGCGGATCTTGAGATCCTCAGCGACCGAGCCCAAATTCCATTCCATACTTCATTGCTCCACTGAAAACCTAAGTCTGATTCCCAAGCAAGTTCCACCTTAGTTTTTTCTCGTTCTGGATTTGAGGCATAAAAGAATTTATAAATTGAAGAGGCCTTTGGATTTGATGTTAAGATTTTAAGAAGTGAGTCCTGAGTGATTGAAGCATCATCAGAAGGAAGGGAATAAAAGATGCCTAGGAGTAATTCCATAAGTATGGAAAATGTATGTAAAAAAGACCGAGGGCAATTGAATGTAGTCTGAAAATCAGGAAAAGAGCAAGGAGAGGTGCCATCAAATAAATCGTTAACCCAGGCAATCCCCTCACCCTCCATGAGGCCCAATACAAAGGTCTACTATTAATGGTTATAAGACGATTATGCCACAAAGGAGAATGCAGAAAGATATTCCTGGATATTAATTGTGGTTGAAAATGGGGTTTTAGCAAAGAGCAAGTGTGTTTAAATAGTGGAAGGGATGTGAGAATATTTTTGACAGTAAAAGAAAGAACTTCCTTGGTCGAGAAAGGAGTAAACATACAACGTTCAATAATGACCCTCTTTGTTTTATCTTTCCTCTTCCTCTATTATTTTGCGAAGTTTTTACTCAACAGTTATTTGTTCCTTACATTTAATGATTCATATGAGCACAGCATTGGTATCTATTTAGTGTTTTATGATTATAAATATATTTCATACCCCGTCTTTCCCCTCTCCCCCTCTTTCCTTTACCTTATTTTCCCAAAATATAAATAGCTTTCTACTATGATTTGCTGCCTACTCTATTTTGCTTATAAGATATTCTATGCATTGTTACTCTCTAGGCCTGTAATGTATGTTATTGATTTTTACGGTTCAATAAAGCTTATTAAACTTAAAAAAGAAGTGGAGGAGAGAGGCGTTAAGCCAGGAAGGCTAACGACACGCTCCGCCACTTCATTGTACATATGGCCCAATGTGTTCAAATTGCCAGACCATCTAACGTGTGGTTCTCCACAAAAGCTGCAGATTCGGCAAAATATGCGGGAGTTGATTACGGAACGAGGAGTGTTTCCAAAATAGACAAATCAGTTTTGAAATTATTTCATAAGTGGCTCTGCCTTGCAGGTGCAATGTCATAAACATGGAGCGGCACAGGCATATATTGCAGTAAATACGGTGTACAAACTTACAAGATCTTTGAAACATGGACCGCAGTATATTGCATAGAGACCACACAAGGTCTAATAAAATATATCAGAAAAACAAACTTACATTTTCGGACACTCAGCTTTGCATATAAGTGTAAATCCCTCAATGGCAAATTAGCCCATGCTTCACTCTCTAATAGCCCCTGCCATTTAAAAGATCACCTTAACTTATACACAAATGTGCTCTAGCACCCCCTTCTCTGCCCAGTTTCTCCAGTCTTTTAGCCTGCTCCCATTCCTTTCCCCGACCCTGGCCGGTCCCTGGTAGGCCTAACGGCCAGTTAACGTTCGACTAACCTAGTCATATTTTCTTCACCTCATCCTACAAAGCATGACGGCCCACTGGACAACAGTTTCCAAATATCAAATTAGTATTTGCATATCTCCAGCACCTCTAAAGCCCAATAACCCCAAACCACTTTGCACAGAGTTGAGCCTAACTTTCCTTCTGGTGATTTAAAATGACCCAGCCCTCGAGAAACATCTTGCAGATAGTGTAGGTTCTATCAGATCCAACATCGTCAACCCAGCACCCCTTTTTTCAATCAAGTAAAAGAGAGATGTGGATGGAAATCTTCTTGAGCTTCAGAGAGGAAAGAATGCCTTGCCCCAACTCATCCAGCGGTCATTAGCTGACCAATGGCAGGCATGCACAAGTTGGTTGTTCAGTCATCTGCTCCTCCCCTCCATGAGTCAATGTCTCTGGACAGAGCTGGAGTCTGCCTTCCTTCCGTTCAAGTACCATATCCTGGGGGATGTGGCGTAGGAACCACATGAATACTTTATGGTTGAGAAAAAGTTTATTTATTGTTCAAACATACTGCTTACAGATTACTAATGATCACTAATTATCAAAGAAAGGCATTATTCTCTCCATTATGACCCCCATCGAAGAGCACATCAATTCTTCAATTCGGGTCTAGCATTGCATGCTTTGCACAAATTCTCCAGTCTCCTGTCCTTTTTCCTTCGCCGACCATATTGTGCTACTCAGCCACTTTATTTTCTACTGTCTTACCAGTTTTTTCTATACTTGGTCCTATCAGTCCACTCTCAAACCTGTCTGCTAATGGAAATGGACTGCCTTGGGACTCCAGGCACTGCCCAAGAGGAGCATCATGCTGAAAACAGTGCTGTCTTTCAGTGCAAAAACACAGAGCTACAGTGAGCCACTCTGTAATGGGCTATCAGTAACATCTTCTGTCATTCATGTTCTGGTCAGGAGTAGGCATGAAAGGGGAAGGGGCTCAAAATAACGCTCAAAGTCTCTCCCCATTTATGATAAAGGATCAGAGTGTGAAAACTTTAACACTATAGGGATAACAGGCTGTCTTGTGCTGGTAGTCCTATATTTGATTGAATGTTTAAAAGGCATAACTGACCATAGCTGCAATATCTGAATTGTCAAATATGTTTGGAGCTGCTGGTTTTATAGAATAGCTGTAGAAAATTTAATTTGGGGGTGATGATGTTTTTTTTTTCATGAAGGGGTTGCTACATATAAAACTTTGTGGAGGTTACCCACGCTGGGAGTCTCCATTGACCCCTGTCCTTTCTCTTGTGCGCACCGGTGCTACAACCTTTGAAATGCCCACCACTCTCCATGTTTGCCTCACACACACGTCTTTCTCCAATCCACTAAACTTCACCACAATGGGCTATCAAAGTTCGTATGTTTGTCTTGATTTGAAGGAATGGGGCATACAGGCCCTCCATTCAAACCAAGGCATCAGGCAGGTGCTGAACATGGCTAGTCTTCATAATTCCTTCGGTGAAGAGGTGTCAGAGCACCAACCATACCTCATTCTTCTACACAAAGTAGCTGCACAATACCTTCCCCTTTCTATCAACCTTGTAAGAAGCAGCATAGTCATAGACTTTTCCTGCTCCTTTCTCTATTCTTTTAAGTCCTCATTTCTTACTCGTGATGCCAGTGCATGATAACACTATAGCAGAGGCTTACTTACTGGTGAGATCATTCATTCCATCTAACAATACCATGACAGCTGGTGCTGCTTTTATATCCGAGTCACCAGGATAAGCCCTCTCTACAGAACTCTTCATTATCTGCTTGTACAAGGCCCAACTCTGCTCGCCAGCCAGTCGCTATTCTGGACTCTACCATGCCTCACACCTGTTCCAGCTCACTTTATCTTTTTAGTAAATGGTCATCCTACTTGGTTTTTCCATTCTCATACATTAGGTTCCAAAATGTGGTATCTTCTCCATATACTGCCAAAACTGTAAGTCTTGGTCGCTAAGTGTTCATCCTCTCACAGATCTGGCAATTAAATGCCACTTGTAGGTAGCAGCACTCATTGTGCCACCCACTAAAGTAGCCTTTTAAAACATGTCTCAGGCCTGTCACTGCAATCTGTAGTGCGGTTTTAAACTGCCATTTTGACCTGACAAAAGAAACCTTTTGCCAGGCCTAAATCTACCTTTTTAATACTTATAAGGTACCCCTAGGGTAGAACCTAAATGTTCATAGGGCAGGGTGCCTTGTATTTGAAAATGTCAGACATGTGTACTTATGTTTTACTTGTTCTGGCATATAAAGTCGTTTTTCACTGTTGTAAGGGCCTATCTCTCCCATTGACTAACACTGGGTTACCTTATTACATTTAATAAGTGACATCTTTTGCTTGGGAGCATATATAGATATGCTGTTTACACTCAAATACATTGTAATTTTAAAATCTTTTAAATGGTATAGTCATATTTTAAGTAAGAGTTCTGAAAATATCACTTTTAGAAAGTTGGCATTTTCTTTTCCTAACCATTTGTGTCTTCCTCCAATGTCCTGGGTCACATGACTGTGAATGGCTCTGCATTTTGGGTTTCTGTATTGCTTCCAGACAGTAACACAAAGGAGGCTTAAGTGTGGACAGGCTGGTCCATCCTGGCAGGATGACTGGAACGGGCTGTACTCAGTCCCACGTACATTTCAAAGGATTTTGACTCCTGCATACACAAAGGAATCTGACACCAGGCCTGCCATGTCTTTTGGCACCAAAGACAGTTTAGAGCCATGACAGGGAAGGGGAAAAACTTCACAGAATCAGATGTGGGGATAGGACAGGGAGTCTCCCACACAAAGGCTAGCACCAGGTATAAATATTGGATCTCAACAGCACTTTTCAAAATACTTCTGGGCCTGTGGACATTACAGAAGGAACTTGTCCAGTGCTGCCCTGCTGCCAGAGGACTGTCTTGCTGCTTGAGGACTGCCTTGCTGTCTGGGAAGGAATAGTGGACCTGTTACCTTCATCCCAGGCTAACCTGAGTGATTCCAGGGGTTAGTTGGCTGGCCTACTGTTTGTGCTGCAGGGACATAACACACTCCAGATGCCTCCCTTCAACTGCTCAGCAGACCTGATGCAACGTGACCTGACTGTACCTGCAACTGGACCTTCCTGAGCCCTGCTGACCTCTGCTGGAGTAAGTTCCTGATGTATAAAAGATGCCCCCTGGTCCTGGACCCTTGGCTGGCATCAGTATGAGCTCCTCCCAAGAAGAAAAGGGGAACTCCTGAAGTTTGGGCTCCTCACAACCGCAAATATGTCCCTTCGCAGGGAGACTCTGCTGTCCTCGACAACCGTCAATGCGAAGTTCTGGGAAGACCTGCCCTTCGAGCTACAGCGACGACCCTCAATGCAAGACCAGCACATTGTGTTACAGCAACAACAGCATGTGGTGACAGCCAATGTGAAGTTCCAGCAACAGCGTTCACAACGCCTGACAGGCTCTTCCCACTACAGAAATGACAGCCTGTGATGACCGCCAATGCAAAGCTCCAGCAATGACAGCCTGCAAAGCCTGACTGGTTCTTAACGCTACAGCCACAACCATCTGCAATGCTTTCCCTGCTCCTCGCAGCCTACTACAACGCAAATGGATCGCTTCAAGCTGGACTTTCAGAAGGTAACTGTTTCAGCGGGACAAACCTGGTCCCTGAATCCAACCCACACTCAATCGCAGTCAGCCTGAAGTTGTGACTTTCCCCCGGTCCAGCACGACCAGATGACCATGAGTGGTGCTTTGTGCTTTTAGGTGCTATATTTACTTTTATCTTCAAAATTGTATATCTCCAGTTCTACTTATTGGATTTATGTCCATCTGGTATCATTTTATTTATTAAAATGTACTCTAGTTTGCTAAATTGGTTTGGGATTTTTCTTGTGTTGTATTTTCACTTCATTGCTGTTTGTGTACTGCATAAATACTTTGCACATTGCCTGTAAATTAAGCCTGACTGCTTCGTACCAAGCTACCAGAGGGTTAAGCACATGTTGATTTAGTGACTTTTGTGGTTCACCCTGACAAGGATTGTGGGTTTTGCCTGAGTGGGGCTTCTACCTCCCTCAACCAATAACCAAGTTTCTTACAGGGAGGAAGCGGTGTCACTACTTGGCTCCATTTAATAAAGTTTTTCGACAATATTTAAAATGGTGACATTGCCACAATTCCAATACAGTTCTTCAAAGGTCTCTTTTGCCCTTAACAAAGCTATGTTTAAGGGTTGTAGGTAATCCCTAATGCAAGCGATTTGGATGAAGAAACATCCTACAAATGCTCTAGATACTTTATCATATCCTGTGGCGACAGGTGTTAATAGTTGTGCTTGGTCTTGCGTTCTAACACATTGTCATGCAGCTGCCACAGGCAATAGATTGGTTTGGTAAGACTTGACAAAACCTACAAACATTGTTGAGTGTCTTTTCACACATTTTTAGAAATATATGAGGGAGACTGGTCCACAAATTGTGTCGCAATGGACTAAACTCCTAAAATGCATGGAAGAAACAAATTCCATTAGTCAGTACTCCCCACTATGGGGTTTGACATTTGCCCACAAATCTCCGTTTTTGGGTGGGATTAGGGAGTGGAGAGACAATGAGAGTCTTACATATGGGGACCTGTTTGGACATTATACATTTATCACAAGATTAATGGTAGAGTAGAGGCTTGGTCCCTCGACCATGACCACTTTGAGACACTCATAAAAGAAAACAGTTGTGCCCATGTGGCTCAGGTTTCAGGAAAACATATCAGTAGGTCCAGTGTTAGAACATCATATGCCTGGAGTGGGAGGATTCTCTGAAGAAAATTGTCCAATGAGCAATGGGCTAATGCTTGTATGATAACACGAAAGGCACCTCTAAGTCCTCAATACCAATGAATACATTGAGAAATTATAACGAGGAACATGGTGGAGCCTCCTATTCTGCATATAATCAATCCATATATTTGTCACAAATGCCCTAGATGTACCGGTTCTTAAGCAACCCTGCTAAATATGCTGTAGGAACGGCGTTGCACAAAGTAACAGGGAAAATTCACAATATCAATGAGTCCTCTATTGTTGCTGCATTCAGTAGTTATTAGAGCAATCACTAACACTATTTCCAACACAGACGACAATTTCAATTCTGGTGATAGCTCTGGTCTGAAAGTCGATTGTTCTTTGCTATATGAGAATGTCTGCTCATTATTTTGTGCTTCGACACAAGATATAACATAATAAAATGGCTGGTCACTAGCACATAAAGAAGCCTCGTGGCAGAGGTTACGTAGCCACCAAGAAGGCATTAGTTTGAGATCCTAATAGGGAAGACGATTAGGCAAGTTAGATCTGCCCTGTAACTGCCTTCTAGGTGTAAGAGAGTAAAGTGAAAATGTTATGCATTCGCTATACTTGTAATTGACTGGCGTCTTTGACATTGTGCAGAATGGATCTTATCAAAACCAGGGCTGGACTGGGAACCCAAAGCAGCACTGGCAATTGTGTCGGACCTGCACCCGGGGTGATGTGGGGGGGGGCTGTGAAGCACTGCTGCTTTTGTTAGTGGGGGTCGATATTACAGCACCACTGAACAACTGGCCGACAGATGTTTTCGTTTAAGAGCACGATAACTTCATTTGGGCAGAAGAGAAAGGGAGAACATGAGTAAATAAGGTGAAAAAAGGCATGCATAGACACCCAGTGACAAGAAAAAGAGACAATCACAGTGAAGTCAATAGGTCTCGATACTAAAATTTATTTGGCTGGCCAATACTTTTTTATACTTCCATTAAGTCACAAAAAATGGCAGGAAAAGGGAGGAGCTTGTAGGTAATTTGTCGAATGACAATGTTCACAAATAATTAAAAGTTAGAATGATTAGTTATACACTCAGAGCAGGAGAAAAGCTGAGAGTACACACTCTTTTTTGCTGTGGCAGTCACAACACAAGTGATCGAGATTACCTAAATCAATGTAATGCCTTTACTCCAATTAAGGATTTCACATTCTGTGGGATTTATGGAAGTGCCGCTTGAACTGGCCACCTGCATGTTCATATTTATCAATCCTTCCAGCTGAAAAACATTTGAGTGAAATTTGCATTTCTGCCAGAATTAAAAAGGGAATATTTATTTCTCCATAGAGTTAACATTTAAGCAGTAGCCATGCAACTGCTCTTGAGAAATGGAAGGAAAAAGTAGGCAAAGGATTTAGATGATTTGACGTCTTGAATATGCTGCAGCGATTAAGAGTTGGAACTATCTGCTCTGCAGTCAAAGCAGGAGAAAAATGGAGAGTACACACTCATCATTGCCCTGACAGCCAGAACAGACGTCATTGAGATCCATTAGGTCAACACAATACCTTTACTCCAATAAAGAATGTCAGAACTTTAGGGAATTTACAGAAGTGCAGCTCCAACTAGAACACCTGCTTTGTTCATATTTGTAAGTGCTGTTGATTGATGTTTAATTTTTGTGAATTGAGCATCTTTGGTAAAATAGCAAACTACATAGAATTTTTAACCAAGACAAGTCCACAATTTTGTATCAAATGTCCACCCAACAGGATTTTCATTCATTGCTTGATTAGTGAGTGTTTTGTGTTGGGTGAAACACTAGTGCATAAGCTCCACTAAGCACATGTGAAAGACTAAGGAGCGGCACCTATCTCTTGTGTCTGCATTTTCTGTCATGTGTTGCTTCTTAAAATTGTGTTCATGGGATTGCAAGATTTGATACTGAATATCATTAAAAGGAGAAGAAGCACCCAAAATATTTTTTTTTATTTATGCCATAGCAAATGATGGCTGCAGTAAATTCACGTTCATCCATCGAGGTCATATTTGAAATCATTTATATTATTTTAACAAACCCATTCAAAGATGGCAGCCAAGAATGAGCGTGCATCCAGAAAGCCATCTTTGAATTCATTTATGTTATTTTAACAAATTTTTTGACTATGTTTGCTAAAAAAAATCAAATCATTTAGAGGTGCCTGTCATGTGTGCTTGTACAAGCGCACTGGAAGATGGGCACCTTTAAATGGAGAAAAACATTTTAAGATGGATGCCCATCGATAGCGCCCAAAAGGTAAAAAAATAATAGTTATAAATAAAAGAGAAAGCAATTGCAGGCGGGCAGGGACAGGTGCAGTAATAGATAAGCAGGGAGGAAGGGGAGCTAAACCTGTCTGGAGCTAAGGCCTATAAAAGGGAATGATTTCAACTTAGGAATAATTAATCAGGGTAGTAGAAAGAGCGTTTGGCTGCTTGCAAGTGTGGATGAGAACAGAAGAAAAAGGAGAATCAAAGAATCACAAAATTAAGGCAAGATAAAATATTTCAACTCATCACCAAAAAAGTAATGCTAGTACTGAAGACCATAAATGCAGTAAGAGAAGAGCAGAGGTTGACAAGAAGGTCAAAATATAAACCCAACCATTTTGAGGAGGGCAAGAGGATGAATAAGCACGCAGCTTGGAGGCCAAGGCTTAGCTAACCATAGGAATCAAACCAACAGTGGGGAGGACCATAAACCCCAAGAGGGAGGGCTGCATGCAAATGGAGTGACCTAACACATATTTATTTTTAAAAAACAGATTTTGTTACTTGTGGTGGAGTCATTCTTACACTGTTCATACAGATAGAAGAATTTTATTTTTAGGTCGAGCCTAGCGTCAGCGCGCATGCGCTGCTCGCTCTGCGAGATTGCTGTAGTAGAGTATGGGAGAGAAGCCGCGCCCACTCTACTCCCATATGTTTCATTGGGTTGTGTCATTGTCTTTCGTAAATGCTGCCTTCGGATTCGTTTATAGGCTTGTTAGTCCCTCCTTAGTACGGCCTTGTCTTCATTTGTACCCTCCCATGGCCACTGGCCCTTTTACTTCAGTTGTTACACGGGACCTGTTATTTAGTCTGTAAGCACTATTTACTTTATTGAGTTTCTCTTACTGCAGGCCGGACATGCGCTGCTTCAGCTGAAACCGCTTGGGTTTTTTTACGCAGCGTGGCTTCCCCCGTAACACGGGCGCCTGCTTTCAATCACTTTAACCCGGCATTATCTTGTGTCTGTTTCAACCACCCCTCCAAGTAAAATGGATTTAGAAATGATTAGCAAATTAAGTCATGTGAATTCCAGGTAGCACATAATCCTGTGCTAATGGGCTGAAGCTGACAACAGCACATCTGTGTTACATGTCATCTGTACTAAAGCCACGTGATGGGTTGTTTTCAAAAGCCTGTTTAATTAACAACAACACCACCACCACCACCAATACCACCAATGCCACCACCACCCCCAATACCTCCACCATCAATACCACCACCTCCACCAATACCACCACCACCAATACCACCACCAATACCACCACAGCTGCCAATACCACCACCAATACCACCGCCAATACCACCAACACCACCACCATCAACACCACCAATACCACCACCAATACCACTACCACCACCACCACCAATACCACCACTACCAATACAACCACCACCAATACCACCACCACCAATACCACCAATACCACCACTACCAATACCACCACCAATACCACCACCACCACCAATACCACCACCACCAACACCACCACCAATACCATCAGCACCACCAATACCACCACACCAATGCCAATACCACCACTACCACCAATACCACCACCACCAATACCACCACCAATACCACCACCAATACCACCGCCAATACCAACACCACCAATACCACTGCCAATGCCAATACCACAACCAATACCAATACCACTGCCAATGCCAACACCACGACCAATGCCACCACCACCGATACCAATACCACCACCACCAATACCACCACCAATACCAATATCACCAATACCACCACCACCACCAATACCACCAATACCACCACCACTGCCAATACCACCACCACCAATACCACTACCACCAATACCACCACCACCAATACCACCACCAATATCACCACCACCAATACTACCAATACCACCACCACCAATACCACCACCACCACCAACACCACCACCAACACCACCACCAATACCACCACCACCAATACCACCACCAATCACACCACAACCAATACCACCAGCACCAACACCACCACCAACACCACCACCAATACCAATACCACCACCACCACCACCATCAATACCACCACCAATAACACCACCACCAATACCACCACCAACACCACCACCACCAATACCACCACCAATACCACCATCACCAATACCACCACCAATATCACCACCACCAACACCAATACCATCACCAATACCACCACCAATCACACCACCACCAATACCACCACCACCAACACCACCACCAACACCACCACCAATACCACCACCACCAATACCAATACCACCACCACCACCACCACCATCAATACCACCACCAATAACACCACCACCAATACCACCACCACCACCAACACCACCACCACCACCACCAATACCACCACCAATACCACCATCACCAATACCACCACCACCACCAATATCACCACCACCAACACCAACACCAATACCATCACCACCACCAATACCACCACCACCAATACAATACCACCACCACCACCAATACAACCACCACCAATACCACCACCACCAATAGCACCACCAATACCAACACCACTGCTACTTCAGTTCCATCCCACATATCCATTCAACTTTGTCTTGCTTCATGCCATTCTCCCCCGTTCATCCCACCACACTGTGCTCTGTAAAGTAGAGCCTTATAATGCTGAAACTACAAAATTATCTGTGTATTACAACACTGACACAGACTTTTATTTTGGTGTAAAACATATTTTTATATATTTTTCATTATTTTCTCAGCGTTTTGTGTCGGAAAAGGACATATTTTATTTTGTTGCAATATTGTGTCTTTGTATTTTTTGGGTAGGAGATGAAAGCCACAGTGTTCACAATTCCTGCTCCTGATTCCTTTTTTTCTGTGAGGATTCTCAGGCGACCAGCTGGACCACATCAATCATTTGCCAAGAGAGTTGACTTAAAGTCATCTTGTCAACCAGCAAGTTCTTTCAGTAGATTGCCATTTGGAACAAGGATAATTCCTAGCGATACATTGTGTGACCTGAAATTCCCAGCGATACATTGTGTGACCTGGAATAATTGTGTAAAATCTTGGAACTACTAAATCATTTAAACTACTGAAATAACATTATTTTGTATCATTGTTCTGTTCCTATACACAAATTCTATTTGTGTTAAGGTAACTGGATACATATTACTCTTAAAACAATGCCAAGGAATTTAATGTTTTTAAAGTAGTGTTGCAAATACGTTTTCACCTTGGAGAAGGCCATAAAAATCTAAGATGAGGACAGAAAAAACACTGTTAACGATTTTTAGATATATAAATGTTGCAAAATATATTTGAAACAAAATGCACACAAGAGTAATGGTTAAAATTCAATTGATCTTTGTTTAGTGTTATTTATTAGGAATTTTTCGATGGTAATAAATATGGCTTTGGTAATACAGTATTTTTTGCATGTAACTTTTCTTAAATAAAATTATGATTTTTCAATATTCTTTTCTTTATTGGCTCTCTCTTGCAAAGCCATCGTCATTTTAAAGTCCTACGCAACTAAATTAAAATGTGGATCACAAGAAACCAAGCTTTGTTAGTATTCAGTCTCTCTTGAAAAGCTTCTATCAGTGGGTTCTAAGGAATGGATTTTCTTTTGAAGGAAGACATGTATTATTTTGAACCTTTAGAAAACAGTGACATTTCTAAATATTTTATTTTGAATGACATATGTTTCATCCTTTTTTATTCTGACTACGTTATCTCCAAATAATGTAATTAAAACTAATTAAGTGGTACCACTTAGGCCCTCAATCAATCAATCAATCAATCAACAAAACTTTATTCGATTTCTGTCCTAGAAAATCATAAAAGCACATAAAATCACAATAACTTACACAGCAAGGATAAAAAGTATCAAATATAAAATTAATTCATTTTGATCCACCAGCTAACTCCTCTAAGACATAAATTCATTGTTATTATGTTTTCCATAATAAATCAGATATTCATATTACAATGGTTTTCCTACACTTTTTAAAAACACTGATAGTCTCCACACTACGTGTTCATTTTCCAAAAGCTGTAATGATATAAAAGTAGGACGACATTGTCTAAGACCCAGTGACTTTAAAATTGGTAGAATCCATATTTTCCTTTGCACATCATAAAATGTGCAAAATAAAACAACATGAAGTGTTGATTGTTCTGCATGATCATCGCAGGGACACAAGTGCATAAATCTTGACCAGTCATTCATTCTTGGGAAGCTTGTTAATCTATGTAGAATCCCTAGTAGAAATCTGTCATGGCCACCAGGGACAATATTTAGGTAAGGTCGGATGCTAAAAGTTGTTAAAATCATTTGATTAGACAATACAGTGGGTTTTGTTATTTCTACTGATAGCCGTAGTGATTCGAATAAAATTAGGCCCTCTTTTTTTTAAACTTTTCTTGTGATGGTAGTCATGATGCTAGGCTTAGTGTAAAACTCTGGATGGCCAAAATCGCACATGAAGTCCCGAACGTACCTTAGCCACGGGATAGTTAAAACCCCTTCCAATTTAAAACTATCATTTAAGATATCCTGGTTAAGCGTAGTTTTTGTTGATGACCATATCTTATGTCATAAAAGAATGGGTTCCATTTTTATAAGATCTGCAATATATGACACACCCAATTCAGAATGGCAAACGTACGAAGATGTGCTGTTCAGGACTGTCAATATATATCTTAGAAACACATTTTCCACTACTTGTAATGAGTGCGAATCGACATAGCCACAAACCCCAGCGCCATACATCGCCGTAGAAACACATTAGGCCTTATAGATCTGTAAAAGCTCTGTCGGCGACCTCCTACCCAGTTTTATCGAGAAATTAGCAAGGGCAGCTGTGGCCTTCATAAATGACAATTTTCGGGCTTGCACCGTCTGGGTTCAGGAGTCATTTTGGTCAAAAAGGATGCCTAGATATGATAATCTTTTTGAAAACTCTACCTTCTGCTTATCAATGTACATATCTCTGCACTTTTGACTACCATTTCCACATCTCATAATAAAGGTTTTCGATGTATTAACCCTAAGACCCAGGTTGTGCATCAAGAGTGAAAAACTATTCATAACCCTTTGCAATCCCACTTGAGTGCACGAAATCAAAACGGCGTAGTCCGCATACAAGAGGGCAGGTATGGGGCGTCCACCTATTTGTGGGAGATCTTGGCAATCATTCACCAATGCTTGGCCCAGTCCGTTTATATAGAGGTTAAATAGAAAGGGGGCTAGCACACAGCCTTGCCTTACCCCTCTCCTTATTGAGAACGGATTAGTGCATTTGCCATTGGCACCAAACCGCACTCTCGCCTTTGCGTCGCTATATAATCGTCTTATGAAGTGAGTAATTGTATCTTCCACTCCTAGGTCCTCAAGGATCTTCCAGAGCTTATCATGCCTAACACAGTCAATGGCTGCAGTAAGATCTATAAATGCTAATAACAGCCTGCCCTTCTTGGCACGGGTATACTTCCCTATGATGATGTTCAAATTTAGACTTTGTTCGACTGTGCCTAGGCCCTCACGAAAGCCAAACTGTATGTCGGAGATAACCTTGTTATCCTCGGCCCAGTCCTGTAATCTTTCCAGAATAATTCGACCAACTACTTTTACCAAGGAATCTAGTAAGGATATCAGCCTGTAACAGCCGGGATCCTGACGATCCCCCTTTTTAAAAATAGGAACTAGAATGGATTCCGACCAGCTTTTTATAAAATGAGAGGAGCAAGTTGCAGTGATTACCTGTGTTAGCAACGGGCCGCATAGCGCCACATTCGACTTATAAAAGTTTACGGGGACCCCATCAGGCCCTGGAGCCTTTCCACCCTTACTTGCCATAATGGCACGATTGACTTCTTCCAGGATAAACTGGAGATCAGTAGGGTGAGACAGAGGTGCCAAAGAGACATCTCCTTGTGATCGATTGTCTAGAAGATCAGCACACACACCATTATTATACATCTTGGTGAAGTGCTCGAACCATTGCTCTTCTGCAATAGCAATTTTAATGGTCGGGGCATCTCCGGGTACCAGGAATGGAGTTTTTACAGCTTTGCAAAAAGCCGAGCTATCTTTGGATAGAGAGGCATCATGCAAGGCTAACCATGCCTTGTTTCTCAATGTTGCTCTTCGCTCCTTAAGTGCTCATTTATAAACCCCTCTGGCCTGTCTGATATCGTTAGGGTTTCTTGGT
Organism: Calotriton arnoldi; assembly: GCA_963921515.1. Classification (NCBI taxonomy): domain Eukaryota; kingdom Metazoa; phylum Chordata; class Amphibia; order Caudata; family Salamandridae; genus Calotriton; species Calotriton arnoldi. The sequence goes on along the minus strand of CAWUFW010000151.1, from coordinate 2,303,470 downwards.
GTCTTATGTGTTTCATGTTTTAATTTTGCATAGGCCCGTGTACATTTAGTGTCAAACCACCCTCGTTGTTTTCTACCCGTTTTCCTATTCTGCACGAATAGAGCCTCTTTAATAGCTCCCGATATCTCTTGAAAAAAAGTCAAAGCTTTATCATGCGTGGTTGTTTCACCCAAGCAGGCTACGAAAACAGGTTTACAGTTTGTTATCACATGCTTTAAAATTTCTTGGGGGTCCACCATCGACCAGCGCAATGAATATCCATTTGTTTTATTAATAGCTAGGTTTTGTGCAACATGTGCAAATTTATCCCCAGGGCCTAACTGACTTTTTAGCAATGTAAGAGTGACGCTCAATGGAAAGTGGTCGCTCAAAATAGTATTATGAGTAGTAAACAATTTGACTCTGCTCGAGTGGCTATTTGACATCAATATATAGTCTTTAGTTGTGAAACGTCCTCTACTATTAAAAGTATGCCTTAGAGGGACAGGTGAAGCACAAAGATCATTAGCGAACCCTAGATCAAGACCAAACATTACTTCATTATCAGTTCTCCAAGTTTAGTATGTGGGAAATGCGTGTAGCTATTCCCATCCTCGTTTATAAACCCACAGATTTCTCCTCCATTATTAGGACATAGAGCAGAATTAAAATCACCTCCCAAGATTATAAACTTGTCCATTGCACTGTCGCTATGGATAGTTTTCAGGTCATTGCCTAATTTCTTCACAACTTTCCCAATCTGATCAGGGGGCACGTTATTATAGAAATTTGTCAAGGCAATGCAATGCTTCTTATCAATGTGGAATATAATCAGTTGATAGTATATTTCTTCTATTATCATCTCTATTTTTCTCATGTTCACCATGTTGGATACATAAGTAGACAACCCTCCCTTTGCCCTCAGGTAGACCGCTGCAACATCTGCAGTGTGGAAAGTTCTAAATCCATTAATATGTACGATATCCTTTGCCCAGATTTCTTGGAAACACATTACATCAAACTTAGACATAAAGTCGCCCCATAGTGGGTTAGCCAGCTTTGATCGTATGCCTGAAACGTTCCAGAAAACCAGGTTACAGGAATCACTGTTATTGCTATTTGTGGTGTTCACTACGGTGGCATTTTCGAGAGTTGTCACAGATTTGGGAGTTAGTACCTGATCTGGGCTAGAGTCTAGGGTTTATGTGAAGCCCTCAGCAGGATATTTAGTGCCCGGTATCCCATTTCTCAGATTGGGCTGAGTTATTGGCAAAGCATGTTTTTTTGTTTCATTTTGTGAGTGGTCAGGGACAGTTCTACATATGTTTAATTTACCAAACCTATTTCTGTCAGAGTCCTCTTTATGTGTGGGGTGTGGGTCTGTTACTTTAGTTAGTCAGTCTATGTCTTCTAGAGTGTTGAGAGTATCAAAGCGATTACTAACCGGGACCCTATAACTGTGATGCATCATGTCTGCAATCGTAGGTCTGCTCCGCTGTACCTTTGGTGGTTGGTAGAAATACCCTAATGGGATGATGTTAACTCTCTGGGCCATAATAAGGTGGTTCCCTGCCCTATCAAGTATAGTCTGCACCAGGTGGGGGGATCTGAATGTTAAGACCACGCAATCGCCTGCAAAGTTTTACAGGCTTTACCTACCCAACCTATTCTTCTGGCCATTTTAAATTCAGAAAAGAGGATTTTGGTTAGTCCAGTTCTAGTACTCAGCCAGTGTAGTGATTTGCTCCTAAGAGCAGGCAAGGGTTCCTACATGTGAGCGGGAAGTGAAGGAACGTTAGCCAGTACTAACGTGTAGGGAGTGGCTTCCGGTGGGAGGTGCAAGGACTGGTTTGAGATGCAAGGTGGCTCGGGTTAGATCTTTACTGCTGCCTTACAGAAGCATCTCTCCCTCCGTCCCCCGGACGTAGTGCCCGTATATTGGTTACGGTCCTGTTTTTAATATTACTATCATGTAAATAAGAAGTTGTGGGTCCCCCCCATATTAGACGAGTGCTTAGTAGGTTGTGGGGGTTGTGGGGTGGGCTTTTGACAATGAGGGCGAGTGGTAGATGCAGGAATGCTCCCGTTAATGTTTTGGTGGTGAAACTGGTCCACCCCAGTATTGGATTCCATTTGGCGAGCCCCCACCCCCAAAAGTGTTGGAGGTCCGGAATCCCTGCCAGGACGTATGCCCTGGTGGAGGGAACAATTGCTTATAACCGAACCCTCAATGTGTGAAAGTCTTTCTTCAATTTGAGTTAGTTTTAATAACAGAGGGTTCATGAGCACAGTAACCATTGTCTTTCATCTTTTCCAAAAGTCCTCGTCATTCACCCGGGAAGGCAGTATAACAGGGTCAGTAGTCTTCAGCACAGAACTTAACCCGAGTTCGATTTCTCCATTTCCACTTCCTTTTAATTTACCAGTTCGGGTGGATTTCAATGGCTTTTGTTTTTGCAGTCCCCCACCCCTTCTTCTTTTCACTGGCGGTTCATTATTGTTCTCTTGCTGAGTTTTAGCAGCCTGGCCCCTTGTTACAATATTAGGCCCAGTTGTTGACTCTGGAGTTGGAGGCACGTGTAATACTGGCACCAAATGTTGTAGGGGCGAGGTTTGGGGGGGATTTAGAGGAATACTATCCATGATGTGACTGCCAAGAGAGGAGCGTTTCTGCGAAATCAGGGGCTCCAGGAAAAGCCGCCGCTCCATTAATTCAATCTCGTGAGTGAGGACTGACTCAGCCCTCATTAGAAAGGCGTCAAGTATTCCTACTACTTCACACCCCGGATGGTCGCTGGGGCACTTACGTTTGCTCATTACTGTAAAGAATGTCACTTAAAATATTAGTGAAAAATTGTAATGGCACTATACCTCAAGGAGAGAGTCTCAAAGGTCCCGGGATCCAGGTATTAGAGGCGGGGCCCAGCCCAGCCTCCTCCGGGCTCCTCCAGGCATGGATGGGCCCTCCCTTGGCACGGGCTTCGCCCGGGCACGCCCGCGCACTGCGGGAAGCCCCAGCTCCTTTTCTGCGCCTCCGGGCGCGGGCAAACGTCACGCTGGTGGCGCTCGGCCGCAGGAATGCTGGGAGTGGAAGTCCTCCCCAGCAACGACCAGCACAGCAAAACAACGGGCTCCCGCACTGCAGGAAGCCCCGGCTCCTTTTCTGCGCCCCCAGGCGCAGGCAAACGTCACGCTGGTGGCGCTCGGCTGCAGGAATGCTGGGAGTGGAAGTCCTCCGCAGTGACGACCAGCACAGCAAAACAACGGGCTCCCCCACTTAGGCCCACATTATGATGGCGGGCGGAAATCCATCCGACAGCTCATCAGAGGCATTCCGCACCTACATCATAGGTTTCTGTCAGACCGCTGTATTATGATAGTGTCGGTCGCAGGGAAACCCGCGGTGGAATTCCGCTCCACTTCCGACGGGCTCACGGAGCCCGTCGGGTGGCATGCGGATTTGTAATCCCAAAACGGCAGCGGAGACAGCCTCGGCTCCGCCATCGGGATTACGATTTCGCTTTCTGCCTGCCCTTTCATGGCGGTCCGCCTGCCATAAAAAGGCAGGTGGAAAGTGACTTTGGGGGGCCCCTTGCCCCCTGGCCCTCCACTATGTAGCCTAAACATCCCTGCACCTTGTGGCAGGTACCGCATGGTGGCTACCACAAGGTGCAGGGATGTTTGAAAGCATAATTTTTCTATTGCAGCTTGTGCTGCGGCCCTTTTCCAGCCGCCGCACATCCTGCAATAGAAAAATGTCTGTTTCGCCCATAGAGCGGTTGCATCCTAATACCGTGGGTGGAACAGCCAACTATAGTCGGGCGGATTTCATCCCCCTATGGTGTCGGTCGGTTGCTCGTCCGACCGACATCGTAATAGGGTCCTTAGTATTCTCCCACTACTTCTTGCCTTATTCCACATTCTAGTCCTTTTAGGTGACTGATTCAAGCTAAATGTAATCAATTGATGGCTCACTATTAGCCATTTGGAAATATCCAGAGCTTTCCTTTGGACATTTATTAACTTCAAGTTATGTTATTTACCAAGAACAATAAACAAGATACAGTACAAACCTTGCTCAATGACATAAACCTTGACAACTTCGAACCCCAACTTTAATCGAATGCCAAGTCACTTGGATTCACCCTGGACACTAACCTCACCCTCAAGGAACACATTGCCAAATAATACTAAGGTAGTTTCGTACCAACTCTCTCTTCTAAAGAAAGTCAAATCATTTCTCCAGAAAGCAACTTCAGAATAAATGTTCAAGCCCTCATACTGTTGCATCTGGATTGTGGTAATGCCCTACTTCATTGCCCTCCCCGCCACCACGCTGGCACCCCTTAGGGGTATCCTACATGCTGCATGCAGCACATCTCATCCTGGGCCTGAAGAAACATGATCAGATCATCCCCATCCTGATGGAACTCCATTGGCTCGCCTTGATGGCCCACACCATCATCAAAACCAGCTGCATCATTTACAACCTTTTGCGACCAAGACCCCTGCTTATCTTGCAGACAAGCTCACCATCTCTGGTGGATCCTGGCATGCCCGTAGCTAGGACATCATCAGACTACAGATTAAGAAATGTAAAAAAGAAAAAATAAGACAGCAAGCCATTTCTAACTATGCTTCCAGGATCTGGAACAACATCTCCAAATCCATCAAGATCGCCCCCAAAGATTCTCCAATTTTGGAAAGAGTTGAAGACTCACCACTTTAAAGAACACTGCATCGCAATGCATTAACCGTCCTCAACCCCGCTCTATAATTCTTACTCGTTGACTTTATCCTTGTCCAGCGCTCCGCTGCCTTTTGGCTAGATTTGTGCAATAGAAATACCATATACATGCATACATAACTTGTAGGCTATGCGTTTTAGTTGTTAACTAGCTCAGTCTCTAGTGCTCATTAAAACAGTGTGTATAATTACAAGAAAGCAAGCCATGCTGTTGCTATGCATTCGGCACTAACTTCCTTATTTCAATGTTCATATGTACATTTTTCAAACTGACTGTACACTATCTTGCAATTTCAAAATGTCTGGTATTACAGGCAGCTTTTCTAATTGGGACTATAATCATTACTAAATGGATTAACACCGAGGCCATCAAGAGGACATTTCCTTCTTAGTGGCTCCTGCTACATTGCTTATTCACTTTATTTAGTTCAATATCCTTCCAGGGAAATTGTTATTTACCACATTACTGTACTGTGCCAGCGTCTGAGCAGCCACAACATGGTTTAGTTTAAACCATTCTACATTCTAGAGGGTATTTCATCAGCCACGGTTATCCTATAAATGACAAATAGTGAGAGCCACCATAGTGAATTAAAGGTGGGGGTCTTTCTTTTCAGGCATTTTATATTATGAAACCTTGTTGGATCATGATCTATCTATCTATCTATCTACCTGCCTGCCATCTTGTCCGTCTGTCTGTCTGCCTATCTATCTATCTGGCCAACATTGTGGAGTCTTTTGGAATTAGAGTGGTCTCATACGCTGACGATACTCAGCTATTACTGGCCTTTCAAGATAATGCTCCTTCAACACTGATTTCTTTTAAATCTTGTCTCAGATCAGTACTAGATTGGATGAATATCAACTTTTTGAAACTGAACTCAGACAAGACCAAAGTTCATTTTTTGGCTCTAAAACCTTACCCGACTCCAACTTTGGTGGCCTTCTGAGATGGGCAATCCTCCTTGTCCTTCTCCTGTGGTCATAAACTTAGGAGCGAAATTTGATGCTGAGCTTACCTTTGAGTCTCAGATAAAATCTCTGTCCAGCTCCTGTTCTTGACTCTTGGGTCTCTGAGATGTATGATGTATTTTATTCCAGTTGATCAGCAGAAAACCATTGTGCATGCCTTGATCACTTCTAAACTTGAATATTCCAATATTTTATACCTTGGACTACCCTCTTTTCTTATTCTACAGATCATTCAAAATGCTGCCACCCGACTAATCCTTAAACTTCCTCCCTGGCATCCCTTCTCAAATCACCTGCGCCAGCTTCACTGGCTGCCGATTGGTAAAAGGATCCAGTTTAAGGCCCTCACTTTTGCTTTCAAGGTTTTTTACTGCAGGGGGCCCTCTTTATCTTAAGCGTCAGTTCATACTGTCATCCCAGGTGCGATCCCTTCGCTCTAATAATCTGAAGCTGTTTCAAACCCCTTGTATTGTTAAATCAAGACGAGGGGTTGTTCCTTTGCCTATATGTTAGCCAGACTCTGGAATGCCTTACCTGTGGCTTAGAGAAGCTGTCCATCCAAAACGATCTTCAGGACAAAGAATAAAATGCTTCTCTTCGACTCTGTAATAACCAACTCCTGAGCTGACCTCTTCCCCGAACTTAGTGGCCACTCTTACCGTTAGCACCTTTTTAAGTAGCTGTGCGCTCTATAAATGTATTGTATTATTGTATTGTATCTATCTATCTAGATTTCTATTTCTCATATTTTGCATAAACTGAACTCTAATTTGATATCAATGACCAAAAACACCTCATTACCTAGGAGGACTGAACACCGCAGGTTCCTACACTTCAACAAAACGCTATGTTAGCAGGCTTTGGAAAAAAAAAATTGTTGTGGGATCTCTTCAGCAAGCAAACCGTACCTCCATTTCATTCTGAGCGTTCATTTTAAGGAAAAAATTGCCATATGAATTTCGCATTCAATAGCTTTTGCTGATTTACAAAAAGTTTTGAAAGTGGTCCCTATTTGGCAGTTTTTATTAGTTGTCTCTAATCGTGTGTTTTGATGAGGAATATCGCCTGGGAACGCATAGAAGGAAGACAGAAATGGGGCTACGTATATGTACAATGTATTTGGTAAAAGTGGTCGCAATTTGCGCACCAACTTTTATCGAATGCATGATGTTGTGCGAGTCGACCTTTGTACTAATAAGTTGGTTCACAAACACCGATTCGTAGTGGGTCATCGCAATTCGATCTCCCTCATTATTATTAAAGAGGTATGTCAGCAGACCACAATGTTTGCGATTGATTTTAAATAAAGCATGCATTTTTTTTTTAATGCAGCTTGTTTTCCTTAAAGGAAAACAGGATGTGTTTAAAAAAAACTATTTTTAATTTCACAAACTTTTTTCATGAGTAAGCACTGGTCCCCTGGACCACTGCCTACTCCCCAAAAAGGTTTTTTCAACATTCACAAAGGGGAAGGGACCGCTTCCCGTTTGCGAATTGGCTACCACCTCCCTTGAGGTGTTAGTGAAATACCAATGTTTTGTGACTGGATTACGGTCGCAAATCCTTAATACATACCATAAAGAATCGTTTTTTTAGATTAAACACTCTAAACACAACCCTTCCAAATACCAAGCCGGTATGGTTTCCTAAACCCATTTAACGATCCGCGAAAGCTTTCGAATCAGAGGATTTGCAAACTATAAAACCCTTTGTAAATCTGGTCCTTGATTGCTCCATCTCTCTGACAGGCAGTTGACAATAATTAAAACACTTAACCCAGAAAGTAAATTTCAATTTGTGGCAGTGTGGCTCTCAAGTGCTATGACCAACTTGGATGGAATCAGGAAGGAGGTTAGATGTGGTTCTAGACCCCTAATTTTTCATGGATGGGGCTGAAAAGGTCTCGGAGTAATGTAGGTCAATCTACTCCCATTGTCTGTCCCCACAATCCTGGAGCACCTCCAGAAGTGTTAAAGCTACAGAAACAAAATATGCAGTTGGACAATGGTGAACAAAGAAAATGAAAGAGGCATGCGGACTGGAGCAAAAGATGCCTACTCAAAAGCAGAAGAACTTGATGCATTTGGAAGAGCCTGAAATGGAGTTAGGAAGTTGCACCTAGATTTGCCAGTGAATTAAGCACGTGCAGAGAATACAGGAATGAGGCAAAGATACAAAAAAGTCTGAGGTGATTCCGTGTAGGCGTTCATCGATAGACAGTATCTTTGTTGATACTGTTATTTGTTGATACTTCTGAAAACAGTACTTCTTAAGCAATAGTGCGAATGAGTCATGTGAGATGGTCAGACTCCCACTACCAGCAGGCTGCAAGAAACTATCCCCCTGTGCCTGAAGTGTTAGCCCCATCCCTACTAGAACTATCTACTCTCAAGCTGAAAGAGGCATTTTAATCTAATACCCATTAGCACATCATGTACTATTGATTAAGACTAGTCTCTATACCTAACATTTTGACAAAATGCTCTGAAGGTTTTAAATGTCACATAGGATGGCAAACATGGGGCATCTTGCTAGAGTTTATTCTCCTCGAATTAGGAATAAATGTAGGCCTATTCAGGTAGACAGGACATGCAGGAATACTGCCATTGTCAATATTATTCGTTGCTCTTGAATGATCAAGAAATGCCCTAAACGTCGAAGATGCAAGGATTGTTATCATGTTGGCATGTTCTGGGATTCCAGGAGTTCAGACAGATCGTTGCTAGTAATTTAATTTTGAATAGGTGCCAAATTAGAACTCTGAAGAAGTATACAAACAGCAAAAACATAAATAAAAATACATATTAGGACTAAGTTGCACGCATAAGCCAGGAACTCGGATTAATGTTCCAGTGAAATAAGGTATGAAGCAACTGTAGAGACAGACTTTTATCATATATTTTCCTAAATAGACTGCAATAAGTGAATTGTGTCACTCTTACACCTATTTAAGGTCCTAAATAGAGGTAATGCAGTTATGTGGTTAAAATCCAAGCACTCAATAATTACTGATACCCTGGGGTGCAGCAATTATAAGAAGCAGGATTCCTTTCTAATTATGGATTTTGGCTTTCTGAAAGAGAACAAAAATAAGATTCGCTGTTACTCACCAATGTGCAATTTTTCCTCCTCATTCCAGACATTTTTCTGCATTCCCATCTCGTCAGGTTATTTCTGACTAAATGTGAAGGGGGAAATGTTCAGTGTGCGGGTTTTCCCCACAAAATATGTAATTTTTTAAAAAGAAACTGAATCCCCAGTGTCTCCCGGAATTCGGATGTCTTCCAAATGCGTGATGATTTGCCTAAGATTTAAGAGTCTTCTTCACAAGAGTCTACAATATACTTCCAATAAGAAGCAAACCAGTACTAATACATTTCATTTAAAAAATGTAAAACAATATTATCGACAACATATCCTCTTTAAAATCTACACCTTGCAGATCATTGCCATACGCAGATATAGTCCAGATATCACACTTACACGAGTTTGCTAGGGCAATGGTAAGGAAATTGCCTTTCATCACACAAGCGCCTGAGCAAAACTTTAGTAAGTGAGGAGGGCCTAAATACTTGGAGACAGCCACACTGTAGTCTGGAGGTAAACTAGGCTTGAAGTAACTGGGGAAACGTAACACACTCAGTTAACAATGAATAGAATATTGCTGTACATTATAAGGCTATTGCAAGTCACTAAGGACTTCCATTACCTTATAGAGAAATGAGGGGAAGGTCATGGAACTCTGTGGTGACTTGCAATATCCTTATAATATACGGTGGGGGTACTTTATTCCTTAGTTGCACCATCATCCTTTCCACGAATTGAGGTCTTTCATATGAAGTGTGTTGGTCTTCCATATGAAAGAGACATGATATTTGCAGGCATGAAGAATCTGTAGCGCAAATTTAAACACAACAAAAAGCAGTTAGATATTTGTTGCATTTTAAAGTATGTCACATTTGAAAAAAGCTCTAGATCAGAATGTGTAGAAACAGGTATACAGTTTCTCTTTTTCCTATAACTATGTAAAGGGTACAAAAACATAAACATATTCTCAAAGCTCAGCACGGACAAAACTGAAGTACTGATCTTCGGGAACAACACCTCCCAGTGGGATGACTCCTGGTGGCCTCACGAACTAGCACCCTTACCCACTCCGACCGATTATGCCCAAAACCTTGGCATCATCCAGAAAAGTAAGCTTGCCTGCTTCCTCACCCTTCGGGTGCTCCGTAAGATCTTCAGGTGGCTCCCCACTGACACCAGAAGGACCGCCTCCCAAGCCCTCGTCACCAGCCGACTAGACTATGGCGATGCTCTTTACAATGGAATCCCCTCGCGCCTCCTCAAAAGACTGTAGACCACTCAGAATTCAGCTGCAAGACTCATCCTTAACCTCCCTAAACAGACCCACATCACCCCCCACCTCAAGAAGCTCCACTGGCTCCCCATTCAGAAGAGATGTCAGTTCAAGATGTTGATCCACTCATTCAAAGCCCTTCACAACCTAGGGCCAGCATACTCCAACCACTGCCTGAATTCCCACCTTCCATCCAGACACCTGCGCTCCGCCTCGCTCCTCCTCGCTCATACCCCCTGCATCAGCCGCAGCAACAGTGGATGTCGCTCCTTCTCCTACCTAGCCGCAAAGTCCTGGAACGACCTCCAACCTCACCTCTGGACCTCATCCTCTCTGCTGGAATTCAGGAAGGAACTCAAGACCTGGCTGTTCAACTGAACCATCCTCACAGCAGTGCTCTCAGCGCCTGGATACCCTCATGGGTGATTAGCCGCACTCTACAAATCCTGATTGATTGATTGATTGAAAAGTATCTCCATTCTGCTGATCGCTATTCATTTAGAGAAATAGAGCAGAAGAAAGGAAATCCAGGTTTAGTTTTCGTTGTTTACACTACACCTTTAATTATGCTCCCTGTCCTGGCCTTTCCTCTTGACTGCTGGCAGCAGGCATTGCGATGTCAGAACTCAACTATGATAACTTATAATGGTTTAGCAGGTATGTCATTTCTTTGTAACAGGCAATTAGATGTGTTACAAGCTGCCTGTAGTAAGGAAATTAGAAATTGACTTTTTATACAGAGATTGCAGGCTCCCATGTATTATAATACAATAATAATAGTAAGCTCGATTTGTAACATGCTTATACCATGCATCTCGTTCTCTAGAACACCGAAAAGCAATTAATTTATGCAACAAGCGCAATAGAAGGAAATAAACATAAAATATAAACATAAGACGTTGTTACTGCCAGCTCCAGTGACAATTTGTGTTTTAAATTTAAAAGTACTGTAAGATTTGAACTCTCCCCACGGTTGTTGCAAGTGAATATAAAATACTAAAATACTTTATTTTTGGCTTATCCATTCCTCCATGCACACTGAGAGAGTGCGGCCTCCTGAACGGCAGAATGCCACTTGGGTTATGAACATCCTATATCCTAGAGGTGCACACCATATCAGATTTAGCATTAAAGATGTTTTCTCCAGACGCTAAAATCCACCATTTTACACTCAATCTCATTTGAGAATCCATCTTCTAGCCCTTGGACATCACAGTACACCTCATGCTAACCAACCCTAGAGAAATATGTTATCCATACCCAGGCAGAAGGCAACTCAAAAAGCATCATTTGGAATTGTTTGGTGTGCAAGGGAGGCTGCATACTCATCCAGAAACTGTCTGCCAGACTGCGAAGGAGCAGTGCCTCTCCAGGACTGGTGCCTGAACCCAGGAATTGGAGTGCACCTCAGGGGGCCTTGAGGCATAATCTGTCCCTCAAACACCAGTATATGATTTCTCTTAAAACATCCAAAGCCTAGGTCGTCGTTTTTTTTTTAGAAGTGGTCTCTAGCTGCTGTCGTAGTGATGGTGTTACACAGGGCTTTAAGTGGGCCGGGTCCTGCCGGTGCTCAGCACCGCCAGTTCTAAAAAGCAGGTGCTGAGACGGGTCCCTATCGAGCTCTCCATTTTTGCCCCAAGGGTGAAAATAAAATCTTTACTCTGCAGCAGTACCACCCTTCACTGCCTGTGATGTAACTTCAAAGAGACGCGCTATAGTTTTTTCACAGTCTCATCATTTCAGAACTAAAGCATTTTCAATATTCTATACAACTAAGCCATAGTTGTTGCTTATTTATCTTAAGCAACTAACAACCATTGACAAAGCCAATAGCCCTGACGTCTTGTAGGTGTAACGTTACTTGTTGTATTATATATCTGTATACAATGACAGAAGCAGCAAAATACCAGTCTTTAAGTTGTTAATGGGCACATTACATTAATACAGTATTTTCTCTATAGAGTCTTTAATGTAAAGTTTTCGTTTCTTTGAGTTGATTCATTTTTTTCGATCTTTTGGAAACATTTAAGAAAGCTTGATTGTAATTTTCTTTCAAGATCAAATCAATATTATTTTGATCCGTTGTTGCGGGGCCCCTAAAAGGAGTGGTGCCGATAGGCCGGTGCCTATTTTGCCTATTTGGTAATCTGGGCCTGGCTCGAGATGGGATTTTTCATGGCAAAGCAGGATATCGCCAGCCATGGGCATCAGACACGGCAACTTCCAATCACAGAGTGACTCTGCATTATGGATGCTGTGTCCAGGTGGAGGAGTGTTTTATAAACTCAGAGGATGCCCCCAAAACATAAGAATATCTGGAGACCTTGGCTGAAACACCTTGGAGGCGAGATGCTGTGCCCAGGCGCAAGAATAGGAAAAGAATGTAAACCTGCCCAGAAGGTGAATGTTATGTGCTGAATGTTTCATATTATTGAGATGTGTATAACAATCTCTGCAACTGTATTTTTTTAGGGGTAAAATAATACATATATTTGCCCAAAATTGTTTTTTTCTTTTTTTGGTTGTTTCGGCTGAAACCTCCAAATAGTAGGTGCTGATTCACAAAGGCATGTAAGAGTATGTGATAAAATACTCCGGTACAGAACTAGTCTTAAAACATCTAAATTTGAATATTCATATACAATTAAAGAACTATGGGGCATATTAACAACGGCCAGCGATAATTATCGCTGGCCGTGCTAGCGATAATTATATTATCGCAGGCTATCTCTGGTATTTATCGCCCTGGTAGCGCGTTATTAACAACGCGTTACTCCAGGGTGATAAAGATTCCAGAGATAGCGAGGTCATCACCCTTTTGCAGGGAACATCGCTGGATGTTCCCTGCAAAAGGGCGATAACCTTGCTGATACGACCCACAGGGTCGTATCAGCATAATCCACCCCCTATGTTAGGGATTGCTAAGTCAGGATTTTAGCAGACGTTAGGTTTTGGCGAAAACGGCCGTTTTCGCCAAAATCTAATGTGTGCTAAAATCATGTGGGCTGCCTTGTAAATATCGCGATGTAAACATCAGCGATATTTTGGGGTAGCCCATCTTGGGTACGCCCAGTAACGCCCACTTTGCATCTCATTGGAGATGCAAAGTGAGGCGTTGTGAAAAAGGGTGCTAACTTGCAATTAGGCATGTTAGCACCCTCTTGTAAATAGGGCGCTAGTTTTATCTCCGCTTTTTTGGCTTTGTAAGCCAAAAAAGCGGAGATAAAGCCCTTGTAAATATGCCCCTATGCTCGTTTACTAAAAGGGAGTTGGATGTTTCAGGGTCAAATGACGAAGGCATGCAAGAATATGTAAAAATGAATTCCTATAGTACAACTTCCTATACTGATAAACACTTTTGTGAATCAACGCGAGGTTGATTGCTTTTTTGCTTCTTCCTGTTTTACAACATCACCAATTGCTGCAAGTAAAGGCTGTCTTTGAAGCGGAGAGTACTTGAGGCAAATTAGCTTGTGGCTTATATCTCCATAGTTTCCTTCATTTATTTCCAATGCAGAATGGCCAGATCTCAGCATGGGCTGAGGATACTGCATTCAGGCTTCTCCCGCGGTGTATGTTTTGCTGCACATTTCCAAAGATGTTTTAAGTGACTTTGTAAAGCGAGGACGGAAGCCCCACACTTACGTGCTTGGTTGTGCACACGCGGTGGGAGAGCCAGCAAATTGCCCATCCCAACGAATAGCGTAGGGACTTTTCACTTTTGTCAGCACAGGGAGAGAAAATTACTTATGAAAGGAGATTCAGGGTCAATTGTGAAATGTAATTGATTGTGACATAAATAGTCAAGGCTGGTGCTGGGCAAGTTCACAAATCTGACCAACTTCCATTTAAATTTTAATTAGTGTAGGGCTCTTTTATGAGCTGGATGTTAAATACACTCAAGAAGGAGGGCAGCAATCCAATTATCTTCCCTGACGCTAATGAAAGCGAACTATAGTCTTGAGGACTTAACGGGTTGCCCAGATTCAGTCATTACTTCCTTCTTTCACATGGTTTTGATGTGCTGCTCAGTTGTGCAAATTTATAGTGGATTTCCTGGGTCCCTTTCGGACTTTCTTCCACTAGTCTTGTTCTGCTAAATGTTACCACAGTTGGTTAACTCATTTTGCAACCATCATTAAGAGCGATGACCTGTGAATGCCCTTTTGCCTTAGTTTTAGGGCAAGGCACAATATTGATGCCTTCCTAAAGGTTGCAACCATCCATAAGGACATTTTATTATGATGTTGTGAAGCACGGTTCAGACAAGGCTTTAAGTGGGCCGGGTCCTGCTAGTGCTCAGCACCAGCAGTTCTAAAAAGCAGGTGATGAGACGGGTCCCTATCGGGCTCTCCATTGTTGCCCTCACCCCCTGGGTGAAAAAAAAATCTTCACTCTGCAGCAATGCCACCCTTCACTGCCTCTGATGTAAAAACAAAGGGGCATATTAGCAAGAAGAGGCGATAATCATCGCTAACCCTGCTTAGCCGGCTATCGCTGGAATATATCGCCACGCTAACGCTGAATTAGCAACGATTAGCGCTATGGCGATGAATATTCCAGCAATAGCGGGGGAAATGGGCCAACATCGCTGAAAAACCAGCGATGTTGCATGGAGAAGGAGAACACCTTGCTGATACGACCCTGTGGTCGTATCAGCATAATCCACCCCCATGTTAGGTATGGCTAACACCTGCTAATTGCAGGTGTTAAATAAATGGCGATGACCCCGGTTAGCGCGACTTTTCACGTCGCTAACTGGGGCCATGGCCACCTTGCTAATAGGCGATAGGCCTGTTAGCGAGTGTTTCCCAGGTTTGTTCGTCGGGAACGCCCACTTTGCATGTCATTAGCGATAAATATCGCTGACATGCAAAGCGGTAAAAACGGGCGCTAATGCCCGCAAACTGTCTCTAACTGCTGTTAGAGACAGTTTGCTGATAGGGCGATATAAATATCGCCGCTTTAGCGGCAAAAAGTGCCGCTAAAGCGGCGATAGTGCCCTTGCTAATATGCCCCAAAGACACTCGATATTGGGCCTTTCACTGTCATAATTTCAGACCTGAAGCATTTTCAACGTTATATACAACGAAGCCATAGTTGTTGCTTATTTATCTCTTGCAACTAACAACCATTGACAAAGCCAATAGTCCTGACTTGTTGTAGTTGTAATGTTACTTGTATTATATATCTGGATGCAGTGACAAAAGCAGCAAAATCCCAATCGGGCGGCGCACTATGCTAAGCACAGATTTTTTACTTACTGTTTTTAAGCTACGCCCTTATTACATTGGCCACGCCCCTTTGAGAGACCCCTTCGTTTTTTCATCCCACTTAAAGCCCTGGGTCCAGACAAACAAGATCACAGTGCCCTCTGTGCATCCGGATCACTGCCAACTCTCCTTACTATAGGGGTAAAGTTACATAGCTCCAACCAGGTAAATCCCATAACGACTCACCTCATGAGAAGTTTTGTAGCAGTGAAAGAGTTCTTTTTTGACAGCATCGATGATTTGCATCAGTGTCACAAAGCACTGTGGATAGTCAAGGTGTGGTAGGGAAGAGAAATGTGATAGCACAAAAATAAATCTGTTTTACCACTCTGTAAATCACTTACGTCAAATGAACTGGAGTATTGGGTCCAATACTGAAGGCCAAATCTGTGCTAGGTGTCTTTTCACCACCAAATTTTCGACAAGTTCTTGATTTTTGCCAATTAAAAGTTTGAAATGTTTCCTCATTTACTTTCTTTCTTGAAAGGACAATGCCTCTAAAAATCGACTCTAGCCGTGTCATCCAGCGCCTAATCATTCTTCAAACACACCAGTTGTCTGTTCAAATGCTACCGCTGCGGCTTAATTCAATACAGACTGTACCTTCAGAAAGCAACCATTTTTCTATTTTTTCCTTTACAGTTTTGATGTCTTTGATGACCAGTTCTGTAAACCAATCCACTGGTGGTTAAACAATAGCACTTTCTATTTAAAACCAATGTGAAATACAAGCCGTGCCAATTCATAGCATGTAAAGCACCATGAAATCGGCAAACTTTCATTGACGTGTGTGGAAATGTTTTGGAGACAGTAAAGGTTTTATAAACGGTACTTACAAAGAAAAAGCACAACCACAGAACAGAAGCATTGAATGTAGATTTCAGTACGTAGATATGAATTTGGGAATATGGTACAGTCGATCATGGCATCTTTTGCACATAGCAATATCAAAGCAGTAACAGCACAATACAACAAGCCGGTTTCGTCTATTGGCTTTGCCAACACGTTTTTTAACCAATACCGTTCAGCATCGGCAAAAAAATAGTTATTGCCGATGTGGAACCAGGGGGCGCTGGAGGCACAGAACGAAAGTAATTTACATTGTCCCCCAACTTTCCCTATAGCCAACCCAAATATCTAAGTATGAATACAACCCAACTGCAGCTGATGGTGAACTGGCTCAGACACAGCGGCTTGTGCAGAGAGCTCCGAGTGAGGGAAGTCTGCTGCTCCTGCAGACTGCAAAAGCCAGAGATCAAGCATTGGCAAGGTAAATAGCACTCACCTTTGCGACATACCAAAAAGGAGTGGGTGTGGGGAAGGGAAAAAGCAGCCAAAAAGAGAGAGCAAAGATGGAGACCGAAGGGGAACACAAGCAGGAAATAGCAAACGGAGTTTGGGATGGATGGGGCAACCCATGGATGTGAGTAAACAGCAGAAACTCGGAGATGGGGAGAGGATGTGGTGTTATGGCTAGAGCTGCTGACTCTGGAAGTGGGGAACAAGGTTCAGGTCTCAGCCTCAGCTCAACATCCTGCGATTCTGGGCAAATCGCAAAATCTCCCTCTGCCTAAAAAAATATATATAAATAATAATGTGTCCTTGTGTAATCTAACTGGCGCTAATGTAAAGCACTCCCATACCTTCGGGTTGAGTTGGCACTGCAAAAAAAACAAGCCATCATGCGCTGACCATACAGAAGCAGGCATATGAGGACTGTTCAAAGCTAAAGAAAAAAGTAGCTCCCACAAGAGAAGCAGTGGAAGAACACAAGTACTTGGGCCATGCTCCATAGGAGTGTTCAGAAGATGAAAAGGAAGACAAGCTGTCTTGCACTGACTACACAGAAGCAAGCATATGAAAGTGACAATGAAGCCAACCAGTGGTAGGCAATGGGCAGGCTGTAAGCCCACTGATAGTAAACAAAATGTCTCGAAGAGACAGCACATACGCTGTCAAAGCGAGACCTAAAAATCAAGATGGCCCCATGTTTTTGAAAGCCAAGAAGTCATTTCGATGTCAGCTGATCAACAAAGGGATAAGATGAGGGGTCAAATTAGTAAAATCAAGAAGAGAATAGGAGGTTGCAACATAAATCCTCTCAGAAGCAGAAAAACATCTACTCAGTCAGTGGCAGAGATGTCCTACTATTTATGGCAACTATGGCATTGTTCTTTTGGGAACCTCTTGTCACATTACACTGTTGTATCTGAAATGCCTAACTTAAACACTTGAGAACACCTGAAATATTTTTCACTGAAGCAAAGGTGCCTGCACTCTTGCAATTTCCAGGCATAACCACTGCACTGCATTGTAGCTTGGATAATGACTTCATAATTGGAAACAGGCCACCACATATTGTTTGCAGACATAGGGCCTGATTCACACAGTGGCGGCTCGCAGAGGGAGTGCTGCGGGCTGGTGGGGTGGGGCGGGGGAGGCGCTGGGTGGGGGGTAGTGGAGTCGGACATACGACGGGCAGGAGTAAGGTAAGTAAATAAATAAATAAAACTATTTACCTTGCGCTCGCTGCATCGCCAACTCGGCGATGCAGTGAGCGCAAGGTAAATAGTTTTGCATTGGATTAATTACAAGTATGCGGGAGAGAAGCAAGATGGCGGATGGCTAGGTCACCGCTCGCAGCGCTAATCGCCATGATCCAGTGAGACCCCCCTGGAGAATGTTCCTCCCGGCAGTAAGATTAGGATGCTTGTGACGGTTTTGGAACTTTTACTGGAGGTACTACAGGAGAGGATCCGTAGGTGTACTCCCGCATGCAAGTTAGCGGTGAAACAGCAGGAACTAGCACTAACCTGCCAACGGATTTACGGGACGCTGAGTTCTGGCCACTGCTGCTCCGGAGTGCAACTCGGGAATCGTTCGAACAGCATTAAGCGGAAGGGGCCTCCCACGACTCGTGGCAAAACTGTACTGAACGCGACTAATGGAAGCCCGATTCTGGGGGCTGCATCGTCGGCCGCTCGCCCAGCAGCAGAGATGTGCATTGCAGTGGCAGGAACGTCTCGGCAACCCGGACGCCATGGGCAGACCATGACCCGGAAGGAGGCGCCTGACAGAAAAGGGAAAGGAGATGTGCCCCAGCAACGTTTGCCCGGCCCGACGATTGTGGAACTGCTTGGCGGTTCCAAGAAGCATGAAGGACGTACAGGGGCTGAGACGCCGGAGCAAGATGGGATGCAGGATGTGGAAAGGAGGAATTCAGCAGCCTCATCTACCCCGCAGGTAAATGCGAAAGTGGGGGGAGATACACTGCTGGGTCAAGCTGAGTCGGCAGTGCTTGAGGTCAGCCCTCCCTCGGTATGGGGAGATTTGGTAGGGGAAAATGAGACCAGAGACCTGTTGCTTGATACTGATAATGGGGGACCAGAGATCAGGAGAGACCAAGCTGAGGGTGTGAATGCCCTACCTATTGATAATGTAGACGCTCCAACCAACAAAACGGGGGAAAGAGAAGTACAATTAACTCAACCACCTTACATAACGAATGTTTCTGAAGACCCTCTACAAAATAAATCGGGAATAAGAATATATATATTTTTTTTACAGAGTTTTATATAGCGCGAACTTGACCCGATTCAGGTATCAGAGCGCTTTACATAGCACCAGTTGCATTACATGAGAACACATTCATTTTTTTGTTAGGCACGGGGAGATTAAGTGATTTGCCCAGAATCACAGGATGTTCAGCGTCATTGCCGAGACTCGAACCCAGTTCCCCAGATTCGAGGTCAACCGCCCTAGCCGTTAGACCAACTCCTCTCCCACATTGGCTAAAATGACTAAAACTGGGGGCCTAAATCCAAGTAAGAATATTGGCTAAAATGACTAAAACTGGGGGCCTAAATCCAAGTAAGAATATTGGCTAAAATGACTAAATCTGGGGGCCTTAATCCAAGTCAGCCGGGCTCTAACTTCAACAAGCAAAATATGAGAGATACGGAAGTAGAGGTAACGGATTACTTCTACTCATTATCGGATGATACCGGGTCACTAGTGGACTCCCCGTCCCAGACGAGCTTGAGTGATGGGGAGAGTGAGAGTCTACCAGACACCAGTGGAAGGGACTCTGCCGCAACCATGCGAAAGGCTAGCAGGGTGGCTGGCCTCCCTGATCATGCAAGGGGAAAGAAAAAGCAAGATCTAAATTGGGATTATACACCATCTAATTTGCTTATTGGGGATTTAGGGGATAAAGCACCAGGCTCCGAGAATACACCCACTACAACCCTGGATGCTATCCTGCAATCGGTTTTGGCCCACCGGGAGGAGACTAGACAAGATAATAGACGCTCCCAGGCAGCTATCCGTAAGGTGCAGGGGTCAGTCCGGAAAATCGCTAAAGTTTGCAGTGAGATCTCGGACCGACTAACGGAGTTGGAGACAAGAACTGGAAATCTTGAGACTGATATAGTGGCAACCCAGCTCCAGACCGAGTCGCAAGAGGCTAGATTAACTGATATGCAGTGGAAGCTGGAAGACCATGAAAATCGCCAGCGTAGGAACAACCTGCGATTCCTGGGTATTCCAGAGGACAAAGGAGGCGCGGACATCCGCCTCTATATGGTTGACTTACCAGCAAAGGCGTTTCCTGAGGTTGAAGGATGGAACTGGGGTCAGGAAATTCAATGGGCTCACCGAGTCCCTATGGCATTGAAGCACCCTAATGGAGCGGACGCTAGGCCCAGAGCAGTTCTTGTCTATTTTGGGAACTATCTTCCCCGGCAGATCATATTTGAGAAAGCTAGACCAGACAACAAACGCCAACTTGACGGTATAGAGTTTTTCACTCAACCAGATTTCTGTCATGTAACCGTTGAAAGACGCTGGAGGTTACGACAGATGATCAACCCGTTCCAGGCAAAGGGTGCACAGGCTTACCTTATGAATCCTGCCAAACTTAAAGTTATTGTTGGTGATAGGTCCTGTTACTTCACATCCGAAATTAAAGCTAAAGAATTTTTAGATTAAATAAATGGGAAGATCTAGGATTTTGAGCTATGCTGGCAGCTTTTGGCTTGGAGGGGTGGTTTGGGAAATAGCTTTAGAGGAAGAAAGGGAAAGTATTGGGGGAATATTGAAATATAGGACTTCTTCTTTTTTTCCCCCACTCTACTTTATTTTCACTTGATTCTATTCGCCCGTTCTTTTATAGGTAATTTTATAGGTAATTTCTGTGCAAAATGCCAATAAGGTTAGGTTAGTGGGAGTACACTTTCTCCTCTCTTTAGGCACTTTAGGCGCTAGGTGGGGTGTATTTTGTTTAAGGATAGAAATGATATAAGCGGGGGGCTCACAGATCATGGCGTAGCGTTGCCACATCTCACACCAGACCATGGGTCTGGAAGCTTCTAGGGGGAGGTTGAGGGTGGGTGGGGTGGGTGGGCAGGGCCTTGGGATTGGGGGGGAGGGCTGGGGGAAGGAGGAAACAGCTCCGGAGGGAGCTTGGGGAGGTTTGAAGGGGGAAAAAAGCCAGACAAGGTACATTGAAATTGAGAGAAAAGATGGAAACTGGAGAAGTAGTCAATATAGAATGAAATATAGAGGGTTGCCTTTAATAGCTGGTTATGGATAAAATGCGGATCTGTTCGGTTAATGTGGGAGGACTGAATGATAGAATAAAAAGGGCCAAGGTATATGAGATTTTGCGGTTCTGGAACCCAGAGATTATCTGTTTACAGGAGACCCATATCCCTTGGAGTAACAGAGAGGCTCTTCAGATAAGAGGCTACGAGTTGATAGCTTTCTCTTCACAAACAACAATGATAAGAGGAGTTGCTATATTTATTAGACATCATGTTGGCACTGTGAAGCGTGCAATGGCGGATAAATGGGGAAGATGGGCGATTGTTACACTAAATACGGGGCTTACGATTGCGACTATCTATGGCTCGAATCAAGACGATTCTAAAATTTGGGAGGACCTTGAGGTTGAGCTTGCCTCCTGGTCGACTCCATTAATATTATGTGGGGATTTTAATATCCATCTTGGGATTTCTCGAGATGTAGGTCTACAGTATAACGGAAGGAAACCACAGGTTTATCGGGCACTAAGTACTCTTAAGGACAGCCATGGGCTGTCGGATGCTTTGGCATATAAAAATACTTTAGACCCTGGATATACCTATTTTTCACATCCCCATCAGAAATATGTGCGTGTAGATTATTTTCTGATCCCTATTAGGATACTTGATGAGGTGGGGATAACTAAATTGCCCCAAGTCTTCTCAGATCACAATCCGCTTTTACTGGAAATAACACGGCAGGAAGTAGAGGGGAAACAAAGCTGCTGGTCTTTTGATAGGAAGCTTTTAGTAGATGAGGTTTTTAGGTGTCATATTAAAAAATTGGTAAAATAATTTTTTGATATGAATCGCTACAGTGCCTCACGTACTATAGTGTGGGACGCCTTCAAAGCTGGGATAAGGGGGGAAGTGATAAGCTATGTACGCCAGCAGCGCAAGGTTCGGCGAAATGAAGTTAATTTTTTAATGACACGGCTGGCATAGCTGGAGGTAGAACATACCCAATTGATTGGTCTAGGGGGTCAGGAGACAGCAATTGAGGTGATGGTCCAAATCGCCGTCACTAAGTCAGAAATAAATAGCTACTTTCAGATTCAAGCCGCCCAGACCTACCAGATACATCAAAGGGAGATGTATGAATATGGGGAAACGGTGGGCAGAATATTGGCTCTCCGGACTAGACAGAGGGTATCTCGGAATAATATAAGTAAAGTCAAGAATAGTGAAGGGCAGTTTGAAACCAACTCTACAAAGATCATGGGGGTGTTCGAACAGTTTTATCAAAAACTATATCAAGCAGATTCTATTGATCCTTCCCTAATGCCCATCAGGACTAGGTATCCAATGCTGAGCAAAATTGATGAAGGCAGATCTCAGGAAATGGAAGCAGAATTTACGCTTGAAGAAATAATGACCGCTGTAAATTCTTTATCTTCTGGGAAGGCTTCTGGGCCGGACAAAATTTCAATTGAGCTCTAGAAGCTATTTCAGTACGAATTTGCCCCATTACTGCATGATATTTTCTTAGATGTCCAACACCGAGGAATCCCACCTACTTCTTGGCAGGAAACGGATATAATAATCTTTCCCAAGAAGGGGAAACCACCTGAGCTGCCTGGTTCATACCGCCCCATCTCTCTGATAAACTCCGATGCTAAGATTTATTCAAAGGCTCTAGCGAACCGGTTGCAGAGGGTCATAGCCAAACTAGTCTCGCCATGGCAAAATGGCTTTATCCCAGGTAGAGGAACTGTCGACCATGTAAGGCGGGTGATCTCGCTACTGGATATAGCGGAGGTAACTGGGGACGGAATGGCTGTGATCCTCTTAGATGCCGAGAAAGCTTTTGACCGTGTGGCTTGGCAATATTTGTGGGATTCTTTATCAGAGAGGGGGTTCGGCCCGCAACTAATAACAGCTATTCAGGCAATGTATTATAGACCCTTTGCAAGATTGCAGGTGATGGGGAATGCATCAGGGGCAATTGAAGTAGCATGGGGAACGAGGCAGGGATGTCCCTGTTCCCCAATTCTTTTCGCCATATATCTGGATCCTTTTATTAACCAATTGTTGTCAAACCCTAGGATTAAACCAATTGTAGCTAATGGTTATGAGACCAAGGTACTGGCCTATGCGGACGACATCGCTATCACTATGTCCGAGCCAGAGACGGCAATCAAAGAAATAGAGAATATGGCGGTGGAATTTGGGAGCAGGTCAGGATATCTGCTTAATAAGGGTAAGATGCAAATAATTTGTACAAGTCAATGTACCATTCAAGACCAGCGTCAGACTGAATCGACAGTATACTTGGGGGTCAGGATAGGTTCTGATTTGGATGCGTTATGGTCAAACAATCTTGACCCAGTGCTGGATGATATAGGCTCAGAACTAAGGCGGCTAGACACAATGCACTTAACAATAGTCGGGAGGGTTAACGTACTGAAAATGAAAGTCTTCCCTAGAGTACTATATTTATTCCGCTCTATTCCCTTGGAACTGACCATTACTGCTATTCAGAAAATGAACTCAATGTTCTCGAATTTTATATGGCATTACCAAAAAACTAGGCGAGCCTTGAGTTTGTTAACACTTCCGCGGGATCGGGGAGGCTGGGCTGCTCCTAATTTGCTATTTTATTATTGGGCAGCGACCTTAGGGCAGATGGGCGCTCTGCTGACAACAGACAGATCCAGGAGAGAGGACGATTTACCCTCTATCTACCATTTAGCCGTTGGTAAGGAAGCCACAGGGCTATTCCTTAGACAACTGGAGCCCAGTTATTATTAAAAAAAAACGATTTAAATGCCTAAAAGCAGCTTGGAAAGTCTGGACTAAAATTAGCAGAACATTGAAAATCCCAAAATATAATGGGTATACTCCTCTATGGGGCTCCACAGCCCTTGCAGCAGAGATATACGATGGTATGGCTAGAGGGAGGGAACGAGCGGGCATAGAAACAATTGCTAGCCAATATAACAACAAACTAGAGATCATACCTTTTCTGGAATTAGTTCAGAAACTTGGGATGGACATTAGGTCCCAGTTTAAATATATTCAAATTAAGGGCTGCTTGAAAAATCTGGTTAAAGGATCTTTTAATCTTGGGGCAATACCAGTATTGGATATGGTATATCAGGGGGATGCGAGGATCGGGGATTACTATAACATATTGATGGAAACTCTCCCCGATGACCTGGAAAAATTAGAGACGAAATGGGTGGAAAAATTGAGGGACGAGGAGATTGACCTAGATATGTCATTGGAAATGGGCAAAAAGATTTTTCTGGCAGCAAACCTTAAGGCGCAACATTATAAGACCATATTCAATTTGTATTATACTCCCGCGAAACTATTTAACTGGGGGAAACGGGAAAATGATAAATGTCCAAGGTGCCAAGATAGCCCAGCCGATATTATACATATGTTTTATGCATGTAGTAAATTGACGTCTTTAAAATGTTACATTGAAAAATTTTGGCAACAAACAATCAACAAGACGATTGTTTTGAGTCCACCGCTAATGTTATTTGGGTATGACAACCGAGCTGGGCTTTCACCATCTCAAAGAGATTTCGTATTCATTACAGTAGCAGTAGCCAGGCTATTGATAGCTCGGCATGGAAGGAGCCTGAACCTCCTATGTACATGGCATGGCTTCATCGTTTGCTGAATATACATTCTCAGGAAATGGCTCTGTATAAGAATAAGGGGTGGCGAACCAGGGAGAAAGGTTGCAAGATCTGGGCACCCATGATCTAATGGCTCAAAAAAAGGCATGAGGGGCGATCGACTCAGCTTTAAGCTCCTATAATATAGTGAGAGGAAGGTTGGCTTTGTATGAACGATTGATACATCCTACGCAAGGAAGGAGTGTAACTGTTTGTTTTCTTGCTTTTCGCTTGATTTTTGTTTTTTCTCTTTTCTCTTCTTATCTTTTATGTGCAGTCGGATATCTCACATGAAACTGGATAGTACAATTTGAATGTTTTAGGCTAAGTTGCAGCCGGTATATAAGGAAAATAATGATGTACATAATGAATTGTGATGGAATTATGATTGACTTGTACTTTCTGGATTTATGTATTTTGTACCTTGTGGCTAAATAAAAATAATAATAAAAAAAAAGCAAATGCTTGTTTCAAATATATTATGGAGTTAAAAGAAAATTCTGGAGTGTTCCTTATCTCTAGCAATTTTACGGCAACAATAAAAATGTCAAGATAACTCTGGTGATTAATGGACCTGCTGGAGAGAGATGGAGTTTTTCTAGTGGAAGTTTTGACTCATCATAAAGTAGCTCAGAGGGTTAATATGCCTGCTGCAACGCACGTGTAACATGCAGATCGCAGAAGTGCATATAATGTAAATAGTTCAGTGGGTTACTGGTTTTATCATAGAGATCCTTTTGTTACTTGCAGTTTATAAACTAAAATCCTAATATAGAAAAGTGAGCTATTACCTGCCATCAAGGTGTGGTATGCAGAAATGCATGTGAGAGAGAGTGGTTATAGAGACTTGAGCTGTTATAGGGGGGTAGTGAGAAAATCTGTGCAGAAGGAGGTCTTTGGGGGGTGCCCCGAGCGATAAAGTCGGCCCTGCTGCACTTTGCACATCTGTATTACATCTGTATTTTTCATTCATGCATATCCTCAAGCAAACCAGCCTCAGGGTTCATTGCAAAAAACTGCTTTGTGAGTAACCTGGTAACTTGGATGTGCATCGATTAATAAAGTGCGTGTGCCCACACATACGTCCGAGCATGCGCAGTACTGAGGCAGAATTCACTTCATCTGATGAACCGCCTTCTTTGTGGGCATCATAAAGCTACAGAAGTCGCATTAGGGCTGAAATTAATATTTACTCCTACTCCTGTAAACACTCCTCTTTATCATCTTGAGGAATTCCTTGCGGACAATATGCATGTACATCTGCATGCTGGCTCAGTGCGTACATGCTAATGTGATCCACATACAGCGCGCTTTGTTCATGCAGAAGTGGCATTTTACATTTCTAGAGGGCAGTCTCAGAATTCCAGTGAGGGTTAAGGACACAAACAAGCAAGGCTGCCAGCAGGCGCATCTTACAGAAGCAATTGTGATTTGCTAAACGATTACTTCATTTATCCCAGTATGCAGCAAAATAATTTCATGTTTTTATTAAGACATGTGTGCTTGCCTAATAACCAAGACGTTGTGTAAGGTAAAAAATATGGCATAAATACGCATGAATAAATACCACATCATATTCCATCCGTTATTTTACTACCCAGAATCGAGGCTTTTTAAAAATCATATCCAAAGAAATCTGTTCACAAGGTAACATTGCCAATAACTATGGCCCTGGGGCAGACAAATCCATTTCACATGCTTATATATTTCAGGGCAGTTCAGTTTTTTATTTAAATATGAACTAAGAATGAAATATTGTAATACAGTTTGTTCAATATCCTCACCTTTCGCGGAAAAACTTACTTGCAAATGCTGAATTTCATTGAATTTCAGTAATATTTAAATGGGAAAAATCCGAGAGCAGTACTGGAAAGTGGTCATTTACCAGGTAGTCTAGCAAATCTATCTCCAGTTCACCAATGACCCTGCTAGTGATGCATGGCTGCCACTGCTGTGGTTCCCCATCCCGTTTAATGTTTCCACCAGCTTATTTTGCTAAGTACCACATATGTGAGCTACTTGCAAAAATTCTACTCAAGATATATTTTAATATATCTCCCACTCTGTTCAAAGCCGACATGACCACACTAACCTGCATCATCCATTCCCATGGAATCAACATCCTATCCTGTGCTGACAACACCCAACTCATACTATCCCTCTCCAGCACGATGCCAAAAACACCCAGGCCAGTTTCTCCACCTGCATGAACGAAGTCGCCCAATGGATGAAAAATGACTACCTCAAGCTCAAAACAGACATGAAGGAAGTGGTAATCTTTGGTAAAGACACCTTGCTCTGGGGCTCCACCTAGTGGCCTTTCAAAGTCGGTCAACCCCCCCTCCTGGCAGCCCACAAAAAGTACCTTGGAATACAGTAGCATCCGGTGTCCTTGCAAAGTGGCGGGGGGAGGGTAGACCGGGGACGACAGACAACTAACCAAAAAAAAAACCACTTATCTGCCCCTCCGACGCTCCTCTCTGGCTCCATGCACTGCAGGCACAGGCTCCCAGAAATCCCTGCGGCCAATCCTGATGCTGCAATCTTGCTAAGAGCAGCGTCAGGATTGGCCGGAGCGCACTGAATTTGCGCTCCCAGGTAGACAGGGAGCCTGTGCCTACTGTCTTCAATCCGGCAACGTAGCTCGGGTTGGAGACAGCTTCAGTGAACATGACGGTTTGGCTGGCCTGAGACAACAGTGCACCTACCACTCCCCCTCTGCCTGTCATCCCCAGGGCCCGCCCCCTAGACACAACACTACGGAGAAAAATAAAACGATAATAAACACAGGTTTCTTATTATTTTATTTTTCATTTTTTTTGCTCCTGGCAGGGGGGTCGATGCTCCTCCGCCATAGCGGAGGAGCCGCTGCTGTTGAAATAGTAACTGACAACCAACTCACCATGACCGGCCAACTGAACACAGTCTCTATCTCCTGCTTCCACACACACAAGATGCTCAAGAAGATCTTCAAATGGCTCCCCACCAACACTCGCAGAACCATCACCAGCAAGCTGAACTACAGAAACCCACTCTATGCTGGAATCAACACTGAACTAACCAAAAGGCTCGAGATCATAGAAAACTCAACAACCAGACTGACTCTCAACCTTCCACCTCGCACTTCAAAGAGCTCCACTGGCTCCCAATCCACAAACTCCTCATGCACACATACAAAGCCTTAGACAACACTGGCCTTATGTACCTCAAGAACTACATAAACTTCCACAAACCTACCAGACTCCTTCAATCAGCTGGATTCCTACTAGCACACTCCCTTGCATGCTCAAAACCAGATCTGGCGGTCGTGTCTTCTCTTACCTCGCTCCTAAGCCTGGAATGACTTGCCCCTGCACATCAGAGCCTCCTCCTCAGTCCTTGAATTCCACAAGAAACTGAAGACCTGACTCTTCACTTAGCCCGACCTTACCTCGACCCATACAGCTCCTACCTGAGTGCCAGGATACCCTGCCTGGTGACTTGTGCATTACAGAAAATCACATAACATAACAATATTTTAAATAAATTCATAGGAGATATTTTGTTCCAGAAGGACATGTCTATACAAGAGTTATCCATATAGGCCTCCTTCATGTTTGCTGCTGCAGCCCGGACATATTGATGTTTTATTTTTTTAAATGTAAGCTGAAAGCTTCCCCAACTAGAGTGGAGGCTATATGCTTAGAGTGTAGTTGGTTTAAACTGCACAGTAATGAAAACCTGTGAAATGGCGCACAACTCAGATTGAATTTGTGAAACACAAGGTGAATGAAACATGTATTGAAAAAATTAATTATGTGAGGTATCCTGTGAATGCACAAATCAGCAATTTCATGTGTCTCCTGTTGCACAGCTTAGAATCAACTAAAGAGTGACTAAAGGCTCATCAAGCAATTGCAAACACCAATAATCCAATCTTTTTGCCACCATTTAATTTGTCCAATAATAGTTAAAATGTTGCCCCACTGAATTTTGGGGATGGGGGGTCAGAACGGAGCTTGTGATCTGCACAATGGAGGAAAAAATAAGAGAAAAACTTATGACATAAATTCCAACTCCTTCATATTTATAACACATCTGAATTTGTGCATCAAAATGTGTAATCATCACAAATATATTTCATTCTCTAAATCAGGAAAGAACATACATGAGCAATCAGAAATCATGATCTCAGGTCTCCTTTGGCTAACCATTGGAAGGAGAAGGCTTGTAATACAAGGGACATGAATTTAAGATTCCACTGTCAAAAGTGTATACTGAATGAGTTAAAGGTTAGGAGAACAAAAACTTTATGGATTAAGAGACTTAAGGCTGCAAAGTTGGAAGCAAATGTGGACGTGAATTGCACCACTTCTGCTAAGGTTGATGACTTATCCGTTTAGACTTGGATGTGAGCATCTGATGTTCTTGAACTTCTTTGCATTAATAGTATGAAATGTGGTTCACAAATTATACTTTCTCTTAGGGTGATGATATCTCTCATGTTTATGATATGTAGTAACTGAACAGGCTCAAATTTGCGAATCTGATTTGTACACTTGTTTGTATTAAGTATCTGATATACTTCATATGGGCTGTTTAATCACACATATTTGCACCTTATTACTGCTAAAGGGAATTATATCCCATCAACCTATGATTTCAATATTACCATCATAGATGTTGAATATTTGATCTATTGCCATCAGTTCATAATCAACTGCTCCGTTTTAGTATTTCACTTGATATTTTGCATCAGATATGATATGGTGTACAAATAGGTCGGCGGGACTATATTTTTAAATCCAAATATTGATTTAGAGGCATAAATGAAATCATATGACTTTGAGCAAGTTTGGTTTAGTCAACCTCACTTCCAAGATCCAGGTTATCACTGGATTTGGGAGAGACCACATCTCACCGAGATTGACGAGGCCACCAGCTCACTACATCAATATACCCATGGCACTTCCCCCTAAGAAACTCAATAACAATGGAATGACCATCTGTATGCTTATAAACTGCAGATCCGCAACCAAACCTGCAACGGAACTAGCGGAAACCATCCTGAACCATGACATTGATATCACGTTCATCACAGAAACTTGGCTGACTGAATCTCCCTACTCAATCATTGACATGCTAGTGCCACCCGGATTTTCAATCATTACTGAAACAGGCACCTTCACCTACAACACATTTGAATATCTAACCTCCACCATAACGATGAAGGACAACAAAATGCTGAACTGTCACCTCCTTTACCACCCTCCAAGCAACACACTCACCTTCGTAGAACACCTATATGATCTGATAACACACTGCTCACTCTCGAATACCAATAATATAATCTTAGGTGGCCTCAACCTTCATTGGAACGATGATAAAAATACTGTAATCCAATCCTTAAATGAACTTTTTCTCAATAATAACCTTATCCAGCACTGCAAAAATTAAGGCTCAATCCTTGACGCCATTATACCTCATGAAGATACAGTAACTATTGACCATAACCTTCCTGTCGACTGGTCGGATCACCACATCATTCTATTTCACATTAACCAAACGACTTCTCACCTATCCTGCACACAGAAACCCCTTCATTGGGCGAGAAGCATAAGACAGGTTCCCCTAGCTGATCTTGAAGAAAGGATGATGGCACTACTTTCCTCCACTTCAGAAAACCTCTCTACAACCGAACTTACAACACACTACAACACAACGATGACAGCCATCCTAGACCAAGTAGCCCTTGTGAAACAAAAAAGGGCCAGAAACACCCCATCAAGATCCTGGTGCAATAAAGACCTCAACTCTGAAAGAAGACAACTCAGAGCTGCTGAAAGACTTTGGCGAACTAATACATCCATAACCCACCTTGACCAACTCAAAAAGAACGCAGGAAGTATAAAAAACACATCAGGAATGAAAATGTCACCCCATTTGGTCTCACAAACATGGATCTCCCGACTGGACTCGCAAACATCGGTCTCTCTGCCGGACATAACCAAAGGCAACCAACTCCAAGGGCCCCCCATGATGCCCAGGAGCTGGAAGACATTCAACCCCATCTCAGAAGCAGACATCCCTGAAATGATTAATATGTCCAAGCCCTCCTCCCACATAGCTGACCCCATTCCAGCCCACCTGGCAAAAAAGCTGAATCACATGCTAACCCCACTTTGGACCAAAATTGTAAGCAGCTCCTTGAGGACTGGAGTTATGCCAGACTGCCTTAAACTCAGACAAGTGACGCCATTACTAAAAAGCGGGCACGGACCCGAATGACCTCAGTAACTTAAGGCCTGTTTCCAACCTCCCCTTATTAGCCAAAATACTCAAAAGATGTGTTCTCCTACAACTCAACCAACACATTGACAGCAACAACCTCCTAGACCCTCACCAATTGGGCTTCAGAAAAGGGTGCAGCATGGACACAGCGATCCAGAATGTTATAGATGATGTATACAAATCCCTCAATTGAGACCGATGCTGCCTACTCATACTCCATGACCTATCAGCAGCCTTTGACACGGTCGCCACAAACGTCTCCTAAACTCCCTCCAAAAAAGGATTGGGGCGGAAGAAGTGGTCCTATAATGGTTCACATTATTCCTACAAAACCGCTCACAACAAATAAAAATAAACAATTTAACTTCTGACATATTTCCTATAACCCGGGGCGTCCCACAAAGCTCAGTTCTCTCCCCCTCACTGTTCAACATCTACCTGGAGCTCCTCACCATTATACTAAAAAAAGCCAACATCCCCTTCCACCTCTATGCGGATGATACCCAACTCTACCCGGAAACATCCTCAGTAGATGACATATATAGACTAAATGCCACTCTCAGAGAAGTCCAGCACATGCTATCGCACAACCACCTAAAACGCAACCAAGATAAGACAAAAATCCTTCTCATATCCAACATTGAACTGACCCCCCAAATCAAAGAATGGCTAAATCCATTGATGCTCTAAACTGCAATCTTACCCTGGCTGACTCCACAAAATCCCTGGGAATCACTCTGGACCCACGATTGAACATGAACAAACATATAAAGAACACTGCGAAGAGAGCCTTTTACAACCTGAAACTCCTCCACAAAATCAAACCCTTCCTCCCTCCTAATGATCTTAAATATGCCACACAATTTCTGGTTTTGTCCAGATTGGACTACAGTAATGCAACCCTCACAGGCATCGCAAATCACACTTAGCCCCCCTCAGAACCACTCTAAATTCAGCTGCTAGGATGGTCACCGGAATCAAGAATATGACCACATTTCACCCTCTCTGAAAGAACTAAAGTGGCTCCCGATTGAAGCGCATTTTAACTTCTGAACTGCATGTCTCACCCACAAAGTCCTTCACACTGGCAAACCAGCTTACCTTGCATCCAAACTCAAAAAGGCAGGCCAGACGAGAAATCTTAGGAGCACAAACACCCTACTTCTCATTCCGCCCAAAACTCACAAACAAAAAACCTTGCCACTCTTCTTCTCTAGAAATTCCCCTAAAATCTGGAACTCCATCCCGGTCCATATCAGGACTAACCCTTCCTTCATAAACTTCAAAAGACAGCTCAAGGATCTTTTCCTCAACCGACACCTCAACCAACTTGATAGCAACCACCCAGAGCGACAGAGTGCCTCTGCTACAGGCATCTCGTCCAGATGATAATCAATCGTCCAACGCAAGAGGGTTCCAACACCCCTTGTCTTTTGCTCCCCTTCTGCGCTCCCCTCCAGGCCTTCGACACTGCTGTTTGCTGAACTAATGTTTGTCTGTTATCATCATGATAATTGTTGTAAAGCGCTCTGATTCC
Organism: Calotriton arnoldi; assembly: GCA_963921515.1. Classification (NCBI taxonomy): domain Eukaryota; kingdom Metazoa; phylum Chordata; class Amphibia; order Caudata; family Salamandridae; genus Calotriton; species Calotriton arnoldi. The sequence continues at coordinate 2,271,118 of CAWUFW010000151.1, read as the reverse complement.
TTGGTGTCTAGCCAGCGCTATATAAAACTCTTAAATAAATAAATTAATATGGCTAAGGATGATTATCACTTTGTAGAATATAGGTAAGCATATATGCATGCATACACTATCAGTACTTAATTAAAGTTTATGAGTAGGTTACTTTGGTTTAGATTGGTTATGTATTCTTTTTATTTAGATGATTGATGACGATATTTTTTCATTATAATGGACATGATATTGTGACTATACTATCGATTAGCATTCTATGGTGGGCAAGTTTTGTATACTGTGTTGGTATTCTGGTGTTTGTTTCCAGTCCATGGTAACTTTCTTTATTGAGACAGTGATAATATAGTTTAATACTATAAATGGAGGGTGTGTTGAAATGGTGGCATAATTCTTGCAGATGGTGGTGTTTAGAGGTGTTCCTCACTTTTAGGGTGTTTTCTATTTTGTGTGATATAAAATACTCTTTTCTTAGCATGGGAGATATGGCTTTTTTATGTACAGTAACAAACGATCATTTTTATGTGCACATTTTAGTATATTTCTTGCATGACACTTGTTAGAAATGGGGTCTCTAGTTGGCAGAGGTAGGTTCCTTTGTCCAAATAGGGACCCTTATTTCTAGTCAGGGGAAGGGGGATACACACTTAGATAACCCCTGCTCACACCCTCGGTAGCTTGGCACGAGCAGACAGGCTTATCCCAAAGGCAATGTGTAAAGTATTTGTACCAACACCCACAGTAACACAGTAAAAACACCACAAATGGACACCACACCAGTTTAGAAAAATAAAATACCTTTATCTAAACTAAACAAGACCAAAACAACAAAAATCCAACATACAGTTAAAAATATGACTTTCAAAAGGTTTCAAGAACTTGTACCATAGAAAACTATGGATGCGTGACTTTTCACCAAAGTACCTGTAGATACGTCAAAGTTCCAAAGCCAGACAGCCGCAGAGTCGGAAAACAAAGAGATGTGACACTCCTGAGACCTTGGGGAGGCGATGCGACAGTCCCGCTGCACACAGAGGAATGGTTGCGTCGAATCCGGTCTGTAAGGGGAGTGATGCGTCGATTCTTCGTGATGGTTCCGGTCCGCAGGTGATGCGTCGGACGAACTTGCGGCACATGCATGATGCGTGGAAATCCGGGATGCAGTGGCGATCGATGCGTCGTCGTCGAGTGGCGCTGCGTCGGTCCTCTTCAGCCGCGATCTCTCAATGCGTCAATTTCTGTAGTTTTTTGAGTTTCTTCTTTCTTCCAGCTCCCAAACAGCAGCAACAACCTCCAGAGGCCCAAAACTGGCACAGGCACCTCTTGGCAGGTCAGAACTCACAGCAGCAGAGTTCAGGCGAGCTGGGGGTGAAGTCTTTGTGTCCCTGAGACTTCAGAACAGGAGGCCAGCTCACTTCAGGCCCTTGGAGATCTCCTTCAAGCAGGGGACACAGCACACAGCAAAGTCCTTCTCCTTTCCATGGCAGAAACAGCAACTGCAGGCCAACCCCAGGCACACAGCAAGGGCAGTACTTCTCCTCAGTCTCTCCAGCTCTTCTCCTTGGCAAAGGTTCCTCTTGAATTCCAGGAATGATCTAAAGTTCAGGGGTTTTAGGACTAATACTTATACCCCAAAATGTCTTTGTTCTCTTTGTGCCAGGGGCTCTGAGCCCAGTTCAAACCAATTCCGGGGGGCACTCTGCAAGTGCACAACAACATCCATTGTCAGTGTGAGCCTTGGCCCCAGACACACCACAGGGGGCCAGAGCCAGCATTGTGGAAGGCAGACACAGCCCTATTCAGGTACAGGTGCTACTCCTCCCACCACTCCAAATGCAGATCAGGCCTATTCAGCCTAGTGCTGACTCATCCAGACTCCTGGAGCCACTGCACCTCCCCAGCCCCTGTAACTCCAAAGCCAGACAGTCAATTCACAAACAGGCAGAGGCACAAAGGATGGTTGAACAAGAAAATAGCCACTTTCTAAAAGTAGTATTTTCAAACACACAATTTAAAAACCATCTTTACTAAAAGATGTGTTATTAAATCCTGAGTTCAGGGATACCAAACTCAATTTTTCTAACTTACCCCTATGGGAAGATATGCTTGTAAAATGTTACGAAGCATTCCCCATTCTATCCTATGGAGCAAGATAGCCTTTCAATAGTGAAAAACAAACTTGGCAGTATTTCACTATCAGGACATGTTACACACACAAGTACATGTCCTACCTTTCACATACACTGCACCCTGCCCAGGGGGTTCCTTGGGCCTACCATAGGGGTGCCCTATCTGTAAGAAAAGGGAAGGTTAGGGCCTGGCAAGTGGGTGCACTTGCCAAGTCCACATGGCAGTTAACAAACTGCCCACAGGCACCGTGGTGACAGGCCTGAGACATCTTTTCAGGGCTACTCATGTGGGTGGCACAATCAGTGCTGCAGGCCCACTAGTAGCACTTGATTTACCAGCCCTGGTACACTCAGTGCACTTTACTAGGGACCTACTGGTAAAACAAATATGCCAATCAGGGAGAACCAATCACAATATCAATTTACACAGAGAGCATATGCCCTTTAGCACTGATCAACAGTGGTAAAGTGCCCAGAGACCTATAGCCAACAAACACAGGTCAAGAAAATAGGAGGAAGAAGCAAAAGGTTTGGGGATAACCCTGCAAAAAGGGCCATTTCCAACAACACTCACACAATCTTGTATTTTGGAGTCAAATTATATATTAGACGTGGATTGGCATGGTTACTGTTTAATTAATGAAATATACTCATTGTATATGTGTTTTTATTGCTTCTAGCCCTGTTGAAGTTCCATGGTTTATTTCCAAAGAAACAAAATACATGTTGGTAAAGAAACTCTGTTGGAATGAAGTTTTTAGAAATATTCCCCATAACTAAAACAATTTGCACTATTTATATATGAATGGCGCCATGAGGACCTATATTTGGAAGGACTTTGAGAGTAGATGTCTAGAGTGTACGTATGATCTTAAATTTTCTGTTCACTACACAACATGATTCTATACAAGTAACAGTCCAATCAAAGCTTGTAGTGTGCCTGTGTTTTAACTACGGATATCTCCACTTCAAAGTCAGTGAAAAGGAACATGTCAGCGATAATTATGGAATTTTATGTACAGCAGCCACTTTGAGCAACATCAGATGCAAAACACTATTTAAGAATCAACAACAGTCCCATCAAAATTTTTAAAGACTTTTGAGAGAAAGCAAAGTATATGAAAAGCCCGTCAAGAAATACCTCGTTATGATTTTTTTTCCACTTTGGTAAGACACTGACAGTTTTTCTTTGCCTGATTTGATACGCAAAAGCGCGTTATTGTAAGCCAAGGCGGTTTGTGTAAAACATTCTTTTTGTATAAAGAGGGGAATTTGTGCCATGTGATGTAAAACCATTTTAGCACTGCATTTGTATCAACTTTGGCCACAAATTAGATTTTGCATGCCACAGTGAAGAGCCATTTTGTCACGCAAGCATCCGATCACAAGTATAGTACCTCTGTGTCCAAATGATTAACTAAGTTTATGGAGTGATATAAGAAGTGGGTCAGCAATTCCACAATCACTTCTTTGTGTGTGAAGGTTTCTTTGCTAAAAACATGTGGCCTGGAAGAAATTATCCCTAATTTTGTTTGTATGGTTTTGTGTCATCATACATTAATCACAACTTACATGACACTTTATGATTTTAGTTTTGATATTATATAGTGGTGTTCATCTTCTCTTCCGTCTAAAAATTTTATTTCCTCCATGTGTCAACAGCAGGAATATCATAAGTGACATCTTTGATGATTTAATGTAGTTTTGTGGCTGGAACCAATGTCTGAGGGTAGAAAGATTCACGATGAGTGTGGGTGTTAAGGTTACATTACTATCTTAACTGGTAAACTTCCTGTCTTCCTGTAACTTTTCTCACTTGCCCCATGGGCCAACCTTCACTAACACTTAACAAAAGTCTTTTGTGAATTTTCAGGGATTTGTTTTTATCAAACTCTCAATTCTTTAGAGGACAAAATGGTTAAAATGTATTGTGGTAAGACACAAAATGTAGTGGTGTGATGGGGTGGAGCACCACATGAGGGGTGGTGCATGAGGGAGCGGCATCACATGGACCACAATTAATGACAGTTTGCCTAGAGTATGACAGTACATACTAGCCCCAGGAAAGTGTGGTTTGGCCTACGAACCACCTCTTCCTGCAGATACAACTTTCGACCTGGAATAAGAGCCACAGAGTAATTTCTTGTTGCTTCTCCCCCACTCCCTGCTTCAGAGGCTCATGCAATAATTAACATGAATGGCCAGGCAGTAATAAAATAAATGGCCCTAGTCAGTATTGAGCATCAATTGCCCCAGGCAGTAAAGGGGCTCAATGGCCAAATGCACTCAAGAGCCTCAGTGGACAGAGATAGTAATGACAATAGGCAGTGGTAAGCCTCAATTACTCCGAGTTGCAATAAATCTCAATCTCCAGGCAGGAATGAGCATCATTGGCTCTAAGTACTAACAAGTATTTATGTTGGCATCAAGCAATAATGCACATCAATGGCCTCAGTCAGAGACAAGTATCAGTGGCACCAGGCATTAAAATTTATCACTAACCTCAAGCTGTAATGAGGCTCATTTGTACTGGGCAGTCACAATCATCAATGGAACCAAGTCAATCAATCAATCAATCACGGCATTTATAGAGCGCGCTACTCACCCGGGAGGGTCTCAAGGCGCTGGGGGAGGGGGTAAGTTACTGCTCGAACAGCCAGGTCTTGAGCTGCTTCCTGAAGGCGAGATGGTCCTGGGTTCGCCGAAGGTGAGTGGGGAGGAGTTCCAGGTCTTGGCCGCCAGGTAGGAGAAGGATCTTCCTCCGGCGGTGGTTCTGCGGATGCGTGGTACGGTGGCGAGGGCGTGGCTGGTTGATCGTAGCTGGCGTGTGGGCGTGTAGAAGGACATGCGGTCGTTGAGGTACTTTGGGCCCAGGTCGTGGAGGGCCTTGTGTGCGTGGGTGAGGAGTCTGAACGTGATTCTCTTGCTGACGGGGAGCCAGTGCAGGTCTTTCAGGTGTACGGTGATGTGGCTGTGTCGGGGGATGTCCAGGATGAGTCGTGCGGAGGCGTTCTGGATGCGCTGGAGTCTCTTTTGAAGTTTGGCTGTGGTTCCGGCGTAGAGGTGTTCCCATAGTCCAGTCGGCTGGTGACGAGTGCCTGGGTGACGGTCTTCCTGGTTTCAGTGGGGATCCATCTGAAGATCTTGCGGAGCATGCGCAGGGTGTTGAAGCATGAAGATGAGACGGCGTTGACTTGTTTGGTCATTGATAGGGAGGAGTCCAGGATGAAGCCCAGGTTGCGTGCGTGGTCCGTTGGCTTGGGTGCGGTGCCCAGGGCCGGGGGCCACCAGGAGTCGTCCCAGGCGGAGGGTGATGAGCCCAGGATGAGGACTTCCGTCTTGTCTGAGTTCAGTTTAAGGCGGCTGTTCCTCATCCAGTCGGCGACGTCTCTCATCCCGTCGTGCAGGTTGGCTCTGGCGGTAGTGGGGTCGTTGGTGAGGAGAGGATCAGCTGGGTGTCGTCGGCGTAGGAGATGATGTTGAGGTTGTGTCGGCGTGCGATGGCTGCGAGGGGGCTCATGTAGACGTTGAAGAGGGTCGGGCTGAGTGAGGATCCTTGTGGAACGCCGCAGATGACTTCGGTGGCTTCGGATCTGAACGGGGAGAGGCGGACTCTCTGGGTTCTTCCGGCGAGGAACGAGATGATCCATTCCAGTGCTTTCTCTCGGATTCCGATGTTGCTGAGGCGCTTCACTAGGGTGCGGTGGCAGACGGTGTCGAGCGCCGCGGAGAGGTCCAGGAGGATGAGGGCAGCTGTTTCCCCGTTGTCGGTTAGGGTTCTGATGTCGTCGGTGGCTGCGATAAGGGCGGTCTCGGTGCTGTGGTTGGCCCGAAACCCGGACTGCGAGGGGTCGAGGGATCCATTCGTCTCGAGGAAGGCGGCAAGCTGTCTGTTGACGGTCTTCTCGATGACTTTGGCCGGAAACGGAAGGAGCGAGATGGGGCGGTAGTTCTTGAGGTCGGTGGGGTCCGCCGTTGGTTTCTTCAGGAGGGCGGTAAGCTCGGCGTGCTTCCAGCTCTCCGGGAAGGTGGCGGTGCGGAAGGAGGAGTTGATGATGTCCCGGAGATGGGGTGCGATGGTGGCGTCGGCTTTGTTGAAGACGTGGTGTGGGCAGGGGTCGGTTGGTGATCCGGAGTGGATGGAGTTCATCGTGCGGGTGGTGTCTTCGGTGTTGATCGGGGTCCAGTTGCAGAGGGTGGTGGTGGCGGGCATTGGTTCGGCGGTAGGGTGCGTTGTTTGTGCGTTGAAGCTGTTGTGTATGTCGGTGATCTTGCGGTGGAAGAACGCGGAGAGTGAGTTGCAGAGGTCTTGCGAGGGGGTGATGTCGTTGTTTCCGGCGCTGGGGTTGGAGAACTCTTTGACGATGCTGAAAAGTTCCTTGCTGTCATGGGCGTTGTTGTCCAGTCGTTCTTTGAGTGCCGACTTCTTGTAGTATGAGCCTCATGAGCCCCAAGCAGAAATGAGCATCAATGATCCCTGACAGTAAGGTCCATCAATATATGACCCAGGCAGTAATGAACATTAATGACTGTATGCAGGAGCAAGCACCAATATTGCACCAGGAAGTAATGAAAATCAAAGGGCCAAGACAGTGCAGATCACTGATGTTCCTTTGTTGAAGAATTATTGTGAACAATATCAATACTTACAGTGGGCTTTGGATCAGCTCATTGCTTACCATTGACTGGCTAGCTTGGTAATTTCATTTGTTTTCTTTTTATTTATTGGCTTCCCTTCCTTTTCTTGTGTTTGTCCTGCTTGTCATGCCACACAGGAACATAACTTTGTGTGGTGCTTCCTCCCTCAAATCTCCATCCCTGTGCTTCTTGTGTTGCTCCCCTCTCATCCCAAGTGCTGTCCATTGCTCCCCCATTGCAGTTTTTCAAATTTTATCTTTTAAGCCCTCCCCCCCCCAGCTCTTCCCTTGCTTCCTTGACCTCCCCACTGCAGCATTTACTGCTACCTCGACCACTCCACCAGCTCCTGTGCTGCCCCTTACAATCGTGTCCCTTTTTAGAGGGCTCAGCATCTGCAATTTACTGCCAGGCCATTCCTTCCTAAAAAAAAAAAGCGCTGCCACGCTTTTTATAACTTGGTAAATTTACTCCTCTTAGACGGAATCCCCCATCTTTGAATGATAAATTAAAACATGCATGATGATCGCATAAGCATGGTGAAGCAGGGGCTGTCCGAGCACCATGACACAGGCGAAGGTATGCATCATCACACCTTTTTTTATGTTTTACTTTTTCTGGCGCTGTCCTACATCGACTATCCAGCAGTAACCTTCTTTTTTTGCTGATACTCTAAAGCATTGTCAAAATGTATTGCAAAACCAATAGGTTTGCATTGGCAAAAAAGGCAAAACCTATTGCCTAATGCATGTTTCAAATTTTAAATCTCACTTTGTGTTCGCAACCAATGGCAGAAACTAATAAAGAAGGACAGGCTGTTTAAAGTGCTGGACTACAGCAGAGTCTCCATTGGGATGCGAAAATCACAGCTGTGGTTCTTGAACCGCTGTATTTCTGAGCTTCAGTGTTTCCTCTCATCTTCATGAGCATAAAGCGAGATCAAAAAAGACATTTATTCTTTAGGTGAAAAACTTTTAATGACTGAGCTCTTCTATCACCATCATGGTCATGACTGCCTGGGGCTCCTAATACTCTCAATATTCATTAACACACAGAGTTGTTGATAATAATCATTGCTTGCTGCCATTAATCCTTCTTAAGCATTGATACTGCATAGGGCTATTGAAGCTAGTTACAGTATGCATAAAGCCTTGCCCACTTATCTGCACTCCAAGCTCTTCCTGTATTAGCCTCTCGAGACTTAAGATCTTCAAACAAGTTTTTTCTTAAAATACCTCGCATCCACACAGTTAGATAAGGTAGATCATTTTCTTAACTGTCGCTATTTTTCTGGAATAAACGTCCCATGTCTGTTCGCTTTTTGTGAGGACCATGTTAAATTCAAAAGGCTATTAAAAACATGACTCTTTGAAGTTTCTCCCTAATTCTCTGGTGATCTTTCCTGCCAACCTGCCGTGCCCAGCGCCGAGATACTCCTTTGGGAGATTAAATAACATGACATAACATATGCATACTATATAATGTGTACATCCACAGAATGTATCATAATCACACTATTAATATAGTAACTAACCCAATCATATGCAAGCTTTTGATACCGAATATTGCAAATAAATTTTGCAAGCCTAATAAAATATTGATTTGTTGTTTTCTTCTGATAAACGCAATTTATATGATGTGCTACTAAACCTATGCAAGGACCCTTATATACAGAAGTGTGTAATAATGCTGTACACTTGAATATAAAAATAGCAGTGCACTGATACATGTAAATGCTTTGATTGTTTGTATTAAATGCACCCAATGCAAAAATAGCCCCTGTCCCTTTGTCGGTCTGCCAATGTTCAATTGATTTTAGCATAAAACAAACGAAGTAAAAGCAACCACTCATCTTATGAATCTCTTATTCTTAGACAATTAAGAACAAACTTTATGACTTTTGAGGACCACCCAGACCTGCTTCGGGCGATTCTACAGAGCAGGTGATGGCACGGGTTATAGAACCCTCTGTGTAGTTGTTTCTTTTTCCCAGCTCACTTTCCAGTCTGCATATTTTCCGGATGTGCCCATCTGGCATACAAAAGCCATTGCCCTGGCTGGCCATCTGGGTGATCTGGTGATGAACCATAAAGTACTGTATACGAGTCACAGTTACATACATAACCGATCCATACAACTAGAGATCGGTTAAGAATAGGGGTGGACGATAAATTCCGCTCTGCCGGCGGAGTTTGCAGAGTTCTGGCCAAATTCCACCAACCACCACGTTGTGATGTTTTTTTCTCGCGTGAGGCTCGCCAACGGTGAGTGGTGACCGCGAGCGAGATTTGGCATCCCCAAGCACAATTTTCAGTCGAAAAGAGGGTGCTTGGTGAGATTTCCTCAATGCTGGTGGTCGCGGGCGGTTGCGACCATTCGTGCTCAGAAAGCTGCTGCTCGAGTAGAAAATCTATTCGAGCTGCAGCAAAATCAACTCGAGAAGTAGCACCCTCTGGCGCACTACGTGGTGCAGTTCGCGCTGATTTTTCTGCGCGGGGTGAGCTCCTGGCACTTAACATCAGCACGAACAGCGCAACATGCCTAATTCTGCCCGTTCGCAGAACTTTGTGGCATCTCGCGGAGCTTCATGTAACTCCACAGAATTCCGCGGAGTGAAACTCCACGAGTTTTGCCCACCCTTAGTTAAGAATTGATAAGCTACCAGTCACAGGACAATGAAATTAAATGCAACAGGCAAAAAGCAGATTAACGCTCAGAGATTTCTAAGCAATGTGCCACAGAAACCACTCTAGGCTTCACTTCCCACCACAAACACGACTCGAGATTTCAACTGAGGCGTTTTTTTATTGTTACAGCCTTTGTAGATTTACAGTGAAATGAGGTCAAACTTATGAATCTTTAGTTTGAAATTCAAAAGCTGCAAAACAGCTTTTAAATTTTCAACACTCCACTCCACAGAGCCAAATTTCAGTCGCCCTTTACGGCCACCAAATATATCTTCCAATCCCATTTCTTCTTACAATTATTTTGGTTGTGTACTACTTCTTGTTGAGACATGCACATTCAGAAGATTTCGACTGGAATCTTTTAAAAGAGATATTTTGTTCCGTTTTCACTTCTATGTTAGATTTCTTTTATGTTTCTTTACATTTGTCACATTGCTTCTTACTATAACAGAAAAAGTGTAACGTATTCATTGTTTTTCATCGGTTTTAGATGTGCAAAAATTGATTTATCATTGTTTTAAGCAAACAAGTGGTACATACAAAAAAAACAATTGTTTCTGTACCAGGGCCAGCTTTAGCGTGAATTGCCCACAGTGCGAAAATATTTTTGGGAGCCCCTCCAATGACTTCTTTCTCCACGAATTCCGTCACTAGCACCCTCCACCGCAGTGTCCCTCATCTCTTCATAGCCGCTCTCTCTCATGCATTTCATTTGTTTTAAAGCACTGGTAGGGGTTGGCTTAACTAATAAGAATGCATTTCTACCCAAACAAACCCTTTTCAGCAACATTAGGAATAGATAATGAAAGACTGGAGAAAGAAACATAAGGTCCTAACCTATACTACGCACTTTGCATGCAGCGCTTTGATGGCAGTTCATAAGTCACTGTGCTATATTAGGATTGTAACATATGAACTGCCAGTAACAAAAGGATCTCTGTGACAATAGGATTAACCTGCTGAGCTATCCCCATAAATTAGGTTCTGTGATCAGCATAGTACACGTTTGCTACTTTATGATGAGTCAAACTGCCACTAGACAAAACTCCGATCTCTGTTCAGCAGGAACATTAATCACCAGCGTTATCTTGGCATTTTTATTGTTGTCTGAAATCTCCTGTATTTATTAAGGAACAAGGGGTTCCTTACTTTGGAATATCACTACTCATAAACCATAGAAGAAGAATAAATTCTATGTCAGAAGATCCAAATGGATATATACATGTATTTATTCAATCATATAACACACACAGAAAAAAAAAAGGGGGGGAACAACAAGAAAACAAAAAGAAACAAAAATTTCGAAGCTCAGACATTTCTTATGGACTGTAGAAATAATAAACAGGTTATGTCACATGTCAGTTTAGAGTACCAATGCTAAAATAACTTTAAAACATTCGGAGTAGTCATGGTACTATTTGTCGACGACTTTTCGATCCCCCTTTACAATATGGGGGATCCTCATCAGGACTTAAATGAATATGCCTGAGACGCAGAGAATGCCTAGACATAAGCCCCCAGTGAGATACTACAGTTTCTAAAGGTGGCGGGAGCCCAGTGCCTGTCGCAGCGGTGCTATATATTCTGATGGCAAGATAAGATGTCCAAACAGAATAAAAACCTGACATTGAAAGAGCAACGAGAAAGTGGGGCTGCAGATCATTAGTAAAAGGATTCAGCAAATATTGCTGATTCGCGGCACGGACGCCAAGCGTGCAGCTTCTAGTTGGAGGATATGGAGGATGGTGCATAAGAATCATGAAGCCTTCAGTTAAATGAACGCAGAATGACATTTTCTGGACACACAGGAAGCTCTACAGCAGGTGCTTGTAAACCCATAAGTTATTTCTAAACAGAGTGGCTCCCAAGTTCAGCATCAGGTGCGGCTGCACCGGTCATGCTGCCCTAAAACCAGCCCTGTTCAGTACAATTAAAGCCAGCCCTGTTCAGTACAATGGCAATTGTGCAAGTTTCAGCACTGTTCTCGGGTCTAGTCAGTGCAAGCTCTAAACTCCCAAAGCTGTACTGTAGATTGCTACTTCTCCACACCAGTGCCGAGATTTACTAACACTTTGCACCAGGTTTGCATTGCTTTTCTTATGAAAACCCGATGCAAAGTGTTATGCCTGGATATTTACTATCCAGCGCAAATCATGATTTGCTTTGGCGAGTTTCTTAAAGTATTTGCTCTTTGTGCTGCTTTGCATTACTTTGTGTCAAGAGGCATCACACAGGTGGTACATGGTCGTTCGCATGCAACCACCCATAGGCTTTGACACAAATACCTGTCGACAAACATTTGTAGATGGGGATTTGTGCCAAAATCTTACGCCGCCTAGAGGCAGGCGTAACGAGGGGGAAAGTTTACATTTGCCCTTCTTTTTCCTACTTTGCATGAGTAATGTATTGTACAACAGACTTTCAAAGCAGGAAAAGTGTTAAAGGATAGTTTAGTACTGCAAGGATCCTTTTCCAATAAAAACAACATTCCATACAGAAAATACATACCCATGCACTGTGGCACAAGGGTGTGTGTTCACACATGGTAGAGAGGAATAAAGCTCCATATCTTACTAAATATAGTGCTGTTCTGCTCTCACCTTTTCTTGAAACACAGCACAGAAATTTTAGTTGCATGAATCTTTTTATAAATCTGGGTCCGGATCTCATGTGTGCATATCCAATGATGATCTAAGGCTGTGATCACCAGCTTTCTGAAGAAACTCTCTGGTCTACAAATGATAGAAGAAGTATACAACAAAGTATTTTTTTTTTAAACATAATGCCAAACGAGATGCTGAGACACGGGATTATGATTGAGAAATTAACACACAGAGTGGCTTGTGCTAGATGCCATAATAATATCAGCACGTGAGCTGCTACGCTATGAAGTAAATGGAGTGAGGGTGAATATACTTGCACTGCTCCACTAAATATTCCCTTTATTCCAAATCGACCATTGTGTAGAACTGACCAGAGCCCACATCATGTGCATCCTGTGCTAAAGCAATGTCATCTACACTAGCCACCCCAAAACACTCCCCATTGAAACTAAGATGAAATGCAAACTTCTCTGCTTCTTCCACAAAAGCACTAAACTACACTCTAGCCAGAAACATCCGCTCATCAGCGGCTTATCTGATCCAGCTTGGAAATTTCAGTGGACAAAACATGGAAGCAGGCCACTGGGACTACAAGGCCTGAGATTGTAGAATGTCCTCAGCCACTGCCTGAGATCCTGACCAGTGATGTAACATTAACCCCCGCAGTGCGGGAGACCAACCTCCGGCATTGTGCACGGACGGCGGTCCTGAGCACTTAGCGCTCCCGACTGGGACCAGAGCGTGGGGGGGCACTCTCCATGTACTTTGCAGGGGGCACCCTCAAGTTTCATTATGCCACTGATTCAGCCCCTGTCACCTTCCCTTCAGTAAAATCCAGAATACTGGACTATGCAGACTCACTTGTTACACTGCCCTTCGGGACTCCCAGGGGTAGTGTTCGCCAGTGGTGTAACGAAACCTGAGGCCCACCTCCTTGCATGGTAAAGGGAGGCGCCCCTTCCGGACTTAATCAGGAACTCTCAGGTCAGGATACTGTGCTGAGGGGGCCCCTGGAGCATGCCCCCCCCCGCACCGCGGGGGCTGTGGGGGCCTTTGTTACATCACTGGTTTTCGCAGAACATTAACTACGGAAACCCACACTAACAGACTGGATGTGCCTTCTGTTACATTGTTTTCTTCAGATTGGACATTGCTCCTATCGCCCTTGTGCTCTACAGTAACCAAAATATTGCAAATAAATAAAAATACGTACATAAAATAAATAGGTTGCTAAAGTTCATTTGTTTTTGGACTCCTTCTGGGTTGAGTTGCAATTGCCTCACCTGGTCTTTTTAGGTCGAGCCTCGAGTAGCGCGCAAGCGCTGCTCTGCGAGACTTATAGTTAGGGAGTTTCAAAAGCTGACCAGACGCTCGTGCGTCATGGCCTTTTTCGGGCGGTTACGCGCGCAGGGCCGACATCTGTTTCCCATTATCGTGCCCAGACGCGGGCGCGATAATTGGAAACAGACCGCTTGCTGTGGCGCGCGCACCACTCGCGTCGCCCTCCCTCCTCCCCGCGCGTGCCTTCAAATACTTGTTTCTTTTTAAAGGGTCCTTCACATTTTTTCTTTGTTTTCCTTTAAAGGGTATTTTGTATTTGCTCCTGAGAGGTGACTAAATGATTTCTCCTACGTAAAACTCCTTTGTTAAATTGTTTGCAATTCAGTTGAAAAGTTCCGCACAGAAAACAACACAGACGATGCCCCACCTCCATGACTAATTAATAGTCCTTGAAAATCTCTATTTGTTGTGGATTTTTCTCCTCCACGATGTTTTACTCAAATGTGTTGTCTTGAAAACCGTGTTTCCTGGCATCCCAGCACAGCGAACTAAGGATCTTCAGCAGAGATCATAACATTTGCAGGCAGAATAGCGTGCCTTGTGCTGTGTTAAGGCAAGATCAGTGAATTGCTTCAAGCAGTCGGGTGTACAAAGACGTCTGCCTCCGACCACCACCATGTCAACGTCTACCCTTCCCTGTCATGGCTGCCAGTGACTCGGGATTTGCCAAACAGGCAGCTCGCCTTTAAATATGGCCGTCCTCAGGAGCCCAGACAACAAAAGAAGACAGGAACATTCTGCCATTGTCACCCTCACCTTTAAAATCAAGATATTGCAGCTCCTCGCCCAGCCTCCTTTCTGTTTTCTCTGCCTGGATTCCTCCTCTCTCCAATTCACAAATATTGTGGCTGTGGAATTGTGGCAGAATTAATCTCCCCGTGCCTGAATGTGTAATGTAAATACGGTGCTCGTGTAAAGCGCTCCAATACCTTCGGGTCGAGTTCGCGCTATATAAGTATGCAAATTTTTTTTTTTTTAAATTGCTAAGACTAGCTTAACAAGCCGACCATCCTTCTAGTACTCAACAATAGAAAGTCAAAGCCTTAAATACATTACCTGCGGGGTCTGACATTATAGATGTTGTTATTGATTAATGTGCCTTGGTTGGACTTCATCATTATATGTATGTGGTCTTTTTTTCATCTACCTTAACCAAATGGATGAGTAAAGCGGTGGTCAGATGTCAAAGGTGAATTGGAAGCTATAGTCCGGGCCACTGGAATTATGTGGCAGGGGAGGGTAAAATTATGCGGCAGGGTTGAGTAAATTACGTGACAAGAAAATGCAAATTATGCTGCACATTTTGTAATAGTATAACTTTATTATTTAGTCAGTTTTAAACTTGTTTAAACAAGCTGTGTTGTCAATAATATTTGAGCCAGGAGTGGTTTGTACAGTTCTGGTGTTTCACTTTCACAACTATGCGGCTGTTGTGCACATTTAACAATCACAGAGTGGCATCTCTCAATCACACAGACGTTGAACAGTCCCAAAAAGGGTCGCATCTAGGCTGGTTGGCTTCGTGGGTAACTGGTCTTAGGTATCTGACTAGCACGAAGGGCGCGAGCAGGTGAGGAAGAAATGGGTGAAAGAAGAGAGCCAAAGACAATACAAGAGGGGAGACTGAGGATGCCTGGATTGGGGGGCTACAAAGTGAATATTCATGGGATCGAGGACAGAATTCATGAGTCCCCGTTTGAAGGATCCCAGGGCACTTGACAGGGAGTCCTGTCTTTTCCTGCTCGCACCACGATGGCAAATGGATGCTCGGGAGACCTTCCTATTTCCATCACCAGTGCCACAATGTCACAGTCACAACCCTCATGCACATCTCTGCCTAAATGATACATTAACATATATGCACTAGCTGGCAGGGACGTCTGACAGGGGAACTGGAAGGAGAAGGGTTCATTTATTTTCAAATACACCCACTGATCAGGGGATTTCACACTTTTTGCTGTAGGTCTTCTACTGTGTGTTGACCAACTCAGACTGCATTTCCTCTATTAGAAGTTATTGTTTACTATTTTGTTTATATGTTATAAAATTTGAAAGACACAACAAGGAATAGAGAAGACGTTATCTTCCAGAAGGTAATCAATGTAATATATTAGATAAGGCCCGCTAATTTAAGGGGTAGTAGGGTAAAACCCTACATGGTTATAGTTGCCCTGCAAAAGACACCCCTCTAGGGTTTATTTGGGGATTCTCAGCCACAGATTGTTTGTGGAAGGCTTCATCGCCAGTCCCTCACCTACAATGATGGTACATCTGTTCGGGCTCAACCTTCCTGAGTGCGCTCTTGACATTGTTAGGAATCACGTGTAGAAATGCATTACTTAGAGGAAAGAGCCAGTCAGATATTTTATTCATGGGTTCCCTGGAAAGGTTAACAAGCATTGGCATAGCCAATAGGTCTCGCCTTTGGGACCTTATAAGTGTGTTTAACCATGCAAGAGTTAATGTTGTTGCACCAAGGATATTGTGTTCCATAACTAAATACTTATAAGGTCCCAATAGCGAGACCTATTGGCTATGCCAATGCTTGTTTTTGTAGCAATCAAACAGTACCTTGGTTGTCACCAGAAACTCACAGGTTTCGTGGTGTGCAATAGCATTCCTAAACTGTTTCAGCATGTTGGACTCTTCAAGTAGCGAATCTCTTGTGAGAGGCATGTTAATGGAATACCATTCCTGCCTGGGCATCCAAGTGTCTAACCAGTGAGGTACAGTCTGATGAGTAATTGTTAATGTTACATAGGTATTCAGGGCTGCACCACCGGTATCAGTGAGATAGGTGAATGCAATATTGAGGCCAGCTAGCACAAGTATTGATGCAACCAACTATTAGGGGGGTGCAGCTGCCCTGCAGGATCATTTTGGAAGAGATAAGACCTGCAGTAGCTAGGGGGCTGGGATCAACCATCGGTATTTGCTGGTGGACTGTAAGGTCTGTGACACGCTTATGTCCTGATGTGGCCCATGCACAAGGAATCTTATAGTGCAACCACTAAGATATGGAACATGCCTTTGGTTGAGAGAGATAGCCAGGCTTGTGTCCTATAGCTTTTCCAGATCATTTGAAAATGGCATAGATACCAGAAAATCGTATGGGTGACAAATTGAAGAGTACACATGCTTAAATCGAGGCAACATGTGCAACAGTGCTTAAACAAGTAGAGTCTGTGATAACGTAACTCACCCTGTTCACCAAAACCTCCTTGTCATCATCAAAGAAACAGCAGAGTGTTATGGTGCCATTACAGGGCCCAACTGGCTTGAGGCTTGATTGTTTTTGCTGTTCATCTGTGCTTCTTTTTTCCTGTGGACTAGTAAATATTGGGCACAGAGAAAACACCTGGTATGGTAAGGACCAGGGGGCTCCTGAGTGGACGGACAGAAGAACAGCAGCTATCCAGCCTGGTACACAGCTATGAGGAAAGAAACACAATTTTCTCTCAGTTATGTACACAATTTGACCCCGCTCCAAAATACTTCCGGAGACGATGGGACTCAGCCACTGCATTCACTCTGTATAACATATGGCTGATATGAACTTATTTTCCAGGACTGCTTTTAGCTCCCAGTCCATGATGGCTACCAAACATGCAGTTTTATGTAGCGCAAACTCAACACAACAATATTGGAGTGCTTTACATGAGCACCAGTTACATCGCACAACAAAACATTCATTTTGTTTGTAGGTACAGGGAGATTCAGTGATATGCCCAGGGCCGGCCTTAGGCATGGGTGAGCTGGACCCAGGCCCGGGGAGCCAATATTCCGTGGGGCGCTGCAGAGAGCTGACTTAATGTTATGCAACAGCAGCTCTCTATCCCACCCACTCGGTCTTAATTGGGTCCCGTGAAATACTTTGTAATCAGCCCTTAATGTACTTCAGGGTAATTGTTAGTACCCCATCAACCCCCTTCCCTCCTCCCATCTTCCGCACTCCGCCTGACGTCACACCGCAACGCTCCCCCTTACCTCAACAACAAACACCAAATTTTCTTTCCGCCCAGGGCGGTTTAGGGCCGGCCCTGGATCTGCCCACAATCATAGATTGTTTAGCCGAAGAGACTCTAACATTTTTCCTCCAGTGTTGGCCATTACGTCACATCCCCTACCGCGGGGTATGTTACAGGGCTCCAGCATGTGATTAACAACTGTTGTGATAAGAGTAACTCCAGGGCCAGAAATGACTGTCCTCCGCTCTTGATTTTCATTTTGTTTGCAGTGTAAGGCCTCACCGTCCTTTGGAAAGCCGAACGGATTCTCTCGATTGCAATGCAGACGCCACAATCTGCTGACATTCCTGTTAATGCATTGTTGAAGACTGAAAGGGGATCAGAAAAGCACGCAGATCAAACTCTAACCTGTAAAATCAGCACACAAGTCCTATAAATAAAACTGGGGCGCTGCACTGCGTGACAGGGAAAGGGCAAGAATGTGCCATATTCAAGGCAGTACGGTGCATTCCTGTCATTATCCTTGCACCGGCACACAATGGGCTGCCTAGCGCCAACTCAGGCACCCTTGCTCCATGGGTCAAGGGTGCCTGTGTTGCATGCAGGGTTGTTTTTGTGCAGGGAGGGGTACCTTCCTGCATAAAAACAATCCTGGGTGACATATTCCTCTTGCTATGTGTGCTGCAGAATGCAGCACATATAGAAATAGGAAGAAACGAGGAGAAATAGAGATATTTCTCCTCGTTACGCCTCCCCTGTGAAGGTGTAACTTTATGACGCATTCCCAAGTTTACCAGTTCTGGTAAATCTGGGAATGCATCAAAAACCATGGGAGTTGTGTGAGAACACCCAAGCAATGCCCATGGCATGCCTTACCAGGGAAGAGTAACGCAACGCAGCGATTTGCGCTGCACTACATTACTCCAGCTATATGAAGCCACTCAGGGCCACGCAAAGCGGGCTTCCTATATCTTACTTAGGGTGTGTGTCTCCCATGTACCACATTGCGTGATGCAAACTCGATGCAAACCTCCTCGTAAACATACCCCATAGTGTGGGGGGTAATTAGCATATGCAGTGACATCACAGAAAGTGACAACACACCCCTATAATATCCCTCACGTGAAAGGAAAAATATCTACTTTATAGTCAAGCCCGAGGAGGTTCATACATAGGAATGTAACTACATCCATACAATGTATGTATTTGATATAAACAGTACAGAATTCTGTCCCTGACTAAAATGTCTATAAGCACGCATTGTAATAATACAATAAATCAAACTCTTATTTCATGTAGTCTACTATTATTTATGAAGTGTTTCGTCAAAGTACTATACGTGCATTATAGAAAACGTTTAGAATAAAGAACAACAAAACGCTGGGATTGTTTTGCCAGGTCTTTTTGGTGTCTCGCTGTTTGTGGTAGGTTGCTGTTGTGGTGTGCTTTTGAGTGTTGTTTTCTATTAATGCTTTGGTTTGTGGCATGTGGTTGCAAAACTGTTATTTTAGGTTGCATTGTGTTGTTTCATTACTGTGTTTTTGTGGATGAATTTCAAATGTGTTGTGTAATGGTTGTTTTGTGGATCTTGAGCATGTGGGTGCTCAATTACACATGAAGTCAGGAACGTTTTAAGACATGGGCAAAATGGGCAACTGCCCAGGCCCAACAGCCCGCAAGGGCCCCCTTGGAAACAGAACTTTCTCTGTGTTTGATCTCTGTCTATTCTATTTCTCTATCTGAACCTCTGTCCCTCTGTGCCCACATCTACCCCTGAATCTGTCTAACGACCCAGGTTCATCTTAAGGATTTTTGGCAAACTATGCAAGACGTATTTCAACTGTTTTTGTGTTAAAATGTAACATACAGTTTAGTGTTTTTGGCATCATGTGGGCATTAAATGAATAATAAAATTGAAATTTGTTCTGAACACGGGTCCCCAAAATACGTTTGCCCAGGGACCCAAAACCATTAGATGACACTGCATGAAGCTACTTATGGTGTTTCTTTTATTCAAAATATGAAAAGCCCTCACTTATAAAAGGAATTAAACTGAAACAGAATAGCTCATTTCATTGCTTACTTCTTGGAACCAGGCGACACAATGCAGCATAGTGTGCTGAATGTAAGCTTTCTGAATTTCAGAGGGGACCGAGAACATGGGCAGACCTTTTTTTCACTTTAAAAAAAATCTTTTTTATTGAACATTTAAGGGTATTACAATACAGTGCCATGTGTGATTTTCGTTTGTGATTACATCAACAGTGCGAAATATGGCAAATAGTAAGCATTACCCAGAGTGTGCGATCAACAGAGGTAGCCAACAGGCATTAATAGTACGTTTCAAAGCCAGGGGCAGTGCTTCGGGGGGCGGGTGCTTGGGGTGTTACACCCCCTTATAATTGTATTTTCTGATAAACAGTTGGGTATAGGTGCTTACAATCTGGTATGGTGAGGTGTCTGCTGGATTTCACCAGTAATTATTACATAAGCAGAGACAAACATGCACACACACTATCTCTCCCTTTGTTTTGAAATTCCACAAAAATGTTGGTTATTTTACAAAATATTGTGTTTTCTGACACCTAGTGCCCCTACCAATCCGCATTTCTCTCCTAAAAGTCAGTATGATATTCCATGGGCTCGGCAATGCTCCCGCGAGGATTTAACTTTCTTTAACATGGCCAGACCGAGATTTAAAAAAAACATAACAGTCCAATAGACATATAACTTGCTTGGCGAACACTACACAATACGTTTACGGGCAGACTGTGTTTTTTAAATTTTTTAGGTGGATCCAATATTCAATATTGCAATTTGGTGAACAGCAGCCTGCACCACTCTGATATTAAATGCATGTTCTATGGAGTGATGTGAATACTGGCACCAGCCTAGTGAACAATTGGTATGTGATAGTAATCATGAAATATTCACCTGGGGCACATCTTGATAATATCTCAAAACGCGTTTAATGATTTAATCTTCACACAGAGTACAAGAATAATATAATGGTAATGAACTGAAACGCTAGAAGTCTGCTTCTTTCAAAAATGATGTATTATAAGGGTGCACACCAGTGCTCTAAGCCAGACCGGCTGTTGGTTTTACAGCACAGCTTGTAATGACAGATCCTGGTGCCCCACTGAAATCTACTTCCGGTGTTTGACAGAGTGCCAAGTCTGCGTCTTGCAGCCACTCCACAGGCTTTGTAGCCTTTACAAATACTCTTCCGATTAGTAGGTGTAACACCGAGATAAAGGTTTACAAAGCAGAGTTCACAACAGGCATGGCATGAGGAGTGTTCCTCGGTGAGAAAGGTAGGCACAGGTCGCTAGTTTTTTGGGGGGGGTTTGTGGAGTTTTATATATCGCGAACTCGACCCGAAGGTATCAGGGCGCTTTACATGAGCACCAGTTGCGTTACAGATGGACACATTAAGTGATTTGCCCAGAAGCACAGAATGATGAGCATCCCTGCCGAGACTCGAACCCTGTTCCCCAGCTTCGAGGTCGACTGCTCTAGCCCTTAGTGGGGGTTGCAAAAGGACCTAGGTCCGGTTTTGAGGTTGAAAGGGAGTAGGTGCTTATATAGACGCGGGTGAAGGCACCATTTTTATCCAAACCTTCCCCCGCTCCCCTTCTAAACACACTAATCCTTGCCAGACCCCACATGGACGACTGAAGGTTTCACTTTCAACTACAGGAGGGCCCATTCCTTGCTTTAGAGAGGAAACAACGGTGTGGTGGTGGGCATCAACTTGGTGGAACCCTTATTTATTTATTTATTTATTTATTTATGCGTTTTTATATAGCGCGGACTTTACCCGAGGGTGTCAGAGCGCTTCACAACAGGATCAGCAACATTACATAAGGAGGAGGATACAAATGAGCATAATACAAAGACAAGCGTTACATTGCATGAGGAAAAAGTGACAATTGTGCAAAAACAAACAAACCAAATACAAAAGAGGAATGAGTTCCAATAGGAAAAAGTGACAGATGTGCATGAAACATGGGATACCAAATACAAATGGAGGTATAATACTGCAATAAATGGCAGTCACACATGACACACTGGGAAGGCGCTTCTATAGGCTTGGAGTACAGAATTTCCTATAGTGGAAGAACTTCCTTGAGGTAGTAGAGAGGGCGTGGATTCAACAGGGGGTACATGGGGTACAAAATATATGATACATGGGGTACAAAATACACTAAAGGCAAAATACTGTAATAAGTGGCAGTAACTCGAAGCACACTGAGAAGGCCCTTCTATAGGCTTGGAATACAGAATTCCTATCATGGAAGAGCTTCCTTGAGGTAGTAGAGAGGGCGTGACTTCACAGGGGACTTATAATGGGGGGAACACGCACATAAAAACCAACACAACACATAAAATAAGGAATGAACAGACACAAGTACAACTTTATACTGACGAGCGGACTTCCTAGAGGGGCCTAAGACCGAACGTATTAGTTCTGGAAGTGTCTTTGGAATAGAAGAGACTTGAGGTCAGCTTTGAAGATCCGGGTAGAGGAGGTGGCACGGAGCAGTGGGGGAAGCGAGTTCCAGATTCTCACCGCATTGCCCGAGAAGGATTGAGCCATCGATCTTTCCCTTTTGAAGACGGGGGGCTCAAGCAGAAGCTTTTCCGCATTGCGAGAAGGGCGAGAGCCACCGGACAATTTCAGTTTATTCGCCAGGTAACGAGGGGAGGACGTGTGTAAGGCTTTGTGTGTGATGCAGGCAGTTTTGTAAATAGATCTTGCCTCGATCGGAAGCCATCGCAGAGAGGACAGGATAGGAGTGATGTGGTCGCTTCGTTTAGACCCTGAAATGAAGCGAGCTGCTGAATGGAGGATGGATTTGAGAGGGGAGAGGTGGGATTTGGGTAGGCCAGTCAGAAGAGAATTGCAGTAATCCAGTCTTGAGAGAACCAGAGATTGAACCAAGGTTTTTAAGTCTTTCTCCGGGAAGAACCGACGGATCCCCCACAGAAGGCGCAGCTGGTACCGTGCATTCTTAGCAATAGAGTTGATGTGGGCGATTAGGTTGAGTCTTTTGTCGAGAATGACACCTAGGGATTTAGCGCTGTCAACAATGATGGGTTTGTTGTTGAGAAGGTTCAGCTGATCCATCCAAGATTGAACAGGAGGAGGTGAGAGAGAGGTAGAGAGGAGGAGGAATTCAGTTTTGGCGGGATTCAGAATGAGTTGGTGAGCAGACATCCAGTTGTGAATAGAGTTGAGGGTAGAATTGAGTAGGGAGAGATCGTGTGCGGAGGACACCTTAAGGTAGATTTGCGTGTCGTCCGCATACAGATGGTAAAGGATCCCAGATTTGCTTAGGAGGTTCCCTAAAGGTTCCAGGTAGAGATTAAACAAGGTGGGTGCCAAGATAGAACCTTGAGGGACGCCTTGACCTACGGCAACAGGAGATGAAAGACTGTTCCCTATCTTGATCATTTGGGATCTGTCCGAGAGGAAAGAGGCAAACCATTTGAGCACTGTGCCATCCAGTCCCATTCTCTGTTGAAGAGTGTTGAGGAGGGTGCTATGATTAACCGTGTCAAAGGCTGCAGAGAGGTCTAGAAGAATCAGAAGACATGAATCCCCAGCGTCGAGTATATGCAGCGCATCGTCAATCACTTGCAGCATGGCTGTTTCAGTGCTGCAGTTTTGGATGAAGCCCGACTGGAAGACGTCGAGGAGGTTATTGTCCATAATATGTGAGGAAAGTTGTTTCGCAACACATTTTTCGGTGATTTTCGACAGAAAAGGGAGGTTGGAGATAGGGCGGAAGTTGTTGAGGTCGTTCGCATCCGCGGCGGGTTTTTTAGAAGAGGGGTGACCTGACCTGATTTGAGGGTAACTGGGAGGGAGCCTTGACTGAGGAAGAGATTGACTAGCCTGGTCCAGTAAGAGAGAGTATAGGTATAGAAATCGATGGCGATGTCGCTAGGGATGGGGTCGGAGGAATGGTTGGAGGGTTTAGTTTCGCGGATGCATTTGAGGAGGTCATCTTCCGAGATGACGTCAAAGTTCTGCCAGGTGACCAAGGATTTCCGCTCCTCCATGGGGGGGGGTGGGCGACCTTATCCACCAGAGCTTTGACCTTTTCATCGAAGAATATAGCGAAATCTGCTGCTTTCTTTGAGGAATCCTCAGGCTTAATGGTTGGAGGAGAACAGTTTGGGTTTTTGAAGAGGTCAAAAAGTTTTTTGGGTCTGTTTTTAGCCGAGTCAAGGAGGGATCTGAAATGTGATGCTTTTTCCAGGAAGATGTGATTGTGATATATGGATCTTGCTGAGCGTAAAAGAGAGAGATTAGTGGTGGAAGGAGATTTTCTCCAGTGCTTCTCCAGGAATCTAAGGTTTTTCCTTTCATCGTAGAGCGCTTTATTGAACCAAGGTGCTGAGGGGTGGGTCTTTTCCTTTTGCTTTGGAGAGGAGCAACAATGTCGATTTCGACTGCTAGTACTGAGAGGCACTGAGAAGTGAGATCGTTGACATCCACGCTAGGGTCTAGTCTAGGAAGTGCCTGCATAGCGGAATCACAAAAAGTGTCAAGATCAATGTTCTTAGTGTTACGGAACCAGGTAGTAGCTCTTTTAGGTTGGCCGAGAGTTATAACGTGCGAGAGGTGAAAGCGGAAGGGAATGAGGAGGTGGTCAGACCAGTCTACATGGATGGGGGGAGCAGTGGTCAGCAGGTCTTCTTTGGATATGACAAGGTCCAGAATAGAGCCCTTAGAATGTGTGGTTTCCGAGCAATGTTGGAGGAGATCATTGGCTGAGAGAAAGGAGGCAAGCTTGTTGGCAGCCGAGTCTTCCAAGGAGCCCCAGTGGAGATTAAAGTCACCCAGGAAGATCTGTCTGTCACTTTGAGAGAGTTGGTCACTGATGAAGTCAGTCAGTTCCTCCACAAAGGAAGAGCAGTAACCAGGCGGGTGGTAGATGGCATGGAATCTAAAGGGTGAGCCGTGATGTATTTGAAGTTCTAGGGAAAGGCATTCGAATGTATGGAAGAGGGTGGTTGGGACCGCTTTAATTTGAAGGGAGTTTCTGAAGATGATAGCGACACCTCCTCCAGTTTTGTCTGCCCTGTCATTTCTGAGGATAGAATAGTCAGTGGGTACCAACAGATCAAACAAAGTATGAGAGGAGTCATTAAACCAGGTCTCAGTGAGGAAGATCATGTCAAGATTTTGGTGAGTGATAGTATCAGAGATTTCCACTTTGTGTTTGACTGCAGATCTGCAGTTGTGGAGCAAACAGTGCAGCTCTGACGCAGATGTTTTGGTGAAGGGGGTGTTAGGGTTGTTCAGGGAGATAGGGATAAGATTCTTGAATGAGGGAGCCCGGCAAGAGGGAGGTTGGTGAGGTCTGACAGAGGAGATGACCTGAATAGGAAACTGCGTAAAATTCTTAGGAGAGGAGGGCGGAGAGGGAGTGACGTTGGTGGTCTTGAGGCTGGCCCGTAAATTGGTGATGTCTGCAGAGGGCAGACTGTGATTGGTTTTATTGGGGTGCGGGAGCAAGGGACTCCTCGGGAGGGTGTTAGGGACAGGGGATAACTTGGCGCTTAAGCGTGAGATGGACGCTACCAGCTGGGAGATGGAATAGATGAGAGAATCCAGTTTATTTTCCAGAGAGAGGAGAGCTGAGCATGGAGTGTTAGGTGGCTCGGTGGATAAAGAAGGGAGTGCAGAGGGTGAGGGAGGACGGGGAGGGGTGGGGGAACGAGTAGAGGGCGTTGGTGCAGAAGGTAAGGGAGGACAGGGCGGGCTGGAGGAGCCGGATATGAGATGGAGTGCAGATGGTGAGGGAGGACGGGGCGGGGTGGTGGAATGGGATAAGTGAGGGAGTGCAGAGGGTGAGGGAGGGAGGGGAGGGGAGGGGGAATGGGTGGGGGGTTGGGGAGCAAGGGAAGAGGGTGAGGAACGATGGTGAACAGAGGGAGTGGAAGGAGAAACAGTGGTGGGAAGAGAAATATTTTTACTGGAGTTGAACAGAGGGGAAGAGAAGAGGGCATACGTCCGAGGAGGAAGTTGAGGAGTAGGAGGGGGATAAAAGAGGGCCGGAGGTAAGGGGAGAAGAGGGGAGACGAGACTGACCCGGGCGGGGTGGGCGGGGGGACAGATGAGGTCCGAATGTGCGTGGATCCGAAAGAAAAGGGGGCTGTAAAGGAGGGGGAGGGCAGGGGGTCCGAGGAGGGCCAGAGGAATGGGGAGAAAGGAGAGGATGGTGCAAGATAGGTACTGTAGGCTATGCAAGGCGAATGTAGGGGGACAGGTACCAGGTGGAGTGGGGGGAATTGACTAGAGGGAAACTGAGGGAGAAGCAAGGGACTGCAACGTCGGAGGGAGAGACGAGGAAGGAATTGTCAGGGAGGGAGATAAGGTTGGGAAGCAAGGGAAGAGGAAGGTGGGGTTGAGGATAGATGGGAGGTGGAAGAGGAGAATTTAGGGTACGGGGGACGGGGAAGAGCGGAAAGGGATGAGGCGAAAGGGGGAGGTAAGGGGAAGGTAAGGACAGTTGATGGGAAGACCAGGTTGTAAGAGAGGTGAATTAAGAGGGGGGCGGAGGGGCAGATTTAGTGGGATTAGGGGGGCGGATAAAATGTTGGAGAATCGAGCAGGTGTAGGGTGGGGAGGGGGGTGGAGGCCAGAGGCCGGAAAGATAAGATAGGGTGAGGGGCATTTTGGAAGGGGGAAGAGAGGGAGATGAGGGAGCAGTGACTGGGGGAGCAAAGGGTAGACCTGCGCCTCCCGGGATAGCGGCCTGCTGGAGTATCGGGGGGTCTGGGGGGAGAAAGGGAGAAAGGAGAGGAGTTCAAAGAAGAGTTGGGGGAGATCATAGTTGTGTGGGTTGGACGAAGGGAGTGGAAGAGATGGTCAAAGAGGGAGAGACAGGAGTCTGTCGCTTGAATCATGACGGTGCCATTGTTGTAGAGTGTTATGGTGAGCGAGCCCTTAAAGCTCGTGGAGGGGAAATTTTTAGTCGCTGTCCATGCGGGATAGGTGAGGAGGAGGAGACGTTGAAGAAATTGAAGAAGCTGGTGGACCAGGAAGGGATGTCATGGGTGAAAAAAATTAAGTCATTTTTTAGCTTCCCTAGGTGCCCATTATGGAATTGATCAACAAAGAGGGAATCAGGGAAGTGTTCAATGGTGTTGTGTTTGAACCGTTTTGCTGCTGCTTTGGACAGATTGGGGGGATAGATGACTTTGAAGCAGTTAACTCCCGACTTAATTCGAATGGAAGCCATGGTAGGGAGAGGAGGGCCACTAGGGTAGCGATGGATCAGAAAAGAATAATATGAAGAGGAGGGCACATAAGCCGGAAGATGAGTGAGGATAATCCAATGAGAGCGGTCAGGAGGCTACTAGACATGCAGGGCCAGGGCCTCTGGTCTTACTCCCTAATAAGACATCGTACCGGTGGGATAGAAGGCTGGCTTGTCTCCAGCAGTGGAGAGGGTGTGGGATCATACCGGGGCAAACCCTACCACCCGGGATTGGGACCTCCCAGTGTGGAAACCCGCATGGAAATGGGAGTCGCCTATAGGATCGCAGTGATGGGGAGGGACATTCTTTGGCTCCCCAGGGAGGAGGCCCAAATGGACACCATACCTCAACCAAGAGCACAGTTAGAGGAGAGCCAAGTGAACGACAATTATGTGCATTACTCATCCCATGGGCCACCGATCGAGCCAGGACAGCCCAATCGGAAACTGGCAATCTCAAAGAGGGGCTCAAATGTCCTATGACCCAAAAGTTCCGGGCGCGCTGCCTAAGCAGCGAAGGTCAAGGGTGCGCAATCTGCGCAGGTCTCAATGTTGCAGCTGGCACTATGTGCTGCGCAGCTGTGAAGGACCAGGGCGCGCTGCCTAGGCAGCGGAGGTCAAGGGTGCGCAATCTGCGCAGGTCTAAACGTTGCAGCTGGCACTAAGTGCTGCGCAGCTGTGAAGGTCCGGGCGCGCTGCCTAAGCAGCGAAAGTCAAGGGTGCGCAATCTGCGCAGGTCTAACTGTTGCAGCTGGCACTAAGTGCTGCACAGCTGTGAAGGTCAGGGCTAAAGGAGGGCATCTCACTTCTAACAGCCAAGGTATGACCCCCAACCCAGGTCTAAACGTTGCAGCTGGCACTAAGTGCTGCGCAGCTGTGAAGGTCAGGGCTAAGGGAGGGCATTTCACTCCTAACTGCCCAACTCAACATTAGCCTAAACGGTGCAGCTTCCCACTACTTGCTGGGCAGCTGTGAAGTGAAAAGGCCTGGCACTAACCGTGCCTTACTAGCCTCTGCAGCCACAGCATCGCCACCAACAGGGGCAGAGGGGCTGCAGCAAGTCGACTCGAGATCATGAGAGTAACAGACAGTCTGTTGGTCAGTGTGTGAGGAGGTACTCTGCTGATGTGTCTGCCTTTTCGCCGCTCCTATTGCTGGTCTGGCGCTATAATTAAATTTAAATTTTCCCAGTGTTGCCCCGTACTCCGCTGTAATAAAGTGTCCTGCCTGGGCGCCATTTTAGGGTCAGGCAGCATGGGGCATCTACTTCGGCCCGGGAGGCCCCATTGTCCGTTACTTCTCAGGGAGGAGGGGGGGCAGGTAGAAGGCAGCGATAGGAGGGTGGTCACTCTCCCGCATGGCCGGTTCCCCCGCCTCCGCGCTGTAGCTGGAGCACTCACCGGTTCAGCCGATCGTACTCCCGTTCACTAGCGCTGCTGGCCCAGAAACGAATTTGTACCGGCCGCCTTTATCTGTGGGGCGAACTGGGACCCAGTGAATGCAAGGATAGGTAAAAAAGCGATGTATTCTAGCAGGGTACAGGATCACTGTGATCGCAGCACATTTGGCATCTAAACGTTTGGAAGAAATGGAGCCGTGCACAATATAATGAGGCCAAACGAGGTGGCGTGGTTAGCGTCGGAGAAGGGAGCCTCCACTTCCCGTCTAAACAGGCAAAAAAGAGCGTTGTTCCTCACCCCGCATAGTAGGAGGATGTGTCTCGCGGGCATTCGGAAGCTTCAGGCTCGATCTCCACTCGGTCGCGGTGGCATTCGCAGTCAGTCGTAGCGCGCGTTCCGTGCCCCGCCCTCAGTCTTACCCGAGTCCCCTGTTGACTCGGGGCCTCCGAGGGCCGCGTCAGGCCCAGGCACATCGCGGCGCCGATCTCGGTATTTACAGCAGTATAGCGGGGTATCCGTAGCTCATTCAGCTCACCGGGATGTCAGGACCTCGCGTCGCTGCAGCAGGGCTGAAAGTACAGCGGCTATGCACGGTGCGGCGGACTTCGTTTTGTGGTGGCTCCGGAGCTCCTCACACAAGCAGTAACCCTCCAACAAATAAACTGGCGTCTGAACGTTCTGGGCTGCGGCCTGCTGTAACCTACCTGCTCAGGGACACAGAGGGATCACCCCCTCCCCTCCCGTTCTTGCTTTTTTAAATGCCCGCACTCTCATTTATAATGCAAAACGTCTCGCGTAAATGCGAGCCTTCTTGGATTTTAGAATTTCCCAGACTTCCACTAACACTGCTGGGTCGCCTGTTGGAACATGGACATCACCATGTAGTAGAAGGTACAGAAAAGCAGGAGGAGCAAGAAAATTAGGACAGCAGAGCATCGCAGGCACCTCTCTGGTATGGTATGGTGGACTTCGGTAATCCCTAAGATTACCTTCCGTAGAATGTGCAAGCACTGCAAGAAAAGGTTCTACTATAATTGACGAATAGTATAGTCAAGTGAATCTCCACAATATCGCTATAGCCCTATTTCTGAATTGCTGGGCTGCTTTTCCACCTGTGGTAAGGTTATCATAATGACAAGGAAGGTCCCACAATGTATGGGGACCACAGAACTGTGCCAATAGCCTCAAGCCACAGCGCGCCTTGAAGCAGGGCTTTATGGGCTGAGTAGGACAGGAGCATAAAGCCAGATCATGTCTGACAAAGTCCATCCTACTCCATCATGGCCGCCAGCCTGCCCAAGTAGGAATCGGGTGGACAGAGCTAACCAACAATTACTTTTTAAATCAGGCCATTTCTGTGCATTCCCAAGTGGCAAATGGTGGATTAAGCTCACAAGGACCATTTGCTACCTGCCTTGACTTTTACAGGCGGCATGTAGGAAAAGCGCTGCACTTCCTTGCCGTTCATGGCTTCCAGCGTTTTTTTTAAATATATGCTTAGTGAGTCAATGTATGCTTGCCCCATTTTCATTTAATATTTGCACATTCATTAAATATTTTCAAACCAACAAAATTGAAATAATACATCATAGAAGCCTCAATGATTAAATCTGTTTTGGGGGTAGGTTTAAATTTTTAATAGCTTTCGTCTTCCTACTTTAATTAAAATATGACTGCCTGTGATGTCCAGCATGAATACTGAGGCTCTGATAGAGAGTTTTTCTAAATTAGAGAATAAGGCTTTCTGAGAAGACAAATGATTTACTGTAGGAACACAATTAACTCTTTATGGTGTATCATGAATGAACCTGTCATTCTTCTTGTAGGCATGTTTGTCAGGGAACAGATAAGACTGCCATGGATTAGCACAAAAATCCATGGGACTATGAACTTGATGTGTGGAAATTGTGCAGTGGTTTTCAGCACTCCTGGAACAATGGCATTTGCCTGCCGGGGCACTCCTCATGCATTGACAAACAGGCCTTTTGTTGTAATTTGGCACCAGAGCCAGGTGGCGCCCTAAGGCCACTGGCCCACTTCACCTTATAGGCGCACAGGCTTGATTGATGTTGTATGCTAGGGTATTTTGACAGCAATGTGGCAGGAACCTACTAGGGGACATAGCCTTATCCCATACACTTCAATAGTACCAAAATTCTGACTTGCAGCTAACATTACCTATAAAATGAGGCGGCATTACACTTTAAATGTAGAATGCCTACATGTTTAGATTCCAAGTAGTTTTTTATGCAATCTTCAGTGTGTGCAAGTGCGCGTGTAATCGGCGTAACAATAGCCCCTGCAGCCCCGCTACTACTCCTATGTTCTTTTGCAGCTTCACCCCTATACTTCGAACGAACCCCTAGAATAGAGGGACGGTTCTTCATTTTTGAAGCTGTCAAGGAACCCTTTGGATATAATTAGCATCTTGTCTGGGGTGATGAAGAGTGGGGTTTTTGTTGTTGTATCTTCTCCTCTTTGCTGCCAAGCTCCCAAACCTCTTACAGGAGAGAGCTTCTCCACCCAGGCTGTATGACACCAGCCAGCAAAAACCCACAGCTCCCTCTGTTCACAAGAACCCATGCTGCTTCATTCGTTTTGATTCGCTGTCTCCCCAGGGTACCACCTGTCACTGAGTGTAAGCATCACACATATTTACCGCAAGCATTATCCCTGCACAACACCACCACAGACATGGTGACAGCCAAAGGAACTTCTGCTCACTGGCTCTTGGCCTGCTCTCGTTTAGGAATATCATTTTCCACCTCATAATATACAAGGCTCTACATTTTCGATCTTCTTTAACACATCTCTCACCAAAATTGGCTAATAGAAGTAGTAAGCCACAAGCATTTTTTCTGACATTTTTCTTGGGAAACAATCTAATAGACCAGAAAATGCTCTCTCCTCGGGACGGAAACTGCGGCTAACCTTAACTAGTCTCTTAAAAGCTCACTCTTGACCAGTTTGGCCAACAGGCCTTTAAATACTTCACTTCATTAAGATTCTGATTGTGGTATGTGGCGAGCCATTGTACGGTATTATATTGTACACTAACAATGACGTAGTGCTTCGGCCCCCTCAGCCATAAAGCGCTTCGATTTGCATTGGCTCCTGGTTCCTTTTCGGAGTCCAAGGATGTAGTTTACCCAGTACAGGAGGTGTTGAGTAAAATGTGTGAGGTTGAACGCAATGAATCAAACTTGCAGTGGAAAACAGTGTTGTACATAAGCATGAGATATTACAAAGTGTCAGAGTAGATAAAGCCCCAAATAACCACCATTTTAGGAGTGGTCGGTACCCTAATAGGTATTTAAGTAAACTTGCCTGCTAAATGCTAGCTTCCGTTTAAAAAAAATATATATATATATCCTCGATATTGTTATTAGAGGGGCAATTCAGCAATCATGGACAAAACGTACAGGGACCACTGCATGATGTGTGATGAAACAACGGCAAACTGTAAAGCTGACTCGCTATACTTGCCAAGGGCAGCCATCATGCAGTCAGTGTGCATCACTTCACACTTCCATCTGCTCTCATGCTGAAAGGCGGGTTACTGGAAAGGGTCACTGGTGGGCTGAAGGGGTTTAACTTGTACACATCATGGCTTCAGTCACAGACACCAACACTGAGGCAGTGCAAGCTGTTATACCGCCTCACTACACTCAAGAGGGGGCCTTCCGGGTGTACAATAACTTGGCATTGCAAGACATAGCACTGAATATCTTTCCTTTTAGTATTCATTTTGGCAATGAAATCAGGATGGAGGAACTGTGCATTAATATCTCAAAAAACAATAAACTGCACGTCAAGAATTGTAATCCGTTGAAATTTAACTCTGAGAAATAACATGACACAGCAAAAGTTGTCTTTAGAACTAGTGCTAACCAATGAAAAGTGCTGTATTCTGATCATAATGTAGGCATCCACAAGTGGTTTGCTAACTGGTCACTGACAGGTGCCAACTTGACACAACAGTCTACCCCGCTTTCAACTAGGAACAAGCATTGGCATAGCCAATAGGTCTCGCCTTTGGGACCTTATAAGTGTTTAGCCTTGCAACAGTAAAGGCGAGACCTATTGGCTATGCCAATGCTTGTTTCCTTATGCCTGAAGCTATGTGGTCTACAATATCAGCACATGAATTGTTACAGTGAAGAACACGTATATATTCAATCCATTAAGCTGTTGCACATATACATCCAGTAGCGTATCAACACATGGGTGCCCGTGTTTTCCTGGTTTATACACTATATGAAACATGTGGCATGTAGTTCCCTGTCCGGCGACAAACACCAGATGCCATTAACTTTCCGTGCTTTGATTCAAGGAGTCTTGTGCAATTCTCTTTGAAGTGACAGGAGCAGTTGTTAAGACTCGGGGGCTTAATTACAGCCAGTCTAGTCTTACATTTCCAACAATAAGCCAATTATATTAGTTTCAGAAATATTGTGTTTGTTCGACGTGCCAACAATCAGGGCTGTCCACCTGCTTGAACTCATTTACTCAAAGTACTGAGCTGTTTTACAAACTGTAGTAATTCTCACCAGAATCAGCAGTATTATTGTCACCAGAAGGATGAATGGTGCTATTAGGGCTGAGCTGCAGGAGACTCAAAGTCTTCGGCGCACTCCAGCTCCAGCGCCTTCCTCTTTTGCATCCTGAGAGGCGCTATGCTTTGTAAACACTTCAGCGAGCGCGTTTTCAGAGCACCGGGGGCTGGGGGGTGGTGGGTGGGGTGAGGGGCGGGGGGGGGCCTGCTTCCTTGATATGCCGCTGCTGAACCTGCATCTTGAAATGGAGATTAACAGGCATCATTAGCTTGTTATTCCCCATTCCCCAAACCCAACCCGGAATCGTGTGCACATTGGTGCACGCTCATTTGTGCACTCCGAACTTGCAAGTACAGGGGGGCGCATGAAGGCCCCTCGTGGTGGGCCCCCAGTGGGAGCTCTGTTGCTACAGCCGTGCCAGCTGCATGTCTCATGTATCTTTAGAGCCACAGGGACCAATGGAGAATGTGCTTCTATGGGCGACTCTGATGGCTCAGTGAGCTGTTCATCCTCTGCAGGAAAGTGCGTTTGGAATGAAGAACGAGGAGTGAGGGATACGGAATGAGGACCGAGGAGTGAGGGATGCGGAATGAGTAACCAGGACTGAGGGATGCGGAATGAGGACCGAGGATTGAGGGATGCGGAATGAGGACCAAGGATTGAGGGATGCGGAATGAGGACCGAGGAGTGAGGGATGTGGAATGAGGAACCAGGAGTGAGGGATGCGGAATGAAGAACCAGGAGTGAGGGATGCGGAATGAGGAACCAGGAGTGAGGGATGTGGAATGACGAACCAGGAGTGAGGGATGCGGAATAAGGACCGAGGATTGAGGGATGCGGGATGAGGACCGAGGAGTGAGGGATGCGGAATGAAGAACCAGGAGTGAGGGATGCGGAATGAGGAACCAGGAGTGAGGGATGCGGAATGAGGAACCAGGAGTGAGGGATGTGGAATGAAGAACCAGAAGTGAGTGATGCGGAATGAGGACCGAGAAGTCAGGGATGCGGAATGAGGACCGTGGAGTGAGGGATGCGGAATGAGTAACCAGGACTGAGGGATGCGGAATGAGGACCGAGGAGTGAGGGATGCGGAATGAGGACCGAGGATTGAGGGATGCGGAATGAGGACCAAGTATTGAGGGATGCGGAATGAGGACCGAGGAGTGAGGGATGTGGAATGAGGAACCAGGAGTGAGGGATGCGGAATGAAGAACCAGGAGTGAGGGATGCGGAATGAAGAACCAGGAGTGAGGGATGGGGAATAAGGACCGAGGATTGAGGGATGCGGGATGAGGACCGAGGAGTGAGGGATGCGGAATGAAGAACCAGGAGTGAGGGATGTGGAATGAGGAACCAGGAGTGAGGGATGCGGAATGAGGAACCAGGAGTGAGGGATGCGGAATGAGGACCGAGGATTGAGGGATGCGGAATGAGGACCGAGGATTGAGGGATGCGGAATGAGAACCAAGGATTGAGGGATGCGGAATGAGGACCGAGGATTGAGGGATGCGGAATGAGGACCGAGGATTGAGGGATGCGGAATGAGGACCAAGGATTGAGGGATGCGGAATGAGCACCGAGGAGTGAGGGATGTGGAATGAGGAACCAGGAGTGAGGGATGCGGAATGAAGAACCAGGAGTGAGGGATGCGGAATGAGGAACCAGGAGTGAGGGATGTGGAATGAAGAACCAGGAGCGAGGGATGCGGAATAAGGACCGAGGATTGAGGGATGCGGGATGAGGACCGAGAAGTGAGGGATGCGGAATGAGGACCGAGAAGTGAGGGATGCGGAATGAGGACCGAGGAGTGAGGGATGCGGAATGTGGAACCAGGAGTGAGGGATGCGGAATTAGGAACCAGGAGTGAGGGATGCGGAATGAGGACCAAGGAGTGAGGGATGCGGAATGAGTAACCAGGACTGAGGGATGCGGAATGAGGACCGAGGAGTGAGGGATGCGAAATGAGGACCGAGGATTGAGGGATGTGGAATGAGGACTGAGGAGTGAGGGATGCGGAATGAGGACCGGGGAGTGAGGGATGCTGAATGAGGACCGAGGAGTGAGGGATGCGGAATGAAGAACCAGGAGTGAGGGATGCGGAATGAGGAACCAGGAGTGAGGGATGCGGAATGAGGAACCAGGAGTGAGGGATGTGGAATGAAGAACCAGAAGTGAGTGATGCGGAATGAGGACCGAGAAGTCAGGGATGCGGAATGAGGACCGAGGAGTGAGGGATGCGGAATGAGTAACCAGGACTGAGGGATGCGGAATGAGGACCGAGGAGTGAGGGATGCGGAATGAGGACCGAGGATTGAGGGATGCAGAATGAGGACCAAGTATTGAGGGATGCGGAATGAGGACCGAGGAGTGAGGGATGTGGAATGAGGAACCAGGAGTGAGGGATGCGGAATGAAGAACCAGGAGTGAGGGATGCGGAATGAAGAACCAGGAGTGAGGGATGGGGAATAAGGACCGAGGATTGAGGGATGCGGGATGAGGACCGAGGAGTGAGGGATGCGGAATGAAGAACCAGGAGTGAGGGATGTGGAATGAGGAACCAGGAGTGAGGGATGCGGAATGAGGAACCAGGAGTGAGGGATGCGGAATGAGGACCGAGGATTGAGGGATGCGGAATGAGGACCGAGGATTGAGGGATGCGGAATGAGAACCAAGGATTGAGGGATGCGGAATGAGGACCGAGGATTGAGGGATGCGGAATGAGGATTGAGGGATGCGGAATGAGGACCAAGGATTGAGGGATGCGGAATGAGGACCGAGGAGTGAGGGATGTGGAATGAGGAACCAGGAGTGAGGGATGCGGAATGAAGAACCAGGAGTGAGGGATGCGGAATGAGGAACCAGGAGTGAGGGATGTGGAATGAAGAACCAGGAGTGAGGGATGCGGAATAAGGACCGAGGATTGAGGGATGCGGGATGAGGACCGAGAAGTGAGGGATGCGGAATGAGGACCGAGAAGTGAGGGATGCGGAATGAGGACCGAGGAGTGAGGGATGCGGAATGCGGAACCAGGAGTGAGGGATGCGGAATTAGGAACCAGGAGTGAGGGATGCGGAATGAGGACCAAGGAATGAGGGATGCGGAATGAGTAACCAGGACTGAGGGATGCGGAATGAGGACCGAGGAGTGAGGGATGCGAAATGAGGACCGAGGATTGAGGGATGTGGAATGAGGACTGAGGAGTGAGGGATGCGGAATGAGGACCGGGGAGTGAGGGATGCTGAATGAGGAACTAAGAGTGAGGGATGCGGAATGAGGACCGAGGAGTGAGGGATGCAGAATGAGGACCAAGGAGTGAGGGGTGCAGAATGAGGACCGAGGAGTGAGGGATGCGGAATGAGGGCCGAGGAGTGAGGGATACGGAATGAGGAACCAGGAGTGAGGGATGTGGAATGAGGACCGAGGAGTGAGGGATGCAGAATGAGGAACTAGGAGTGAGGGATGCGGAATCAGGACCGAGGAGTGAGGGATGCAGAATGAGGACCAAGGAGTGAGGGATGCAGAATGAGAACCGAGGAGTGAGGGATGCGGAATGAGGGCCGAGGAGTGAGGGATACGGAATGAGGAACCAGGAGTGAGGGATGCGGAATGCGGAACCAGGACTGAGGGATGCAGAATGAGGACCGAGGAGTGAGGGATACGGAATGAGGAACTAGGAGTGAGGGATGCGGAATGAGGGCCGAGGAGTGAGGGATGCGGAATGAGGAACTAGGAGTGAGGGATGCGGAATGAGGACTGAGGAGAGAGGGATGCAGAATGAGGACCGAGGAGTGAGGATGCAGAATGAGAACCGAGGAGGGAGGGATGCAGAATGAGGGCTGAGGAGTGAGGGATACGGAATGAGGAACCAGGAGTGAGGGATATGGAGTGAGGACTGAGGAGTGGGGGATGCGGAATGAGGAACTAAGAGTGAGGGAAGCGGAATAAGGACCGAGGAGAGAGGGATGCAGAATGAGGGCCGAGGAGTGAGGGATACGGAATGAGGAACCAGGAGTGAGGGATATGGAGTGAGGACCGAGGAGTGGGGGATGCGGAATGAGGAACTAGGAGTGAGGGATGCGGAATGAGGACCGAGGAGTGAGGGATGCCGAATGAGAACCGAGGAGTGAAGGATGCAGAATGAGGGTCGAGGAGTGAGGGATACGGAATGAGGAACCAGGAGTGAGGGATGAAGAGTGAGGGATGCAGAGTGAGGGCCGAGGAGTGAAGGATGCGGAGTGAAGTAAAGCTGACATTGATGCTGTGCGTTCTAGGGCTCTCTTCTGGCATGAAATGAAGCCGGGGACAGACAAAGGCCCCGCTGAATATCACGTGACCTTTGCGCGCACAAGGTGGCATTTCCGCCTGTTATGCAGCGTGTCCGTTTGTAAACGTTTGCCCTGGAGGGTGCGCCTCGAGTATAAATCTCATGGAAGACACTACTCACAATTCTTCAGTGTTGGCTAACACAGCATTTGAGCACAATATCAGTAAGTACGACGCTGCACAATGTTCTCCTGATTGCTCAGCGCAGCGCCCAGTATTTTCATGCAGCGCTACACTGCCTGGTATTTTTAAAACTGTGGGACTTTTTTAGGAGTAGGGGCAAGGAAAGGGCTGAATTGAGCTGAAACAGCAGAACTTAATAAAATGGTGACATTCGGGTG
Source organism: Calotriton arnoldi (assembly GCA_963921515.1). Taxonomy (NCBI): domain Eukaryota; kingdom Metazoa; phylum Chordata; class Amphibia; order Caudata; family Salamandridae; genus Calotriton; species Calotriton arnoldi. The sequence continues at coordinate 2,233,866 of CAWUFW010000151.1, read as the reverse complement.
TCCTCGATGTCTTTGACGTGTTTACTGCCAGTGGGGCGGGTTACTTGGGCCTCATTTGGGGGCATATTATCAAGAACGGCGTTAAAATTATCGCCGGTTTAGCGGCAGAAAACTGCCGCTAAAGCGGCGATAATGGGCTTGATAATATGCCCTGGAGAATTCCAATAGAAGCCCATGTTCACACCAGAACATGGACTTCTATTGGAATTCTCAAGGGCATATTATCAAGCCCATTATCGCCGCTTTAGCGGCAGTTTTCTGCCGCTAAACCGGCTATAATTTTTAACGCCGTTCTTGATAATATGCCCCTTGGAGAGAAGCGCGATGTAACGTGTGATCGGATTACCATATATATTACCGTATATATACACCGAGCGCGCATCTTGGGCCCTTTGCAGGCCCACTGGTATCCAGGCCATTGCCCTAAGAAATAGCACTCAGTTTAATGGAAGGGAATTAACTCACCTTAAAAGGCGAAAGACTAAGGGGCATATTATCAAGGCGGCGCTATGAAATTATCGCCGCTTTTGCGTCCGTTTTCGGGCGAAAAGCGGCGATAATTTCATCGCCTTATCAGCAAAGACACGCTATTGCGTGTTTTGCTGACTTAGCGCCAGTTTCAGCACGCCTAACTTTGCATCGCTAATGAGATGCAAAGTAGGCGTGGCTGTGAAACCAACCAGGGAAAATATCGAGAAGGCAGCTTCGCGATATTATCAAGGAGGGTTAGCGATTTTTTAAATCGCGTTAAGTATGCCTTAACGCAGGAATTTAACGTCTGTTAAATTCCTGACTAAGGCATACTTAACATGGGGGTGGATTCTGTGGCTAAGACCACAGGCCCTATCATCTAGGATATCGCTGTTTTCCACTATGGAAAACGGCGATATCCACACTATCTCTGGAATTTTTATCGCCTCGGCGATGCGCGTTGTTGATAACGCGCTAACCGGGCGATAAATTACAGAGATAGCCGGCAATAAATATGCAAGCGCTAAGCGCGCTTTGCGATATTTATCGCCGGCCCTTGTTAATATGCCCCTAAGTTCGTTTTTGTGTAAGTTCAACTCGTTATCCTCATATAAAAGCAGATGTCAGCAGCAAGCGTTTATTTTAACATTTAAGATGTGCACGGATTGGCTAGAAGGTAAAATTCGAAACATAACTTTGCTGGTAGTTTTTTCATAGTAAATGTGTATTTCTTTCAATCATACCTCGCGACAAAATAGGATTATTGAAGCATCTATTTTCAGTCTTTCTCTCACATCAATGATGCTGTCGTGTGTCACCATGTCGAATATGACCCCATGCAGGACTTTTGCATGCTGGGACTTGTAGTTCTGCCTTTAACTCTACAGGTATGGCCCACGTGTCTATACAAGTAAGATACTATTGGTAAAAATAAAAACCCTGTTTTGGTGAAGGAGTCACGCATCACAGAGCGGAATTTGGCAAATAAACATCTTATGCTATCCTTTAATAGCATCGTATATGCAATGTTTTGGAATAAAGGTGTGTTCCTTTTATTCCTACCTTGTAGACAGCACAATTCTCCTGAACTAAAGAAGTCTCCCCTAGGGGTCAACAACATCACTATACCTCATTCAGAGTCCACAGAGGACAATTATTATAATAAATATATTTGCCCTGGTTCTTTTGAGGCAGGACCCAGCGTTTTTCAGTGAGAAGCCCCCACTGCTGCCGTCAAATGTTGGGGCTGCTGATTACCAGGGCTGCCTGGTCTTGATTCCGCCTCAGGCCTCTTTCTTCCGCATACTAGACTTTCTCTCTCTTCATCTGACAATTTCAGGTTCTTTTTCATCCCGGGTTGTCCCTCGATACTCGCTTCACCGACATTACGAGGATGGACTGCAAGCAGGCCCCGCTGGTTGTCACGCTCCTGCACTGTGCTGCATACAGGTGTCTACAGCACATGGATTCGCCCACTGAGCAGTCCTACCCAGTGCTTTGTAACCGCCCAACTTTGGGGTGATTGTCTGCGTGGGGGGAGAGGGGGGCATGCGTGAAACGGCATCTCAGGCTCATTTGAGTCATGTTTTCATCTCACCACACATTACTTGATCACAGCTTTAGCCATTCAGTTCCGGCTGGGGAGGGGGAGGGGGGTCGCTACGAGAGAGATTTTAATCTAATGAGTTTTTTCCTCAAATCCACAATCCAAAAAAATCCGTTTTGGGAAAACTGATTTTAAAGAATCTAGTACATAAATTATATAACGTATTTAACGCATGAAACATTTCGAATTAGCCTGGTACCTGCTGCTCGATTTGGCAAAATATGCAGTAAAATAACCCTTGTTACAGTGCCATCATTTTGTGAAGAGTACATTTGAAGATTTGTTTTTGTATTTTTATATAGAGCGAACTCAGTCCAAGTGCATTGGAGCGCTTTGCACGAGCGCCAGTCACATTGATTTCTTTTGTTTGTATGCACGGGGAAATTAGGTGAGTTGCCTAGAATCACAGGATGTTGAGTCGACGCCGAGACTCGAACCTGATTTCCTAGCTCCGAATCCGCAGCTCTGGCCATAAGACTTTCCCTATGTTAAGGGATTCGCCTGGTGCGAGACTTGGGCACACTGGAGGCTCTCTGAGGGAGACAAGGGGCTCTCTTGGGAGACCGGGGCTCCCTGCGAGACATCTCGGGCGGATCGGCGCTCCCTATGGTGACCGGGGCACCCTACGAGTCTGGAGCTCACTCAGGTGTGAACACACTGAATGAGGGAGCGTCTTTCACTGCCCAAGGGAGACGTGAACTCCCTAAGGGTTTAGAGGCATGTGGCTGTAGGTGTGAGGGGCTCCCTGTGGAGACCGGGCTCCCTACGAGTCTGGAGCTCACTCAGGTGGGATCGCACTGAATGAGGGAGCGTCTTTCACTGCCCAAGGGAGACGTGAACTCCCTAAGGGTTTAGAGGCATGTGGCTGTAGGTGTGAGGGGCTCCCTGTGGAGACCGGGCTCCCTACGAGTCTGGAGCTGACTCAGGTGTGAACACACTGAATGAGGGAGCGTCTTTCACTGCCCAAGGGAGAGGTGAACTCCCTACGGGTTTAGGGGGCCTGCGGCTGTCTCGGGGTGAGAGGGGCTCTCTGTGGTGACCGGGCCCCCTCCGAGACTTGTCTCACTCGGGAAGGCCTGCACTGAATGCGGCAGCCTCGCACCCGCCCTGACATCCACTTGGTTCTTTACCCCCACCCCTCCCTCTGCGGGGGGGAAGGGCGGTCTTAATTTCTATTTTCTAAAGACTTTCATATAGTCTCGAAGGCCCATGGGTTTACGGAGACTTGAATTAGAAATTCTAGGTGTTCATTGCAGTTCTCTCCCTCTCAGTCATGTTCACTCCACCCCTTCTCCCCCCGCCCGATAGCATTTCAGGGGGAGGGAACTACACCGCTGCAAATTAACCCGGGCCTGGAGCGGTCCCGCCAGGCCCAGGGATGAAATAAGAGTGTCAGCAGGGTGTGAAGTGCCCCCTGGGTCACACTCATTGTAAACACACACGGGTTACATCTTCAATCTCGCTTTACAGCACCCTGCGCCTGACCTATGACCCCGAATAAAACAAGGACAACAATGGAGGAGCGGGGGCGGCGAGCGCGGCAGCCTGCTCAGCTGACCACACGCTCGTGCGTCATGGCCTTTTCCCGGCATGTGTTTCCAATTATCGCGCCTGCGTCTGGGCACGATAATGGGAAACAGATGTCGGCCCTGCGCGCGTAACCGCCCGAAAAGGCCACGACGCACGAGCGTGTGGTCAGCTTTGAAACCCCTTACATAAAGTCTTCGCCTAGCAGCGCTTGCGCGCTACTCGAGGCTCGACCTAAAAATGAGTTTTGATGCAAAGCCGGTGGCTCATGGCCAGCTTCCTATCCTCTTGTGCTGGCTAGGCATTCCAACCGCGTTAGTAAGACTGGTTTGTTAACACCTCAAAATGGAAAGCTCTTAATCACTTTAATACAAAAACAATAATGGTACCTCCACCCTAATATTTTTATTGTGAGATGAAGGGAACCAAATGATAAACAAGAGGAATCATGTGATTACTCAAAGGTGCAAGTTAGCCATACATTCTAAAAAGATTTAAACATTATCACATGATAAATAGCAAAATAACAACTTAGAAGTAACATAAGCCATAGTTATTAGTCGTAGTGTTCCTCACGCGAAGTCAATTTTAGAGTAAACTAAGCAATTTAGTTCCTTTAGAAAGATTATACAGAGAAGAGGTAGCACAAGACATTGTTATCCAGAACCTTATCACCTACGTCCCTACAGGATTTTTACGATTTACTCCCTGTGGTAAAACACGATGTAACCACGTACTCACGGTCCATGCAGTGATTCAAATAGTGAGGCCAGATTTGCTATGATATTAAGGAGAGAAGTAGTGTAGGACTCCAGAAGGACACTGAACGTCAAAACGAAGAAACATTCCAGGAGAGAAAGGTAGCAAATGCCTGGTACAGTCGCTCAATCTCTATGCGGAGAACTATACAATAAAGATGGGGTGCACTTGTGAGATGTGAGGCTGGATAAGCTTCCAGGTGATCTGTACACCGTTGTATGGGACTGGTTTGTACAGTAACGCTTTCACAGGGCTTTGTACCTCTAGTTAGACCAGGGAATGCTCTGTTGCGTAAGGTTCTTGGAGTCTTTTCGGAGCCCGTGTCTGATAGGGTATCTTGAATGTAAATTGGCCTATATTATATCAAACACACAAAAGGTGATGAGAGAAATGCTTACATTTAATCTAGCCCTGAAAATTGCTCTGGGGTAGCATTTCAACCCTTCGTTCTTTTGCCCAGAGGTGTAACGAAACTTGAGGGGGCCCACCTGCAAAGTACAAGGAGGGCCCACCTCCGGAGCGCTCAGGCCAGGGTACTGTGCTGAGGGGCCCCCCTGGAGCTCGTCCCCCCGCACTGTGGGTGCCTTTGTTACGCCGCTGATTTTGACTACCCTGCCGCCTCAGATTAGACCCAGCCATATTTAAATCAATGCTACCCCGAGCGATTGCAAGTGGTTAGACAAACAGCACGCATGCCTCCCATCACCTTTGGTGTGTTTTATGTAATTCTTTGTAAGAATTGTTTTCTACGGAATTAAGAATTTGAAGAATGTACCGTATAATCCACAATCCATTATGTAGTCTGCAGATTTCAATAGAAAAGGTTTCTATGTGATAAACACCAATTGTAACTAAGAATGCTGCAAATGGAATGCACTGCATCTGAGTACACTGTTCAATGATTATCTACTTATCCTTGACCCACTGAGTGTTATATTCAGGCATGAATGAGCTCAGTATTTTGCCCAGACGTTGTTTTTATTCCTAGTGCATGTTAGCTTTTGTCTACAGCAGGAAATAAAAACTTGACATATTTAGATACATGTGATACAAGGATGAAGAAATGTTGAAGAAATGTTGAACTAATGCTTTGTGTTTTTTCTATTGATGAAATTTCTTATTTACATCACAATATACTTAAAGCAGCATTGCCAGGGGGCACTAAGAATTTAGAAGAGTCCAAAACATTTTGCATCCCTTTTTATTTATTATTTCAATTACAAATCTTTTAAAGAACTGTTAACCACTCATCAGTGGGCTCAGAGAACTTTAGGGTATGGGTAGAAATTGGGAAATATGGGTAGAAGAATGACGCCTGGCGGATACTGGTGAAGAAAAACCAGGTAGTTCATAGGTAAAGAGTGAGCTGTACTGAGGACGCTAAATATTATGTCCCAAAGATGATGCATTCCTATAAGAACAGAGTCCTGACGCCAACTGTGAGAAATGCATGCTGGTCTTACGTCTCTGGTGCCTTCAATCCTACTGACGCTCGGGCAACTGATTGTTTGAATATTTTATGTAATAGACGAATCAGTCTACATTTTGTTGAGCTGGGCTCTTTCTTGAGGAAACACAACACTTGAAAAAGTTCTGTGATGTGATGCTTGTTTCCGGTCCAGGGAAGACATGGCTTGGCAGTTCGGGCTGGACTGTTCCCATGAGGCACAGGGTCAGACTGATTTGCATATGGCCATGTCTGAACTGGGGTGGTGGAGTGAGCTAAAGAATGATGATGGATTAAACCCAGATCAGTTGACTGGGGGTGAGTGTTTGATTTGCTCTAACGCTCCGTCCATCATCCCCTTTGGTATCGCTTTGTTCGCCCTAAGTTGGCAGGGTATGCCCAGACGTGGGTCCCTTGCTCACTTTGCCACTGGATTCAAGATAGCCTGGCTGATGAGGGTTTTGAACCCGAAACCGGTCCCAGGATGCTTGTTTCCGGTCCAGGGAAGACATGGCTTGGCAGTTCGGGCTGGACTGTTCCCATGAGGCACAGGGTCAGACTGATTTGCATATGGCCATGTCTGAACTGGGGTGGTGGAGTGAGCTAAAGAATGATGATGGATTAAACCCAGATCAGTTGACTGGGGGTGAGTGTTTGATTTGCTCTAACGCTCCGTCCATCATCCCCTTTGGTATCGCTTTGTTCGCCCTAAGTTGGCAGGGTATGCCCAGACGTGGGTCCCTTGCTCACTTTGCCACTGGATTCAAGATAGCCTGGCTGATGAGGGTTTTGAACCCGAAACCGGTCCCAGGATGCTTGTTTCCGGTCCAGGGAAGACATGGCTTGGCAGTTCGGGCTGGACTGTTCCCATGAGGCACAGGGTCAGTCTGATTTGCATATGGCCATGTCTGAACTGGGGTGGTGGAGGGAGCTAAAGAATGATGATGGATTAAACCCAGATCAGTTGACTGGGGGTGAGTGTTTGATTTGCTCTAACGCTCCGTCCATCATCCCCTTTGGTATCGCTTTGTTCGCCCTAAGTTGGCAGGGTATGCCCAGACGTGGGTCCCTTGCTCACTTTGCCACTGGATTCAAGATAGCCTGGCTGATGAGGGTTTTGAACCCGAAACCGGTCCCAGGATGCTTGTTTCCGGTCCAGGGAAGACATGGCTTGGCAGTTCGTGCTGGACTGTTCCCATGAGGCACAGGGTCAGACTGATTTGCATATGGCCTGTCTGAACTGGGGTGGTGGAGTGAGCTAAAGAATGATGATGGATTAAACCCAGATCAGTTGACTGGGGGTGAGTGTTTGATGTGCTCTAACGCTCCGTCCATCATCCCCTTTGGTATCGCTTTGTTCGCCCTAAGTTGGCAGGGTATGCCCAGACGTGGGTCCCTTGCTCACTTTGCCACTGGATTCAAGATAGCCTGGCTGATGAGGGTTTTGAACCCGAAACCGGTCCCAGGATGCTTGTTTCCGGTCCAGGGAAGACATGGCTTGGCAGTTCGGGCTGGACTGTTCCCATGAGGCACAGGGTCAGACTGATTTGCATATGGCCATGTCTGAACTGGGGTGGTGGAGTGAGCTAAAGAATGATGATGGATTAAACCCAGATCAGTTGACTGGGGGTGAGTGTTTGATTTGCTCTAACGCTCCGTCCATCATCCCCTTTGGTATCGCTTTGTTCGCCCTAAGTTGGCAGGGTATGCCCAGACGTGGGTCCCTTGCTCACTTTGCCACTGGATTCAAGATAGCCTGGCTGATGAGGATTTTGAACCCGAAACCGGTCCCAGGATGCTTGTTTCCGGTCCAGGGAAGACATGGCTTGGCAGTTCGGGCTGGACTGTTCCCATGAGGCACAGGGTCAGACTGATTTGCATATGGCCATGTCTGAACTGGGGTGGTGGAGTGAGCTAAAGAATGATGATGGATTAAACCCAGATCAGTTGACTGGGGGTGAGTGTTTGATTTGCTCTAACGCTCCGTCCATCATCCCCTTTGGTATCACTGAATGCATTAGGCAATGAACTCAAGGAGAAAGTTTTTAAAACATAGGGCCTGATTTAGATTTCGGTGAACGGGTTACTCCATCACAGTGGTGACGGATATTCCTTCTGCTGAAATATAAATCCCATAGGATATTATGGGATTTATATTTCGGCGGACGGCAATCTACATCAGGCCCATAGATTGGATTAGCAAACTTTTAGTACGATGGTGTGTGTGTACATAAAACTGAGTACACTACTTTATGCTTTAAACTACCAAATTTCCTGTGGAAGGTAGAGCAGAGAGTATTACTAAAATGGTGTTGATGTGCTTCCATGCTGGACAAAATCAAGAACTGTGGGTGGAAATATTTGACCACGTAGTTTTCTTTCTTAAGAAAAGCTGTATTTTCTAAGGTGTCTGCTTTGGATCAATCCCTATGCATGTTAAGATTTCATAGCAGCTATATAATAGCGACACAAAATGGGCAGCATAGTTTACCTTTAATGTTATAATATGCCAGATCATTCGGCTTTAAACTTATTTTATAATTCTGCCAACTTTACTGAATAACATAATCCTACACTGCCACATATTTTCAGTGTCCCTTATCATATGTTACCTCTTCCGTGATCTCTGGATCTTGTTTGGTGTGCCAAGACCGCTGACGCCCAAGGTATGCTAGGCTCAGGCTACAGTCCAGTATCTTTAGGTCTCTTGGGCAGGTGAGGTAGCAATGGGAGATATGGTGAGGCTTTCTACACCCCCAATTGCTCCTGTATTGAAATTAGGAAGAATACTTTGTGCCTCTTTTCTATAAAATATCTCTCTGTAGCAGGGAGGACACCTCATGTATGAGATCTAAATTGGTGATTAACACAGTATTTTGTATTTGTTTGTGTCTCCTATAAATGCACTTTGTCAAATGTAAAAAAATATTAGTCAATTTCAGTGAAGAGTTGAATCCGATCCCTATTTGCAATCCCAAATTTCCCCTATTACACACAGGGCTGTCGCAAGCTTTTGCGGGGCCGACGACATGACATTTGGTGGGAGGCTCCTGATTAAGAGTAGGCGAAATAAAACACCAAAATGGGATTGAGAAATCCGCTTTTTTTAAAATGTGTCTGCAGAGTGAAATTGGGTTAAATAACATGCTTGCTCTGCAGCAAAACTACAGATGCAGTTGGATACCCCGTCCAAAGACTGTCTGAGTTTCAGCTACCTGCACCTCTTTGGACTACAAAATGTGGACCAGAAAGATATGCGCTGCCCACATCAATTTTGACTGCCAGCAGCCAATCAGTATAAGCTTTAATGCAGAGACATATTCTGATTGGTTGAAAGGGTGGTCAATCAAATTCCAATTCTTTCCGAATTTCGATTGGTCACTATTTCAACCAATCAGAATAGGATGCTATGTTAAACTCACTCTGATTTGCTGAAGGCAGTTAATTTAGAACTGCCACTATTTAGCTGTGGCCAGCTATTTTGCAGCAAATCTCCGAATGCGGCAAGATTACCACCACTAGATCACCTTATTTAGCCCATAACAGATGGATGTAGCTCTCACGCAAATTACAGATTTGCGACATCATTCACATCTGTGGTTCACAGTCCTAGTACTGGGATCAGACAGTCATATCAAAGTACCTGACCTGGAATACAAAGCACTTTGAAACTACCTTTTGTAGATAATAATATCCCATGCCGTTTGAGATCAGAGACTCAGACACAGCAGCAGCTATGCCACTGCACCTCACTCCTGCTGTGCAACGCATGCTATTACTCGTTACTAGGATCCACATGCATAATGCTAAATTGACCCTAGTAGTGGGACACACAGCTCTATTAATATCTTAACGTCTGACCTGCAGTACTCCTTGTTGTTCCATTACTGGAAAGTACCACACAGCTCTTCCATAACATCCCAATCATACCCTGCAGCACAATATACTATTCCAGCACTGAAACAGACATTATAACATAGCAGATGCACCTCAAACTTGCCCTACAGCAGCCCCCCCCCCTTCCACGAGGACTCTAGCAATGCACCCCAATTCTGTCCAGGAGTAACTTCTACTTTTCATGCTTGATTTCATCTGCATCTGTTCACTGCAACTGAGGTTAAAAAGTCACATACAGCACCACAATTATTCCAGTCCAGGGAACACACAGTCGTGTCAATGCACATCAGTACTGGCCCAGAAAAATCCTTACACTCCCTGTTCTAGAACACACAATAAGTTATGATTATGCAACACGATGCAAACTCTCAGCAATCCTGTACTAATACTTGGACCCACACACAGCTTTACCACAGAACCTTAACATTAAACTATGATACTATCTCATATTACAGTACTGATACTACAGACCAGACGCCTCTGTCGATGTACCTTAATCCTGCCCTGCAGCATATTCTGCAATTGCAAGATTGAGACCCACCCATCTCTTCCAGTGTTCTTCAAGTATCACTTGCACCACACCAAGCACTTGGATCACACTGCTGTAAAATTTGAACTCTGTGGTTATGAGATGTCTAGAGGAACAGGGACACTTTTGTCCTCTATTGGACTAAATTCACCACATCAGTGCAGTCTGGGACATTAAGCCTTGTGTAGCGTCCTCCCCAGCCTGGGTACCCGTCAATAACTACGCCACACACGGAGCTTGGTATTACACGTCTGTGTATTATTATTCATCTGTGTGTAACCACAAACTCAACATTCTAAACCTGCATTCAGTTCAATATGCTCTAACACTTACGTCACAGTTCTACGTAGTCCATCAGGAACCAAAGGATTCCGTCATTGCTAGCACACATCACACTACATTTCCCCTCTGTTAAATACAACATTTTTTTTTTTACAAATATATATACAATCATAGTTCTTTGATGAGAATTCGTAGTGCTCTGATCACATGTCCCGAGTGTGTCTTCGGAAACTGGGGACAGGCAGTACAAGTGTCCATGATCTGCGTTGGCTATGTAGGAACGAACAGCAGTCATGGGGTTTTCAATTGTCCTTTCAGACAGTCTCTACATTGATATCAGTGCCTGACGAGCGATGAGACACATGTCAGAATCGCTCGTAATGGACTTCCTAGGACGTTGGGGAGTCACCTTGTGCCCTTTGCTGTTCACAACATGAAATGGCTCAGCATCAAAGGGAGCATCAGATTTTCGTATTCTAGATTGACGGACAAGCACTCGATCTCCTCTAATGAAAGTAACGTTTTGTGCATGTCGGCGCTTGCCTGCATAGGCCTTCATTTTCCTTTTAGAATCCAAGTCCTTTATACAGGTTTCTTCCTCAATACTTAATCTTCTGTTTGTCCATTGAGGTAGCTTGGTCGTCATGGCTCTCCAGAACATAAAGGCTGCAGGGCTTTCACCTGTGGTCGAGTGAGGTGTCGAACAGTAAGCTCGAGAATAGAATTCGGGACAGTTTTAAGTTCAAACTTTTCCAATACAGCACGCTGACCAGCTTTCTTAAGAGTACTCATGAAACGTTTGACAAGGCCATTGATGATAAATTAGAGATCTTCTAACAATGGAAAATGGGAATATTCATTAACAATCACCATCAGGTGATGTCCATTATCAAAAGGAATGAAGAAGTCAATAGCAATTCTTTCCCCTGCATGATTTTGCAACTCTGACATGTTTAATGTGTATTGAGTGGTTTTCAATGAAAGGCAATTGCATCGATGAGAGGCCTTCAAATTTTTTTCAACTCTCTCATCATGATAAGGAAACCAGACTCGGTTTCAGAGAGCTTTTTTTGTGGCAACGATTCCGTGATGTCCTTCTTGGGCCACTTATATTATCTGTTGTCACTGACTTTCCGGAATAACCATTCTCGAACCTCTCAGGATCCCTTCTTGCGTAACGGACAGTTAATCTTTGACATTTTAAAACTTCTGGTAATCACGGTCACTGGTAAGAGGTCGAGTGTGCTAGTTCCAAGACTGATGTGTAATAATGTGTTTTAGTTTTAACATGTCACTATCTTGACTCGTGGCAGCTGGTGTGCTTGATTTTACAATGACGTTTATGTAGGCTTCAGCCATCTTGGAAGGGGTGCAATTCCACTGTAGAGGCACTCTTAAGAAGTAGTCGGCAGGGTTTTGATCTTTCCTGGGATGGTGCACGATTGTGTAGTTGGATTCTTGTAATTGTAGACCCCAACGTTCATGCGAGGAGGCATTTTGGCCTTTGGAGTGCCAAAGATGGTCAGTAATGCTTGGCGATCCGTCACAAGCATGAAAGGCTTCCCATATAAGAACACGTGGAAATGTTCACAAGCCCACACCACTGCTAAACTTTCTTTTTCAGGTTGTGAAGAAGCACAATCAGTTTGGGACAAACTTCTGCTTGCATATGTCACTATATGTCTTCGAGCATTTGGGTGTCCGCTGTGCTGTGCAAGGATTGCACCTAACCCAACTGGGCTAGCGTCAACAACAACCTCTGTATGAAGCTTTGGATCACAGTATGCCATTTCAGTAGCGTTCTCAATAGCTTGTTTGATTTTCTTGAAGCTGTGCTCACATTCACATGACCAATGAATTGAAACATTCTTCTTCGTCGAGTCTCTCAATTGAGCACTTACGGTGGCAAACTCTCATATGTATCTAGAACAGTAGCTGGCCATGCCAAGGAACGAATGCAACAGGGAAACATTTTGTGGGCGACTGGCAGTTGACAACGCTTGCACTTTAGCTCAATTGGGTGTCATACCCCCATCAGAAAATACATGGCCAAAGAATTTTAGCTCTGCCTTATGGAACTCACATTTCTCAGCATTCAAAGTTAAACCTGCATCAACAAGTACGACACACTTGTGTGAGAACTTTATTGTGCTCCTTCTGTGTAGCTCTGAAAAACAATTTGTCATCACTATAATTGGAAGCATTCATGACTGACTAGATGATACGTCAAATGACATCTTGAAAAAGCTCTGCAGCTGATGACACACCGAAACGTAGTCTTTTATATCAGAACAGACCAATATGTGTAGAAAAGGTTGTAATGTACCTGCAATTCTCCTCGAGTTCCAAATGATAATATCCTTTATTTAAATTAAGGACAGAGAAGACCATCACTCCAATCAATTGTGTTATCATTTTGGCAATGTGTGTACCTCGATGTCGTTCTCTTTCAATTGCCTTGTTCACTTGACGCATATCAACACTGATGCGTACATGCTCCTTCACTGTCCTTTTTTGGGTACTACCACTATGGGAGAAACTCATGGCCTTGGACCAGTGGAACGCTCAATGATATCCTGTTTGAGTAATGATTCACTTTCTTTTTCAACAGCTTCCTGTAAATGAAATGCAATTCATCTGTCCTTGAGCAACAGGAAGGATGTCCTCATTAATGTGTAATTGTACTTTTTATAGTCTTGGTTTTCCTAACCCATGAAACAATGAAGGGAACTGGCTTATTATTTTGTGATGAGCATTCATGTTACAGTTCACTGATATCAGTACCATATCAGCAGCTGTGCTGAAGCTGACCAAACAGGCACTTGACACAGCACCTTGAAGTACTTGAAAGGGTGCTTGCACTTTTGTTTTCTTGTGTTTTGTTGTTGCTACAAATGAACCTTGACTTGGTAATGCCACTGATGCAGCCCGTGTATACACTTTAGTTTTCAATGGCGTAAGTCGTGGCAATGGAGATAGTTCATTATATTTCTCCTCAAGCATAATATTTACCGATGCACCACGGTCGATAGTAAAAGGTATTGAGCAACTGTTACTTTTGGTATAATCTTTGGGCAATTTTTGAATGACTTTGGTGCTTTCCACGGTGTTTCACATGGGGCCAGTACAACATGCTTAGGTTTTTCTGAGGTAAACATCAACATTGCACAGCCATCTTCTTCATTTTCACTTTATTTTGATACCGAAGAACTTTTTAACGATGATTTAGATGATGTTCAACTTCACTTGGTGTCGATTTGCTGCAACTGGTGTTGTCGCTTAGCCTTGTGGGTGGGCGTAGAACATCGCTTCTGGAGCGTTCTGGAGGCTATTTTGTCTTTGCACCGTGATGCAATTACTTTTTTCTTTGCCTTGCAAACTGTTACAAAATGGTTCTCCATTCCACAGCCTTTGCAAATCTGTCCAATGGCGGGACATTTACCTTCATGTGGAAACAAAAATTCACACCTGTAACACAACTTCTTTTTCTGTGGAGACATCATTCTGTGTCTTTCTGCCTTGTGTTTTTGCTTACTTTTCATGTTCATAACTGACTCACTCTGGGCATCCCCAGCCTCTAAGCCAGCAGCTTGTCGATAGGCACGCTCTTCAGCTCTGGCAGCCATGAGAACTCGCTCCAGACTAAGACTTTCCCTCAGCATTTGTTATCTAAATGAATTTGGCGGGCATCCGTCAATAACTCTGAGACGTATAGCTTCCTCATCATTAAATTAATTGAACTTACAGTGTTTGATGAGCACATCCAGTCTCTCGACGAATTTGTTGATAGTTTCACCATCTTTGTGTCGCTCTTGACTGAAAATGTACCTTTCATAATCTACATTCGGCACTAGATTAAACTTGAGATTCAAGGCTTCTTTGATTTGAAGGTATGTAACTTCGTCAGCTCACAACATTTACTTTATGACTTCTTTTACACCTTCATCAGCAAGATTCTTAGGGTATTTGATAATCTTTTTGTTATCTGCTTCTTCTGCACATAAATGAAATAATGTCTCTATCCAAGCAGTCCATCTGTCACCAATAATCTACTTTTTGGTGGTATCGAATGGTGGTGGTGGTTTTAGGAAAGCGGTGGCATTGTAACCATTATGGGATTGGCTGACACTGCGAGTGGAGTTCTCTTCAACACTGTCGGCTGTCCACTAGGACCTGCCTCATCCATGCTATTTCTAAGGCCTTGTGCTGTTCTGGCCTCCAGGTCATCTATGGACAGTTTGTGGAACCGTGACCTTCCTCGTGGTCTCCATTGGAGCCCTTCACTTTTCAGGAGACCTTTGGAGTTTTTCAGAGCCGCCACCCGGCAGCTTTGGTGGTGTGCTGCTTCATGTATGGACGGCTCCATAAGCACAACCCCGGGCACTTCTTCTTGGGCCACTTCACCCAATGCTGTGGTATGATGACTCTCTATAATCAGTTCTGGTAAGCAGATGACCGTTTCTTCTATCTGAATCGCTTTGCTTTTAGGTGTCTCTTTGTACTGTCTGACACCTGGTTAATCTCTGCCTCGCAGCGCTTCTGATCGCAGCGTTATCTTCCAATTTGCTGTCGCTATTTGCTGATCTTTTAAAACCTGGTTGTATCCGCCTTTAACGTTATCACTTCGTATGATGTATAGCTTTAGGTTGCGTAGTAGCGCGGTACCTCACTTTATGGCCTTACAGTAGGTTCTTAGCAAAGGAGGTGCAGAATTCTGAGTGGAGCTTTCGTTATCTTCAAATAGTTCACACTGGCTGGAGTTGCGCTTTGAATCCACATACGCCAAACGTCGATTCTGCACTTCGACTGAGGCACACGTGGCATGCACAAGCAGTTTGCTGGACCATGTCAAACTCTCTGGGAGAGCACTGTCAGTCTTTGGGTTACCTTTTCCATCCTTGTCACCATTTGTACCATTCTCCCCAGCCTGGATGCCCGCCAATGACTACTCCACACACAGAGCTTGGTATTCCAGGTCTTTATTCATCTGCGTGTAACCGCGAACTCAACATTCGTTGCATTCACTTCACTATGCTCTAACACTTACGTCACATTTCTACGGAGTCCACCATGAGCCAAAAGGCTTGTGTCATTGATAACTTGCACAACACTACCCCTTGGTTTAGTTCAATTGATCCAAATGAGCCATGACATCTCAAATCAATAATATTTCAAAAGAAAGTACTGGACTGGACAAAACTATGCATCTCAATCATGACATGAGGCATCCATTATGGATCATGATCCATCCCAAACCCACACATAGCTCTGGCACTTCACCTCATCCTTGGCCTGTGGCACTCTTCGACACTGCAGAACTGGGACAAATTGCTTTTCTCTTGTAAAAAGCCTTCCTTCTACACCTCCTCCAAGTTTGAAGGTGAGCAGTTCCTCTTTATTTCTTGGAAAGGGAGTTACACAAGCCCTTTGTCGCAGCAAAACTTAGACTGCTTTCAAAGTGGGAAAGACTCAGATTGGAGTTTGTGCATACCAATAACATACAGCGTTGTGGGCATTCACAAACTTTCATGGCAAATAAATACTTTATCCACCCACTCCCTACCGTTAGTGTGGTGTTTTCTACAGAAGATTTAAACCACACTTGTGGTGGAGAAATACGCAGTAATAAAAGAATGTATGTCTGTCAGGAATCTTTCTGTGAATTCCTGACAACGGTAACTGAAGCTATTTTCCGGGATTAAACCTATGTTTACTCTTGGAAATGGCTTTGCTGATCAGACTCATTTTTTACATGTCTTTTCAACTCTAGATTATATGAGGAACCATGTTTTAAGGAATAAAGTACACCCTAAGGTCCGTAATGAGGAAAATGCAAGTTACCTTAGATTTCCATGACTGGTGTGCCCCCTGAATACCGAATCAACAGTATAGATGGGACAGAATTTCGACGACAGATTATCAAAAATAAAATATCGGCAGGTAAGTACGTCAAGGTTTTCTATATCTATTTCCACATATATGTCCCTATGCGGTACATAAATCTTCAAGGTACACAGATGAGTAGTCAGGAATAGTAAATCTATACTTCCCTGTACGCATTTACATTTCGATATTTTGCCCCTCAATATTCTGTCCTCGATATTAGTATGCCATGATGTTGTTGGTGTCGATATTCAATTAACCAATCCCAAGACTAAGGGGCATATCTATGAGCCTTCTTGCATCGCTCTTGCACAACGCAACATGGTGCAAGAGAGTCGCAACTCAGAAATGAGATTTATGAAGCCATGCAAGGCCACATTGAGTGGGCCTGAGTGGCTTCATAAATCTCGAGTAAAGTAACACAGCGCAAATCGCTGCGTTGCCTTACTCTGCAATAGGGAGGCGTTCCATGGACGTTGCGTGGGTGTTCCCATGCAACTCCCATGGATTTTGACGCATTCCCAGATTTCACAGAACTGGTAAACCTGGGAAAGCGCCAGAAAGATACGCCTTCCAAGGAGAGGCGTAACAAGGAGAAATATCTTTATTTCTCCTCATTACTTCCTTAGAGGAACATGCCTTTCAGGATTGTTTTTATGCAGGAAGGTGCCCCTTCCTGCTCAAAAACAATCCTGCATGCAACACAGGCACCCTTGCACCATGGTGCAAGGGTGCCTGCGTTGGCGCAAGGCAGCCAAAACGGCGCCAGCGCAGGGGAAAAGGCAGGAATGCACTGTATTCTTTTAAATACAGTGCATTCCTGCCCTTTCCCTGTCAAGCATTGCAGCGCAGCAAGGTGACTTGGTGCGCTGCACTGCGTGACAATGTCATAAATATGCCCCTAAATGTGTAATAATGGCACTGCTTGGTGATTTGCATTATCCTTAACATGTACATTTAAGAGCATTTTATCTCATATATATCACTATATTCTTAACATTGTAACTGACTGTTTCTTTTTTATTTTATTTTTAATTAGGACTGTGTGATGCACCTGGCCTGTCTCCTGGGTTTATACTGTTTCACAAGAAGGTTCTGTCCTACACCTTTGAAGTGCCTGAAAAGGTCCTGCTTCCCTTGCCACAGAAAAGCAAACAGAGAGCATGCACTCAGTCATTTATAGTGCTTCACCTACGATGCACTTACTGATAACTGTTGAACATCACTGATTGAAGTTAAGACTGTACCAATTAAGTTCTTCCCTGTATGTCCCACAATACTATCAGGCGTTAACACTTGTTATTTGACTTTACGCTAATTATGCACCCTTGCTTTCAGCTTCCTTCCATTTCTGAGTGGCAGCTATTAGCAGTGATTAATGCCCTCCGCAGATGACATTAATCACTGTTAACTCCCTGACCAGCCGACAGCAATAATACTTAAGTGTTTCATGTCTCCAGCAAGCAGTGATACCCATTTTCCTTCTAATGTTCAGCCATTCTCCCACGTCGGAATCAGCTGAATCAGTCCCGCTCTAGGAAAAGCGAATTTCCATTTCCCTTCTTTCCCTGTAGTGAGGCAGAAGATGAGCTTTAACTATAATAAATTGTACCGCAAGGGTCTATTCGACTGAAGGCTTCCTATTTATTTCGAGTATAGGATGCCCCAGTTCCTTATTTTTAGCTCTGTCCTTAATTAGCACTCCAGTGGCCCCAAATGTCATCCCTTTCAGGTTGAGTGATGTATTTTCCAGACCTAAATCTGTTTAAGAATTCAAAGCATATTTGTACAAGCTGTCAAAATGTACATGTTGCCTTTGGAGAGTCGGTCCTTGCTAGGTTGACAGCATTACCTGGAGTTTAAAGCAAGCACACCAGAATAATGCGGCTAAATAAGTATTTATTTTATGTAAGGGAAGGCTACAAGCCATGTTTTTGGTTTCAGTTAGGATAAAAGATATTATTTCCAGCTCTGCTTTGTTAAAGGCCAAACTTTTCTGATTTTTTTATGAGCACTAAATGCTGGAAATGAGCGGGTATCCGGTTTATGGAAAAAAAAGATGTAAAGAAGGGGTGGGGGCCATAAACCTATAACTGCAGGTTCTATAACATCTTACATGGCAATTCGAGGTTGCTGGGCAACAGCTGTTGCTATGGAAGCTTGTGTGTTACTCCCAAATGAGTGCCCAATCCTCTAAGAAACTAAGGACGATCTATTTTTTTGCTAATTGAAGACAAAGACGGGACAGCCGCTGACCGAGCTCTAACTGTTGGCAAAGGTAAGGGGAGAGACATTGACAGATAGCACCTCAGGAGCACAAAAGTCTCTCTGCAATGGGTTATGTTTAATCTGTAGCAAAAGACACCCGCTGCCTCAGCCTTGGGCAGTGGCGTAGCAACGGGGCCGCAGAGGGGGGCGGTCCGCCACGGGCGGCCGGAGGTCTAGCCACACCACTGCCCTGGGGTCACTGTAGTGGGTCACCGTAGTGTCCATCTCGGTTTTAAACGGCAACCCAAACTCTCCAGCTTTTTTATTGGACTAACTGAAAATGCAATGCAACAAAGGTTCAATTAAAAAAGGCTTCAGAGTTGTATAATCATCCATCAGATGGCAGTGGTGCAGATATACTCAGAAGTAAGTGAGGAGGTAAAGACCACCGAATGTCACATGCATGTCCAGGCTGCAAATGTGGGCAAATGGGTCCAACCTTGGATAAGAACAAGTATACAGCTCCTTCTCCTGGTTTGTGTTATATTTTCTTTCTCCGAATTATGGGTTTTCCTAGACATGGTCCCAGGAACAGTATAGAAGTCACCTTACCATCCGAAAGGGAAGCTTCTTCTCTTCCCTGTGTGAGATTTTTTCTAAGCTTATATTTTTGTACATTAGTAATAATGTATAATATTCAATTGCACTTAGATATATATATATATAGGCTGAATTAATATAGTCCCAATTAAAAATAATTCATATGATATATAGAAATAAAGTTATTAATGTGTTTTAGTTCGGCCACATGTCAATATAAATCTCCATTTTGAACAATATGGATGTCATCTCTGTCACTCACTCCTGTTTCCCCCTCTGCGCACTTCTCCTTACAGGATCCGCACAGAACAGTCAAGTTGACATGTAGTAGTTTATTTTCACTGTTATTATGTATTGCTTTTAATTAATTCTCCCCTGTTTTCTATGACTTGTACTGTTTCCCAAGGTCTCCACCGCTGCCTTCCTCTGCAATCACTGGTCTATTCATTTGCTGAAAGTTTTTATTGTTCAATGTTTCATATTTGTTCCAAAATCTTCCTATGACATTATCACAGAGGTTGTTGAATACGTTTTTAGAAATGGGATGGTGCTTAAGTGTTATGTTAATGACATGTATTATCCTTGTGTTCTGATTTGCTAAAGAAATGACACTTTTGCTCACACCACAATGATTTTGCAGTTTCTCTAATTTCCTATGCAAGAATTGTGTATAAGAACCCCTTGATTTTGGGGGTGAGCCAGAGATTTTCCTGAGCTTTACTATGCTGCCTTTGATGCTGCCCAATTTCTTATGATTTTGCTGTCCATTGTGACTTAGAATATTTTTCTGATTTTTAAATATCCTGAATAACTTTGCATCTGAGAGCCTTGATGGCATTCACTCTGTACCACTTATTTTACATTTTTGGAATAAAAACCTTTCATTTTTCATTGATCTCAAACGCAATTATTAAGTGGGCCCCATTATTTGATGAACTGTTTTTATTCTGATGTTTGATGTTTGGTGAGGGGCCTTAGTGGGGAGACATATTGCCTCATAAAACTGAGGTTTAACACCTTCTCCGATCTAGTAAATAGACGGAGAACCAAATAGGTACATTTTGGGGTGTTCAAATTTGGGTGTACAGGTTTCCTCCCATAAATCCGATCTCCACCCACATGCACTTTTCCCAGCTACATTAACAGTCCCCTCTGAATTCTGAGAACCCTGAACTTTACGAGCCACTTGGGTTTAAGACTTTCATTTTCACTCTCTAACGCTGCACAACTTCCCTTTTATAATAAAAGTCTCCCCAATCAAAGGGCTAGTCAGGAGGCCAGATCTCCATCCCTCCCTGGCACAGGCAGCGCTGGCAGGAGCCCTGGGGTGTTTCACAAACCAGAGTGGGTTTGGAAGTGCTCCAGTGCCGGTTCTATCACCATCCAGGAGGACATGCCTCAGTAGTAACCAGGGTGTATATGGCATCGCTTGAGTCTCTAGTATGAGGAAGACCCAATGTAGGCATCGCCTGGAAAAGACATCGACAAGGAAATGAGACATGGTACATTCCTCTTAATGGTTCCTGATGTCAGGTGGCCATGTGATATCACCAAACAAATCTATCCAGTGGAAGGTTCTGTCAGTGATGAGCTTGGTGAACAATGGTCTGAGCAGCTCCTCAGGATTTGATGTCCAGGATTGCAGTCACCCTGGTTACTGGATGGCATAGAGAGTCCTGCTGCCAGGATTAGATGTATTGTTTTTCCACGGAAGAAGCTGTGTTCCTGTTTGCTCTTCTGTAGTCAAGCAAGCCGACCTCGTATTACCAGTCTGCACTGGGACTGCTGTTACAGCCTGCTTTAGCTTGCAAGGCTGGAACATGCTGTCGTTCCCTCACAGCGAGCGTTATTGCAGTCTGGCAGACCCAGCACAAGTCCACCTGCAGATCTTCTCAAGTGAGTAAGACTTTTCTATCTATCTATCTATCTATCTATCTATCTATCTCTTCTTTTATATCTAGAAGAACTCTGAGACGAAACCCTTCCATCTTTTCTCACAGGGCTGGACCATAGCCTTCGAGAAGATTGCCAGATCCCACAGACTGCAAAACACTTCAATGTACTCTGAACATAAAATACAGACTGTTTTGTTTTATTTTGCCCTTTATCAGTGAATCTAGTCTGCTTCAGTGCCCTGCCCAGAAGCCGAACTCATCTACCCTTCAATAACTAGTCTGCTCCCCGACCATCTCTGGCACAGCCACTGTGCAAAGGAGCGGCCCGTGTAGCTAAGAGCGGTGGGCCGGGTTGGGGGGGATTTGACAGATGACCACAAGGGAAAATTAAAGAAATAATTTTTCCTCGTCATCGTCTGTTGAAATCCTCCCCCGCCCACCTCACCTGGCCTCACCGCTCTTACCTGCACGGGCCACGGCTGCTTGTGCCCCCTTTAGGCGTCCATCTTTTTCAGGGCAGTGGTCCCAGCTATTGACCCATCAGCAGACACCACAATGCATCTCTTCATCTATCTCATCGGCTGCTGCAGGGATTCAAGCTCCAAAATCTTCCGCAACCTCCATGGGTCATTATCACCTTCTCTGATGCGCACCGGCTTGGAGTGCATGCTCTAGAATTATGTTAATGGGCCTTGCATAAAATGTTTTCTTGTTTGCTTATTCTAGTTTTTCTTTGTCTACTAAAGTTAGCAACTAATGCTGAGTTTGGTTACATTTCATGATCGTACATGGTCTTTACCTTTTTCCACAAAATGTACATAGCAAGGGGAGTGTCCAATTCTCTTACCGCCGCTATCATGTGAGGTTCATGGACATTCCTCTTACCACCACAGAAGATCTGATACACAAGGTAAGGTACACTTATCCCCCCCCACCCCCCCCCCCCGCCAAGGTGGGGAACCCTGCAGAACCCCCATGGAGACACAATCATCTCTGTGGAGTTCCTATCCACAAATTAGCATGTCTATCCCTCACTGGGGCGGTCCATCCTACCAAGGGTTCTAAACTCTTATTTGTCTACTCACTTTTCCGCTAGGCTCCAAGATGCCGCTACACTAATAGCATATATTTGTCTGAAATATCCCAGAGTTTTTTCCGTTTCAACATTTTAACCTGAAGCTAACATACTGGCACTCCTTTCCGTTTATCTCGCTGAACAATAATAATGTCCGACCAGTGGGACATTCCCCTACCTCGAGGATTATTTATCCACTGATAGCCACCGGATGATGGAAGTCAAAGGCGGACGCGCAGTGAGAGGCACCTTCTGGTCTGGCTCACAGCAGACCATCTCTAAAATGGCTGCTCTCACACTGACTTTGGCGCAGAGGCTAATGAGTCACCGAGCAACCCTGGCGTCGCGATGCCGGATGCAGGCTGCAAATTGGCTGTTTGCATTCATGTTTCATTCCCAGACGCATCTCAGGTTAAAAATGCCCCTCTAAAATTTCAGCCTTCGGATGCAATTTTCATTTAAAGCCTGCTCGATACTTAAAAAAAAAACATGCGCAGTATTCCACAAGGGAAAATGTGAGGATTCTTTATCCTTGACAGAAATAGGATGATCTATTTTTGTAAAATAAAAATAGAATATTTATAAAAATGGACGTTTTTGAGAATCATATTTCACTCCCTCCTTGCAATAACAAGAATGTGCTCAGATCTGTTGTATATCTGTTTTCAGGAACACCTGGCTCTCCACTTCGGGAGGAGGGCGTTCAGGATTATAATAAAAAAACAAGCATTTGCAATGCAATAGGTCTCGCATTCACGCGAGTTTGAGCTATTGGCATTGTAAATGACAATGCCTTTTATTTATGTTTTGGTTTATAAAACATAAATAAAAGGCATTGTCATTTACAATACCAATAGCTTAAACTCTCGCAAATGCGAGACGTTTTGCATTGCAAATGCTTGTTCCCTTTGCCACAGTTTTTCCATTGTTCTCTTCCCCCTTCATTCACCCTTGTGTGTTTTCCACTCTCTTGCTCTGGGTCAAAGTCTGATGAAGAAAAGTAAGTGCTGGTTCTCAGAAATGCGTTTCGGTGGCCACCACCTGCAACCACTGTGTCAAATTAAGCACCGTCCTGCTGCCTCTCAAAGTGCACCCTTCCTGAAAGCCTCATGAGAGGCGCACTCTCTCCCATTGCATCGCAGGGTGTGATAGGGCCACTGAGGCTTGCTTATCCTGCTCCACCCTGTGATGAGGTGCGAAAGGGTGGACTGCCCATGGGCGCACGCGTGATCCGTGCAGGGCCGCGGGTCCGTGCATCCGACACTCTCCCCAGGCTTGTCATGTCTAGACGTGTGTCTGCCACATACACACTCGACTCCCCTCAGCACCGACATATCGGAGATTTAAATACAGGCCACACACCTCGCTGGCATCCCCCTGGCCCCGGTGCCCCTCTCCGCGTCCATTCACTTGCTTTTGGAGGGGGGGGGAGGGTGAATGCCTCCCTCCTCTTCATCACGAAAAAAGGCCGGACAAGTTACATATTGCTCGTACTCATAGCACCCCACGTCAGGTTTCTTCCCATAGGCTGTGCTCACATACACACAGATAAACACACAGGCAAGGGCACACACCTCCATACACCCCTCCCCTTCCACGGGCTCGTGTCTGCCAGCTCTGGTGAGCGTTATCATCGGATCCATGCATTAACCTTCTGTTAATGACCTGCCAGGAACGTCTAACACGATCCATGCTGCTGACATTAAATACTTTTTTTACGCACAGATGCGCAACTTGTGCGCTTATGTAGTTGAACTATTAGGCTGAAACGTTGGACTTTCCTGGTACTTTCAATTACGAGCCCTGTTATATGCACTCTTTTACACTTCTTTTACACACACGCACATCATCATCTTCAGTTTTCGCCTTAGATGTAATCTGTGGGTGACGCCTTGCACCCCATCGGTCATTACGCTCAGTTAATGCCCTCCAAAAACTTCCCAGCACAGTCCCACTTGGATGCACTCTTTTACACTATGTTTACACGCGCAAACACAGTTACACACAATTGTGTCTCACATCAGAGGCACGCACACAGTGAAGAATATGTGCACACAAATATGTGTGCTTGTGTATACGCCCCCGCCCCTGTCCTGTTGCCTCTGTCTATTTAGCGCCTAGCTAAGGTGAAGCTTTGCGCCCGCCGGTCATTAAGCTCAGTTAATGCCCTTCAAGAACGTCCCACTTGGGTCCACTCTTTTACACTATTTTTACACGTGCAAACACAGTTACACGTGTCTCACACCACACAGGCGCGCACACAGTGGAGAGTGTGCACACACAAGTATGTGTGCTTGTGTATACGGACACCCCTGTCCGATTGCCTCCGTCTACTTAGCGCCTAGATGAGTGAAGCTTTGCGCCCGCCGGTCATTGTTAGTAGTTAATGCCTTGCAAGGATGTCCCAGCGCACTTTCCTGCACACCTTTCCTGCTCTACAAAAGAACTCTAAAATGAGAGCCAGTTCTGGTCAGGGATAAAAGCTTCATGTGTACAAAGCACAAGCAATAAAAACAAGGATATTTTGTTGTTACAGGGGGTCGGTTTTGCAGCATGCTGCAAAAATCGGCCCCCAGTAACAAAAGCGCAGCAGCAGTGTTTTCCATGGCCCCCCGGGGGGGCAGTCCTACGTAATTGCCCAGGCTGGTTGCGGTCCCAGACAGTCCGGTCCTGCCTACCACCTCATATGTAATGCCTTGTTCACTCTTCTGAACTATCACACCTTACACTAACTTGCAGTGAGGCAACTTGTCTGTTGCCGTTAAGTTTTTCCAATCTTCTAACTAGAAAGGGATCCTGGTTATCATTACGTTTCTTTCACAAATTGCCCACAGTAGCTATAATTGTGCATAATGTGAAAATGCAAATAGCTTTCATGTGACATATGTGCAAATGCAAATTGCACACAGGAAATTTGAAAGCTACTTTCAAAATTAGCCTTTTGTACATGCATAGACAAAAATAATACTCTTTAGATGGCGAAACTGTTGTATTATTGTGCACAGTTGCACGCCAAGAAAATCTCTAATTAAATTTGTATCTCCTAACCACGCCCGTCCTTAGCCACGCCTCAATCCCCGCCCCTCTGTTAAAGATGGTGAGTACCTGCACTTATTTTTTTCAATTTGAAGCCCTACTTCACACCACTGTCAAGCACTCTGGAGTAACCGAACAGAGACACCCAGCATCGTAGAAAATCGCCTATTCATTTTTAGCCTTGGTGTGGTAGATCAGTGGGTTGATGTGCGTTCTGCAGGGATGTGTGTTTACCCTTGAGGACACATGCTCCAAGGTGCATAAAAAGCGCAAAAAGCGTTTGTGCGCCCGTGATCTGTGAACAACCGGTACCGTCAAAGTCAAATCACGGCGAGGACGCCTCAGCCGGTCTTTTTTCTGGGGTCTAAAAATGAATACAGTCGTAGCTTATACACATTTGGTTTTTAATCGGGCGGTGTCTCTTTAAATTGGCCGGCAACAAAGAGAAAACAAAAAAATGGATAGCTTCTCCTGTGTTGGGGGCGCGGCGCGGGTGGCGCGTTAACGTTTCTGTCAGAGAGGAGATGTGTGAGGATCTTGGAAGGCGGAGGGGGGGACGTGTGGTCAGCTGATGGCTGTTCGGGCACCAAGGGCTTATGGCGCTAAAGCTGCATGAGTGATACATTTTAAGCAGAGCAGTCACAAGCGAGGAGCAGATGGGTACTACTGCTTTTGCCCCAGGTTCTAGCCTTCAGGAGGCCCCCAGTGGCTAGCATTGCTACACAGAACAACCCAGAGTTATTTTCCCTGCTCCGCACGAGAAAAACTGTGCGATGGCAGAGGTCTGATGCAGCATGACAAAGATTGTGCGATGGCAGAGGTCTGATGCACTCATGGCTTCACACAGAGAGCATTTGAACCCGCTTGCGCCCTCAGTTTTGCTCTTTTTGGTTTAATCGATGTCTTTAAATTGGATAAGAATTTACAGAGCTTAGAAATGACAGAAGTGTCGTACGTAGTACTATATAAAACAAGAGAGGAGCGGGGGCGAGCGAGCGCGGCAGCCTGCAGAGCTGACCAGACGCTCGTGCGTCGTGGCCTTTTGCCTGCGATTACACGCACGGCAGGCATGTGTTTCCAATTATCGCGCCCGCGTCTGGGCACGATAATGGGAAACAGATGTCGGCCCTGCGCGCGTAACCGCAGGAAAAAGGCCATGACGCACGAGCGTCTGGTCAGCTTTTGAAACCCCCTAACAATAAGTCTTGCGCTGCGCGAGCAGTGCTTCGCACTGCAACACTAGGCGCGAGACCTAAAAAGACCATCCCCGTCACTTTATCATTTAAAAAAGTTAGGAAGCCCTGAGACTGTAATTCACCTTTTGGCTAGCATACTGCGTGTACACTTTTTTGTTAACGGTTTAACAAAAACACCAAGTTTGTCTCCGAGTTGTCTTTATTGTCATTTGAATTATGTTTCTGACCCTCATGCCTGTTTCTTTACCTCGGTTCTTGCCACATGTGGCTCCACTTCAGCCCCACTTTCTCCCTTTTCGCTACCATATACCACTCTCATCACCCCAAGGTTCAGCAACGCCCACGGTGGGAAATCGTAGGTTACGTCACTATAATCATGGGCAACCTTTGTCTAAGAAGGGCCTGTGTGCCATCTAATTAATGTTTCCTGTTTTTTCTGCTTGAAGTCGTTATCCATGTCAGGTTCCCTGTTGAACCTGGCTGGCGCCTTCATGTTCAAGAGTGTTTCCATTGCCTTGTTGGGTGAAACAAATACCGGAAAATCCCTATTGATAATGTACAAACATGTCTTCTATGATGGCAAGATGGCCAACAGCTTTTTGGGCCCTGTTTGGATGAGGCCTACTGACAGGAGAATTCACGTATTGCAAATTATCTCCTACGCACCTCACAGTGCGTCCTTGCCCAAACATCTTCCCCTTAATGGCATCTGAGTTGAAGTTGTCTTCCAATTGGCGACAGACATGTTTGCCTTTGTACAAAACAGGTGGCTTCAGGCCAGGATCCCCGTTGTATGTCTTACTACCCAATCTTATGAAAACACCTTCCAAGTCACGTGACATATGTCATAGCAGATAATGCACTGTATAAACCGTGGTGCAATTGTTTCCCTGTCAGCAGTGAAGTAGGTAGAGGGCAATTGGGGAGGAGTCTGTTTCCCCACGAGTAAGAACCAGCCTTTTTTCATGCCTACATTTTCCAAATGAGCGTGCAATGCTGAGTCAGGCGACTCCACAAAAACTCAATAGTTTGCAACTTCGTCCTGACATAGTTTGTAGAACGTCTGCAAACTCAAAATAATAGCAGCGACCTATAGATAATTGCCTTATTTCTGTCCCACTGAAAAGTATAATCTAAACAACAAAAGAGTGTATCCCCTGAACTAAAGAGCAGGGAAGGAGAATCAGAATTTGATTCTATGGAAAGCACTCACTCACCAACCTAGTTGGTGACATGCTTCATCATAGGGCCCCACCCGGGAGGTCGAATACCTCCCCGGTGTGCTTCGACGCCAGAGTTACTGCGGAGCTGGTAAAAAAGTTTGTTGTGACGTGATAGTGAAAGTGAATGTTAAAAAATGCCTTGGTTGTAACCAATAACTTTATTCGCCGGTCAACCAGGCACGGATAAAAACAGAGTAAGTGATGAAAAGCTGAAACGGAATAGTCAGCTATATCTCACTACTGGTGAATGGTCAACATGTTTCTGCCACTGTAAAGCAAATAGCTGGGCATTCGTCAGGACCAGGGTGCGTAGACCCCCGGTGGTATGAGCGCGCTAAGGCTCATCCAGCCGTGGGTCATTAATTGTAAAAAAAGGGGGTGAGCAGGGCATGAAATTACGACCTGCGGTCAAAGGGGATCCAACCTTGTTTCAGAGGATCCCACATGTATCTGTGAAGAGAAAAAAGAGAGACACAGACAAACACGTAAATCATTAACTTGTAGTATGTTTTGTAGTGTCTAATCCCATATAACCATCATGCTCTCTTAATAGTGCACTATAACACTACTCCTTCCGGTAACCGTGCTGATAACGAAATGTATAAGTGCACTCCTTTTGTTCACATTACTCGTAGTGACACAATCCACTGGTAATGTGATGGTACCATGGTATGTAAAAGAGGTATAGCGCGCTATTTCACCTGCACGCCCTCTATGGCGTCTAGCGGTATCCGTGAATCAGTCTGACATGAAAATACTCAAAGAAAAAGTGTCGTGATAGCACACAAATGTGCGATTCCACACACTCAATTGCAAAAAACCAAAAAAAACATATCTCTTACACACTGGGTGAAAGCTCATCACAACATGGGTCTCGGGAGGGGGGTGGTGGCTAGTAGGCACACCCTGTAAAGAACGAAAAAGGAATCTATTTAGATAAGAAACCCTAACAGACGAAAAGGCTACTTATCTGTATCGGGTACTGCTTGCTGCTCTCAGATCACTCACGCCAGCAAAGCCAAGCACCCGCTTGGTACCTGCGCAACCCTCTAATCACCGGACCACGTCGATGGGCGGTTCGGTGACTCAGCCGGTTTTTAGTCTGACTCCGACAGCCTGGAAGGACACAACCCTTTGCGTCGCAACATGTGACGTGTCACAGGGGTCCAATTAGGGCGTCAGCAGAACATGTGACTCCGGAAGTTTGGCGTTACAACTAGAACGCTCGCCGTAGTCCCGGCGAATTTATTAAACAAGAACTTTATTGAATTACTGTGTTCTCCAATGATGTAACAGAAACCATACGCGTGCTGTTTGTGCACGAGAACCAATCAGTAATCAAAACCGCTCAGAACGGATAATATCTCATCCGAAAAATCGGGAGGTTAGGCAGAAGTAAGAATTTGAGATGCTACTTAGAAAAAATGTGTTGTATGGCCAAATGTTCCAAACGCCTGGAAAAATGGGGAAAATATCAAAATTTGTTGATAAAAAGGGATACCAATTGGCCAGGCGTTGGGACAATGATGCCCGGCCAAAGGTGGCAGGCCCCCTTGTGTTGCAGGGGCGACTAATAATAAATAGACAAAAGGGAAAATGAAAATCACGTGTAAGTGAGGAAGTCATGATCGTCAAACAGTAACCCAAGGGATGGAATCCCGTTTAAATAGGGGAATTAAGACCTTAATACAGTAGCCCAAGGGATGGAATCATTAAGCCCCTCCTTATGTGTGCCAAGGCGATAAACCCATCTCTGTTCTTTTTCAAAGAGGGACTGTTGTATGTTTCTGCCATGGTGCACCTGTTCAATGACAGTCCACCTCTTGTCATTCGGGGTGTGGTTGAGTGAGAGGTAGTGCTCACTAAGTTTAGTCGTAATCCTTTTGCACCGGATGTTACTTCGGTGCTCAATGATACGTTGTTTCACTTTTCGCGTCGTCATGCCGACGTAACGCAGCCCACACGGGCAAGTGATCAAATAGACCACGTTTCTTGAATTACAATTAGTGTGGCTGCGCTGCGTCCATGATTTCCCTGATTCTAAACTCAGTACCTTGGTTGGTGTCGTGAGATGGCAAATACTGCAATTTGTACAGGGGAAATGACCCACTATTTTCGGAAGGTCCCATGCTTCAGTGATAGATAGGGGTTCCTTGGATGGTAAGTTTCTCGGTCGAGTGTGGACTAATGAGTCTTTCAAACTGCGTCCCTTCTTGAAAGAAAAAAGAGGTTTAGCCCACTTCCTGTTGTTACTGGTGATGATGCGCCAATGTTTGTTTATAACTTTCTTTACCACTGTGGATGCTGGGCTGAAGGTAGTGTCACAGGTTAGGGGAATCTCCTTAGTTACTTTAGGGGTTTCTTCCAGGAGGGACTCCCTAGGTTGGTTACGGGCTCTTTTGTATCTCTTCTTAAGAATTTTCGCTGGGGAGCCCCGATTTTTCAGTTTCTGGGTGAGGGCAGTTGATTGGTTGCGAAATTCCTGAAGTTCACTACAGTTTCTTCTTAAGCGGAGGAACTGGCCGTAGGGAAGATTTTCACGGAGAGGCCTCGGGTGAAAACTAGAGAATTCTAACAAGTTATTTTTAGCTGTCGGTTTATAATGAGTCTTGGTGGTTAAAGCTCCATCTGCCTTCTGAATGACCACATCCAGGAAGACCACTTCTTGTTTGTCATGAATGTGGGTGAACTTGAGATTCTGATCGAGAGTGTTGATCCAACCTAGAAAGTCTGTGAGATCATTATCGGGACCGTCCCAGATCATCAGGATGTCATCAATGTACCTCTTCCAAAAAGTAATGGAAGAGGCATAGGGGTTGCTGGTAGTGAGAATGAACCTGTTCTCAAAGTTATGAACATACAGGCCGGCCACACTTGGGGCAAAAGTACTGCCCATTGAGGTCCCGGTGGATTGGAGGTATAATTGGCATTTGAACTCAAAGAAGTTCTGTTTCAAGGCCAAAGTGGCACACTTAAGTACGAAATCTTTTGGAGTCTGGAACTCCCACGTAGTCCTCTCAAGAGCTTCACCCAGAACCCTGATGGTCTCATCCTGTGGGATGCTAGTGTATAGACTCTCAATATCTAATGTCACTAGTACAGTGGTAGTGTCCACTGAAATGTCCTTCAGTAGATGGAGGAGGCTTTTTGTGTCTTTTCAATATGTAGAAGTTTGTTGTATGAGGGGTTTTAAGAAAAAGTCACAAAAACGTGACAAAGGTTCAAGAAGAGAGCCAATCCCTGAGACTATGGGATGTCTGGGTGGCGGTAGTCTATTTTTATGCGTTTTAGGCAATGTATAAAAATAGGGTGTAATGCTGCCACCTTCAGATAAGAAGGCCGCCTCATTTCTGGTAATATGACCATTTTCTTCCGCCTCTTTTACCAAACTCCTGATAAGTAATTCCAGTTCAGGAGTTGGATCAGTCGTGAGGGGAGTGTAATTTCTGGCATCACTGAGAAGGCGGAGACACTCTTTCTCATAGTCTACAGTATTCTGAATCACGATTCCACCACCCTTGTCGGCTGGTTTAATTGTGATCATGGTATTAGATTGAAGGCCCTGGAGGGCTTGATACTCGCCGGCATTCAGATTCTTGAATGAATTAATCTCATCATGAGACTCAATTTCCTGAAAGACCGCCTGCTCAAAAGCCACAATTTCTGCTGGGACTCCATAGGGAGGTGGGGTAAAGGTAGATTTTAATCTAAGTCCCGTGGTCACTGGGACCTCCTCTGATGTGTTGGTCTCTTGTCCCTCAAAGTAAGCTTTCAGTTTCAGTTTTCTAAAAAACTGATTCTGCCCTCTCCTTCTGCCTCTTCTTCCGCAGAGGAAGAGGCAGAAGGAGAGGGCAGAATCAGGTCAGGTGGGAGCAAGACGACCCAGTGGGCAATCACACCCGCAGCAAGTCCCAGGACCAACAGTCAGGCCCGAGTACCAGGAGAGTCTAATTACGAATTTGTCTGAAACCATCTTGTCCCCTGTTGAAAGGCAAGTTCTGGAGAAAGGACTGGGTTTTGTCCCAACCGCTCGCCTGGATAAGTTTAAACTTCACTGTGAACTAGCAGAGTTTTTTAGAAAACTGAAACTGAAAGCTTTTGTCTCCGCCTTCTCAGTGATGCCAGAAATTACACTCCCCTCACGACTGATCCAACTCCTGAACTGGAATTACTTATCAGGAGTTTGGTAAAAGAGGCGGAAGAAAATGGTCATATTACCAGAAATGAGGCGGCCTTCTTATCTGAAGGTGGCAGCATTACACCCTATTTTTATACATTGCCTAAAACGCATAAAAATAGACTACCGCCACCCAGACGTCCCATAGTCTCAGGGATTGGCTCTCTTCTTGAACCTTTGTCACGTTTTTGTGACTTTTTCTTAAAACCCCTCATACAACAAACTTCTACATATTGAAAAGACACAAAAAGCCTCCTCCATCTACTGAAGGACATTTCAGTGGACACTACCACTGTACTAGTGACATTAGATATTGAGAGTCTATACACTAGCATCCCACAGGATGAGACCATCAGGGTTCTGGGTGAAGCTCTTGAGAGGACTACGTGCGAGTTCCAGACTCCAAAAGATTTCGTACTTAAGTGGGCCACTTTGGCCTTGAAACAGAACTTCTTTGAGTTCAAAGGCCAATTATACCTCAAATCCACCGGGACCTCAATGGGCAGTACTTGTGCCCCAAGTGTGGCCGGCCTGTATGTTCATAACTTCGAGAACAGGTTCATTCTCACTACCAGCAACCCCTATGCCTCTTCCATTACTTTTTGGAAGAGGTACATTGATGACATCCTGATGATCTGGGACGGTCCCGATAATGATCTCACAGACTTTCTAGGTTGGATCAACACTCTCGATCAGAATCTCAAGTTCACCCACATTCATGACAAACAAGAAGTGGTCTTCCTGGATGTGGTCATTCAGAAGGCAGATGGAGCTTTAACCACCAAGACTCATTATAAACCGACAGCTAAAAATAACTTGTTAGAATTCTCTAGTTTTCACCCGAGGCCTCTCCGTGAAAATCTTCCCTACGGCCAGTTCCTCCGCTTAAGAAGAAACTGTAGTGAACTTCAGGAATTTTGCAACCAATCAACTGCCCTCACCCAGAAACTGAAAAATCGGGGCTAGCCAGCGAAAATTCGAAAGAAGGGATACAAAAGAGCCCGTAACCAACCTAGGGAGTCCCTCCTGGAAGAAACCCCTAAAGTAACTAAGGAGATTCCCCTAACCTGCGTCACTACCTTTAGCCCAGCATCCACAGTGGTAAAGAAAGTTATAAACAAACATTGGCGCATCATCACCAGTAACAACAGGAAGTGGGCTAAACCTCTTTTTTCTTTCAAGAAGGGACGCAGTTTGAAAGACTCATTAGTCCACACTCGACCGAGAAACTTACCATCCAAGGAACCCCTATCTATCACTGAAGCATGGGGCCTTCCAAAAATAGTGGGTCATTTCCCCTGTACAAATTGCAGTATTTGCCATCTCACGACCCAACCAAGGTACTGAGTTTAGAATCAGGGAAATCATGGATGCAGCGCAGCCACACTAATTGTAATTCAACAAACGTGGTCTATTTGATCACTTGCCCGTGAGGGCTGCTTTACGTCGGCATGACGACGCGAAAGTGAAACAACGTATCATTGAGCACCGGTAACATCCGGTGCAAAAGGATTACTGACTAAACTTAGTGAGCACTACCTCTCACTCAACCACACCCCGAATGACATGAGGTGGACTGTCATTGAACAGGTGCACCATGGCAGAAACATACAACAGTCCCACTTTGAAAAAGAACAGAGATGGGTTTATCGCCTTGGCACACATAAGGAGGGGCTTAATGATTCCATCCCTTGGGCTACTGTATTAAGGTCTTAATTCCCCTATTTAAACGGGATTCCATCCCTTGGGTTACTGTTTGACGATCATGACTTCCTCACTTACACGTGATTTTCATTTTCCCTTTTGTCTATTTATTATTAGTCGCCCTGCAACACAAGGGGGCCTGCCACCTTGGCCGGGCATCATTGTCCCAACGCCTGGCCAATTGGTATCCCTTTTATCAACAAATTTTGATATTTTCCCCATTTTTCCAGGCGTTTGGAACATTTGGCCATACAACACATTTTTTCTAAGTAGCATCTCAAATTCTTACTTCTGCCTAACCTCCCGATTTTTCGGAGGAGATATTATCCGTTCTGAGCTGTTTTGATTACTGATTGGTTCTCGTGCACAAACAGCATGCGTATGGTTTCTGTTACATCATTGGAGAACACAGTAATTCAATAAAGTTCTTGTTTAATAAATTCGCCGGGACTACGGCGAGCGTTCTAGTTGTAACGCCAAACTTCCGGAGTCACATGTTCTGCTGACGCCCTGATTGGACCCCTGTGACACGTCACATGTTGGGACGCAAAGGGGTGTGTCCTTCCAGGCTGTCGGAGTCAGACTAAAAACTGGCTGAGTCACCGAACCGCCCATCGACGGGGTCCGGTGATTAGATGGTCACGCAGGTACCAAGCGGGTGCTTGGCTTTGCTGGCGTGAGTGATCTGAGAGCAGCAAGCAGTACCCGATACAGATAAGTAGCCTTTTCGTCTGTTATGGTTTCTTATCTAAATAGATTCCTTTTTCGTTCTTTACAGGGTGTGCCTACTAGCCACCACCCCCCTCCCGAGACCCATGGTGTGATGAGCTTTCACCCAGTGTGTAAGAGATATGTTTTTTTTGTTTTTTTGCAATTGAGTGTGTGGGATCGCACGATTGTGTGCTATCACAACACTTTTTCTTTGAGTATTTTCATGTCAGACTGATTCAAGGATACCGCTAGACGCCATAGAGGGCGTGCAGGTGAAATAGCGCGCTATACCTCTTTTACATACCATGGTACCATCACATTACCAGTGGATTGTGTCACTACGAGTAATGTGAACAAAAGGAGTGCACTTATACATTTCGTTATCAGCACGGTTACCGGTAGGAGTAGTGTTATAGTGCACTATTAAGAGAGCATGATGGTTATATGGGATTAGACACTACAAAACGTACTACAAGTTAATGATTTACGTGTTTGTCTGTGTCTCTCTCTCTTTTTTCTCTTCACAGATACATGTGGGATCCTCTGAAACAAGGTTGGATCCCCTTTGACCGCAGGTCGTAATTTCACGCCCTGCTCACCCCCTTTTTTACATTTAATGACCCACGGCTGGATGAGCCTTAGCGCGCTCATACCACCGGGGTCTACGCACCCTGGTCCTGACGAATGCCCAGCTATTTGCTTTACAGTGGCAGAAACATGTTGACCATTCACCAGTAGTGAGATATAGCTGACTATTCCGTTTCAGCTTTTCATCACTTACTCTGTTTTTATCCGTGCCTGGTTGACCGGTGAATAAAGTTATTGGTTACAACCAAGGCATTTTTTAACATTCAATTTCACTATCACGTCACAACAAACTTTTTTACCAGCTCCGCAGTAACTCTGGCGTCAAAGCACACCGGGGAGGTATTCGACCTCCCGGGTGGGGCCCTATGATGAAGCATGTCACCAACTAGGTTGGTGAGTGAGTGCTTTCTATAGAATCAAATTCTGATTCTCCTTCCCTGCTCTCTAGTTCAGGGGATACACTCTTTTGTTGTTTAGATTATTGACTCTGGGGGGATAAGAGTGCCTCATACCCGTTCCTTTCCCTCTCTCTCTTGTTGTTCAAATGGCCACTGAAAAGTATGACACTGGCTTAATGTATTACCAAATGTTATATATTCATCGATCTCAAGTTGTCCCTTAACTCACCTGAGCAGGTATCCGGTTCTATGTATTTAGCTACATTCTGCGACTTGTAGTCTTGCACTTATACAATGGCGGCTCCTCCGCTAAGGCGGAGGAGCGTCGCCCCACTACCTTGAAACAGTAAAAAAAGGAAAAAACAAAATGATAATAACATAATGTTATTATCATTTTCTTTTGTCCTCCTGCTGCGGCGCTTTGCGTGACGGAGCAGGGCTGCAGAGCAGGGGAGGAGTGGTAAAACCCTCCTAAGTGTGCAGTGACTGTTTGGCTGGCCCTCTTCTGCCGCCCAAAACAGTCATGCGCACTTTCCCTGTTCTCCATGCAGGCTGCAATACAGCCTGCATGGAGAACATGCCCAGGCCCCCAGTCCCTGGCTGAGCGCCGAACCTCGGCGCTCAGACCAATCACAACACTGCAGGGGAGCTTGGCTGTGTTTCCTGGAGACCGAGATGGAGGAGAGCAGGAGCGGAGACGCGGGACCAGGCGGCAAGGTAAGTGTATTTTGTTTTACATTTTACAGTGTGCCCCGCCCCCTACCCCTGCTGCCCCAACCGCCCCCTCACCCCTGCTGCCTACCCGCCACCCCTGCTGCCCCCGCCACCCACAAGCCGTGCTAGCCGCCACTGCACTTATAATAAGAAAAGTACTTGCAGCAGAACACAAAGAGGTAAAACCAGGATTGGGTGATTATGCATGCCTGACAAAGAAAATGTGAAAGCTCTGGGCGTGCCCGATTATTTCTAAAAACAAATCCTTTGGAAAGCTACCCCAGTTCACAGTGTAAAGCAGTTGTTAAACCTTGATAAAGTTCAAATATTGTTACTAGCTGTGCTACTTCACTAATTTTCCGAAAAAAGTAATCCTAGAACACCCAACACCTTCTCCGCTGTACAAAAAGCGCTTCAGCACCTCATCAGTGGTAGCAAGCGCTATATAAATGCAAACTCTTCCCTCTTCTATCCCACCACTAGCCTTTTACCATCCAAATAACAGACTAACATGTCCACCGCTCAAATCAAACTAATTTCATATTTCCCTACACTAATTCACAACTAATCCTCTTCTTGGCTTCCGGTGTAGCGTGCTACTCGCCGAAAAGTGCTTCAGCACCTCATCAGGGGTAGCAAGCGCTATATAAATGCAAACCCTTCCCTCTTCCATCCCTCCACCATCCTTTTCAATACAAATAACAGACTAACATGTTCACCGCTCAAACTAATTTAATATTTCCCTAGACTCATTCACCACTAATAAGTTTTTGGTTCCAGAGTAGCGTGCTACTCGCCGAAAAGCGCTTCAACACCTCATCAGGGGTAGCAAGCCCTATATAAATGCGAACCTTTCCCTCTTATATCCCTCCACTATCCTTCTCTATCCAAATAACAGACTAACATATCCACCGCTCAAATTAATTTCATATTTCACTATACTAATTCACCACTAATCCTTTTGGGTTCCGGAGTAGCATGCTACTCGCCGAAAAAAGCGCTTCGACACCTCGTCTGGGGTAGTAAGCGCTATATAAATGCAATTACAATACAATACTTGAAGTAGCCTTTAAATTTCACAAAATGCTGATCAATATGACAGGCGTAATGTGCACAGCACAGGCAGCCACTCTTGGGGACCCAAACACATTCTTTATCATCAGAGACTGACTCACAGCAAGAAAGAAAAAGGCAGAAAGGTACAAAGAAGTAGGAAGAGAAGAGAGATAAAGGAAGAAAAGGAAAGGGAGAAAGGAGGAAGAGAGGAGAGCTAAAGGAAGAAAAGGGACAAAGAAGGAGGAAGAGAAAAATAGGAAAATAGTGACAAAAGCAGAAAGCATGTATGAAAAAGAACCTGCAAGACTAAGCTAAAGAGACAAAAAGGAGAGGGTGGTGGACGATAGAAGCATGTATTCAATGAGGATCAGGCAGCCTTGGTAATCTGCAGCCTCGACACAGGGAGCGTCAGCCGCAGGCTCCCAAGCAAAACTTTGTGTCCCTGCTTTGACTTCCTTTTTTTCTTCTTTTTTTTACAAGCTAAGCATTGTGTGTGGGAATTTCAGGTACGTTGGTACTTCACACTTCATGAAGGTTGAAAAGTTTTTTTCCGTTTTGTCTCACATAGCTTTTTTGTGCACAAAAGGTTCCCATTTTTTCACAAAAACTTTGCATCATCCACAAAGCTCGTAAAGATTTCCAAAAACAATCACAAAGCTGCGAGACAAAGGCTCCCTCACATGGTAAGGAATACAGAAAAACAATTAATAAAACACATACATAAACATGTACATCCACCATTTTCCACAACAATACTGTAGGAAATTGGGTTTTTGACTGGGTGGGGTGGGCAGATGAAAACGCTTCTCAAGCAACAACCACAATCCCTGTCCCTGTCAAAGTCACAAAATTAACTTGTGCTTATCCCTGTGGTAGATTGGCACAATAGCAGTCAGGCTTAATTTAGAGGCAATGTACAAATTATTTATGCACCACTGAAACAGTAATTAAGTGAAAACACAACGCAAGAAAAATCACACACCAATTGTGACAAACAGAGAAGATTTTAATAAATAAAATGAGGCCCCAACGGCAAAACAACAAGTTATGAATGTTTTAATGTTTTTTGTGAAAAATAGCGCCTAAAAGATCTAAGCACCATCCACAGACAGCTAGCCGCGCAAGACCGGGACAAAATCAAAAGTTATGGCCGACCACAATGGAGCGCGTTCAGATACACAAGGTGGATTGGGACCGGATTCGGCTTACTTAGAAGAAATTTCAAAGACAAATGTCTGTGAAGGTCAAGTTCACAGGGGCAAGGTAGCCGGCATTGTCCGAGGAGGAGCAATAGTCGTCAGGGAGCCTCTGGATGAAGTGAAGATTTCTATATTCAAGATTTTGTCATTGTTTTGGAAGTTGAAAATCTCCAGTGGGATGAAGTTGCAGGCTGAGGGCTTCACAAGGCCGGATACCCTTCTGAAGAGGAACCGCTGAACAGGATTTGCTGCTGTGGAGAAGAATGTAGCTGGAGCTACGTGAAGTCACGACAACCGGTGCACCTTGGGTGCATCAGCAAGCAGGTAGGTCCCAGTCGTCCGTTGGTTCTCAGGCCACTTTTTGGTGAACATTTTTCTAAGTCCTAAGTTTCTGTTTTAGGCTGTTTGGGCACCTTTAGCACCACTTCAAGGGTCCAGGACTGGTGGGGCACCACTTGGAGGGCAGGACTCACTTCAGTACAGTACACTATTCCCTCTGGCCAATGATAACTTTTGCAGCAAGCCAAACTCCTTGTCATGTTACCCTGAAGCTGCACTTCCCTAAAGCCAACACTTCTCACTTTTGTCACTGGCCCTATCCACATACTGATTGTTAAAGTATACCGCACCGACTTGATTTAGCACTGAAATTGTACATTACAGCAGTACATTATCTTCTAACATTGAACACAGAATGTGCCCATCTGTAATTCTAATATGTTTCGTGGTATGACATCCAAGACATGAAGGGTCTGATTCACAAAAGTAAACTTAAACCTTTGTTTAAGTTTACTACCTTTAGGTATTCAGAACCTATGTGCAGAATTTTACGACTCTGCACTCCCTATTCTTATGTGTGCGGACTTCTCCACGCCTGGAGACAGCGCAATCAGGGCAGGGAACTTTGGCCGTTTGCACCAGGTGGTTGTCTGCCCGCGGGGGTGGGAGTGGAGGTTGGGCGCAGGGCCTGGCTATAGGCTGGAACAGAAACCAGAAGCAGTGGAAGGACACTCCGAAAAAACAGGAAGCAGTACTTGGTCGGAGCACCAGTGACGAACACACATACAGAAAGTGAAGCCAGCATGTGCTGACCAAACAGGAGCCAACAGACTGACAATGAAACCAACGAATGGTAAGCAACGGCTCTGCTTTGACCCTCTTGTATATAAAAAAATGTTTTGCATGCGACTGCGCATACGCTTTCTCAGGCTAGACCTAAAAAGACATACATATAAACAAATAGCTTATAATTAAAACCCAAGACTCCAAACACCATTAAGGAAGATAAATGCACCAAAAATCCTTGTAGATGGTTTCTTTATAATCCCATGTTACTATTGTATTCATAATTGGAAATATTCTATTTGTCCTCATACAATTAATTCTTGGACATGCTAAACTCCTTTACATTCATAATATACTATCTCTATTTCATAACACATCAGCACAATGATGAGCCCAAAGCCCACCGTGGACCACAGTGTGGGACTTCCCTTGGTGGCAAAAGAGGAGCTGCATTGTTTTGGATGGTGCAAGGTTAGTCGCTGGGAGCAGGTGAAAAGAGTCGAGATCAGAATAAGGGAGGGATAGAGATTGGAATTTAGGAAGAGAGAAGTACGGAGAAGACCTCTTCGAATTGGGGAGACGAGGCTGCCTGAGAAAAGTGCAGGCAGGTGAAGAAGGTGATGGAGAAACAGGAATTTTTTGTTAATTGTGTCAAGATGAGCAACGTTATTTGGGGGGGGGGGGGGGGGAGTTGTCGAGCCTTAAAGGTGGGTGTTATTTAAGGGTGTGACATACCTGCCAAATAAAACAAAGATTTCAATGTGTGAGGAGTGGGCGGGGCCATGAAGGGGCAGGGCCTCGTGCCCCCACCCCGATCTCAAGCCCCCTCCTACAAAAAGAAGAAAAAAAGCTTTCTGAGGCTGGTGCCGATGACCTGGGGTGTTTTCACGCCCCTTAATAGACGTCAGCACTTCAAAGCCTCTGAAAACGATCTGAAAATACACTGTTTACAGTGGTTTTCAGCTCTCTTTCCCTGCCACCGTGTGATATCGGCGCCTCACCGGGTGCAGTGTGAAGGGGGCATGATATCGTGTGTCATACAGTGGTACAGTGTGAGTTAGCAGGTTTGGTGTGGGAAGGGTTAGAAATTCATTGTTAGAACACTGCTTAGGGTTATTTAGACTGTGTGGCTAGATTGCTAGCATTTGTGAGCTCTGCATGCTTGCAGTAAAGCAGCCTTTTTCGCAATACACGCATGTCAGGAGCGGTCCCTCTCCTAATGTGGACTTTCTGTTGTAAACTTTACGGCACTACATAATTGAATGAAGTCTGACCACAAACACTCAGTTAATTTTCCTTCTAGCCATAAAAATCATATTGAAAGAAGATTATATTTAAGTGTTTTTCTTAGCAAACTATTTCTCAATAAGTTTATTGGCGTGTTTTTTTTGTTTTTTTACAAAAGATAGCAATTTTAACACAACTGTACTATGCTAATTCGTGCTCCCTTCCATGCTGGAAACTATGACGAGTCAAAAGACCTTGCTGCTTTTGTACATAACATCTTTAGAGGCATCTGGTAAACACTCTTGGCTTTACTTTCGGGAATTAATGTTCCACTTTGAAATCTCACAGCCTTTAAAACTGTAAAATCCACGCAACCACCCTGCACCCCGGGGACCAGACCATATGTGCAAAATAATTGTTTTGTCAGACAGGCCCTGGAAGGCACTGGTAGCGTCGCGGCTGCCTTCGCGGCTCCATCCAAGTGCGGGTGCACTGCACAGCGCCAGCCACTGGAGAGGCAGCCTGGCATCTGCTAACGGTGCCCGCGCTCTTGGCTAATTCCAATCAGTTCCCATATGATCCGCAGCCTCGAGCATGGCGGTTTCTCAAGCAGGAGAGGCTGAGTGAAACTCCTATGAATTTTACTTCAGATTTTAACAGATTTGACAAATGTTCATTTTAGACCAGATATCCAGTTTAGACAAAAATATTTGGTGCAACAGCATTATTATTTTTTTTAGAACTGTTTTTATTTTCAGTTAAAACAAAAGTTTCAGTCATAACATTGGTAGGAGAGTCCTTGCACATAGACCATTCTATTTCCAAAGTTACATTAGCATTTTCTAGGAGAAAAGGGTGCAAAAATACATTCAATAATTCACATCTCTTTCTATATCCTCTTTCCACCCTTCGCGATGGTTCTTTCCTATGAAGTTGTAGTTGGGGCTCAGTGTGAGTCAGTGATTGTATACCCATCTCGAGCGGGCAGTTGCTTAGCACTTGTTCCCCCTTCTTCTATTTCCAACCCATAAAAACTCAGCCATGGGTCCCAGATCTTCCTAAACTTTTTGGGACATCCTCTGGCTGCGTATGTTGTCTTTTCTGCTCCCATGTATAGGTCCATGCCAGCTCTCCACTCTTTTAGAGTGGGCATACGTCGCGCTCCCCATTTTCTGGCAATGTCCCTTTTGGCCACTATGAGCCCTAGGTTACATAGTAATAGTTTGTATCTAGGGATCAACCTCTGTGGCTATACCCAGAAGTGTGTACTTGGGCTCTAGGGGGATCTGCACTTCCAATACAGTGTTCATTTCTTTTAGTATCCGGGTCCAGTATTTCTGTGCATAGGAGCACTCCCATAGTGTGTGTATATATGTGCCACGCATTGTGTTACAGCGCAAACAATTGGGTGACTCCGCTCTTCCCATCGCGTGTAGCCGTGTCCTATCATAATAAACCCTGTGAAGGATTTTGTATTGTCGGAGTCGCAGCTTGATTGCCACCTCCCTCGGGTGCATCAGGGCTCCCTCCCAATCAATGTCTTCTAGTGGGCCAGTAATGATTTCCCACTTGGACCGTAGGGACTTTAGTTTGTCAGGCATGTTATTGATTAGAGTTTTATAGGTCCAGGAGACTGCTTTGGATGATATCTCCTCCTGTAGTAGCCTGCCCTCCAGCGGCGCATATTCAGGGAGTTTGGTTGTGTCTACTTTCTCTGCTTTCCATGCATGTTGTAGCTGGAGGTACTTATAATTTTGTGTGTGCGTCAGTTGAAATTCAGCTTGCAATGCCGAAAAGGAGATTAGAGCACCTTCTTGCACAATATTGCCCAGTGTGGAGATTCCCACCTTGTCCCATTTCCTGAAATCCCGTAACCCGGCTATTTCAGGTAGCCTCTTGCCTTCCCATAGCGGTGTCGCCCTTGTTAGTTTCTTGTCCCATCCCATTTGGCTCTCTGCACCCTTCCATGCCTCTATTACCCTCTGTGTAGCCGGCAGTAGAGCCCTAATGCCTGCGCCTCCATATATATAGTGAAGGTGGGTACGATTTTGGAATTGGAGTCTTTCCAGCGCATATGTTGGGTGGTCGCCTGCTGTGTGTCCCCATTCGTTGACCACAATGAGGTGCGCAGCTCTATAGTAGGACAGTATATCCGGGAGCGCTATCCCTCCGTTGTACTGACTACGTTGTAGTGTCTGTAGCGCCACCCTGGGGTGACCCCCGACCCACAATAGCGTTCGGAGGCCATCGTTGATTGTAGCAAAGATTGTTCCTGGGATTACATGGTATGTGTTTTGTAAGATGTAGAACAACTTTGGGAGAGTAATCATCTTATACATAGCTGCTCTTCCCAACAACGTCAAGGGAAGTCGCCGCCATCTGGCAACGTCATC
This sequence comes from Calotriton arnoldi, assembly GCA_963921515.1. NCBI lineage: Eukaryota > Metazoa > Chordata > Amphibia > Caudata > Salamandridae > Calotriton > Calotriton arnoldi. The sequence goes on along the minus strand of CAWUFW010000151.1, from coordinate 2,191,000 downwards.
TTGAAATTTTGCAATGACCCGCTTAATATTTCTGTGTAGGCAGTCCACCTCACTTGTGGAGATGAACAATCCCAGGTATTTAAACCCCTCTTTAACCACCGGAAGGCGCCCTGACTTTGTATCTATATCAAAGGCGCCTCCTACAGGGTATATGCTAGATTTGTCCCAGTTGATAGTGTAGCCCGTGTGCTCACCAAATGTCTTAAATAGCTGTAGAATTAGTGTGATTGTGCTGTCAGGGTTGGTAATGTACAATAGGATATCGTCCGCGTAGAGCGAGATTCGTTCATCCCCTCCACATTTTTCATTGTATTGAAAGCCACTTATCCCAGGGTGGGATCTAATCAGACATGCTAATGGCTCCAGTACTAGTGCAAACAACAAGGGAGACAGTGGGCAGCCCTGTCTGGTTCCTTGCTTAATAGGGAAGTCCACGGATAACGTCCCATTTACTCATACATTAGCTCTTGGGCTGGTGTATAACAGATCCACTCATGATATAAAGTTTTGTCCAAATCCGAATTTTACCAAGACTTGACGTATAAAAGGCCAGTGAACTGTGTCAAATGCCTTTTCTGCATCTAAGGAGAGGAATAGGTGTGGAGTGGGCCTGTCTTTCACTGTGACTAGCCAGTTTGGCTAGACGTCAGAGGTTAAGACGCGTAGCTCGTTGGGGCATAAAGGCTGACTGGTCCTGATGGATAATGTAGGAAAGTAGGATCTGCTTCTTATGGTTACCCCCACTTTTTGCTTGATGTCTCACTGTTTTGGACTAGTCTGACTGGGATCCTGCTAATCAGGACTCCAGTCTATCTGCTTTCTCCCTTAAATTGACATACATGTACTTTGGTACACTCCAGATTGGATACTGGGGTACCCTTATAAGTCCCTAGTATATGGTACCCATGTACCCAGGGCATAGGTACCCCAGAGGCCTCCCATGGGCTGAAGCATGTATTATGCCACCCATGAGAGGCCATGCAAAATGGAACTCCAGGTCTGCTACAGCAGCCTGTGTAAGATGGTGCTTGCACCACTTACTTTAGATATAGGTTCACTATATCTATAGGTCACTACACTTAAAACTTATAAGTCACCACTATAGCAGGCCTTATCAATCCTGAAGGCAGGGTTGTGGGTTTTTAGTGAGAGGGTGCCCCTGCATGAGCAGGGCCTCTCTGCAGCCTTTGGAGACCATTCTCCCGGGATGTCTGTGACTCAGCCGGACATATAGGTAGAGGTGCATTATAACCTTGTGGTATTATTATTACATTATTACATTTTGTGAAGCGCAACGGCTACCTCCGACGGAGGTGTCCCGGCGCTGACAGCAATTGCGGGGTGGTAGTACCTAGTGGGGGAGGCTTTAAGGTAGGCTAAAAAGCCAGGTTTTAAGAGTCTTTCTAAATAAAGGTTCTGAGTTAGCCTTTCGAATGTGCTCCGGCATGGAGTTCCAGAGAGAGGTGGTATTAAAAGCAAATGAGCGACCGCCTAATCTAGCTTTTTTGAAGCGTGGAATAGCTAGCAGTCTCTGGTGATTTGATCTCAGAGTCCTATTTTGGGTATATTTGGGTAGTCTGAGTTTTAAGTATTTGGGGCCAGTGTCTCTGGTAGACCTATAGGCAAGGGTCAGAGCCTTAAACTGGATCCTCTTTTTTACAGGCAGCCAGTGTAGGCTGCGCAGATGTCGGGAGATATGATGGCGGAGTGGTACGTTCCTGATGAGCCTGTCGGCCGCATTTTGAATAATCTGCAGCTTTCTGATGAGGTAATCTGGGAGACCCAAGTATAGACTGTTGGTATAATCTAACTGTGAAGTGATCAGTGCGTGAACTACCGTTTCCCTACAGTCCATTGGTAGGAGATGTAGGAACCTCCTTAGGGTTTTCAGCTTCCAGAAGCATGAGGACGAGACTTGGCATATCTGGGCTTTCCCTGAGAGTGTGGAATCAAATTTGAACCCTAAATTTCTCGCAGACGGGACTGGCAGATGAGGAGGATTAAGTTCAGTAGGCCACCAGAGTTCTGCTTTTGGTGGTGATGGCTGGTTAAAAAAAAACCTAAAAAAAAAAACAGCACTTCTGTTTTGTCCGTATTTAATTTTAAACAGTTGTCTGTCATCCAGGATGAGATGTTAATCAGACACTGTTTGAAGTTGTAAATGCTATCTCGAAAACGGCTGCATAGAAAAATATCGTGTTTGGTATCAAACACCTTGGAATCATACCTCCACACCAGTAACTGGTGTGAGAGGTATGATTCCACCCTTCAGAAGCGAGCTTCGTGGGGTCACTGGTCTAACCGGTGCCAGCCTTCTCGACCCGGACAGCACAAAATGGATGCTGCCGACCAGAGACACATTTCTGCCCTCCTGCTGCTGAGCCAAGCTTGAGCAGAGGAAGGCAGCACAATAGGCATCCTGTCACAGGGAGGTGTGACCACCTCCCAGACAGGGTTTAGTGTATTGGGGCTGGGTGGGTGCACTCTGAGAGTGCCTGAAAGTCTGCACCTGAGGCACATTTGGTGTCCCTGTGCATAGTCCAGCTCAAACCAGTTCTGGGAGCCATTGGCTCCTGCTCTGGCGCGAAACTGGACAAAGGACATGAGTGTTACCACCCCTCTGTCCTGCCCCTTCCCTAGGAGGGTCCCTTGAATCTGTCCAACCCTCTCCCGTGGGTACAAAAGGGCTTACCTGGCTTTAAGACTTTAGATTTTATGTGGACAAGATTCTACAAGAAGAAACCACTGATTTTCGACGGTCTGGACACTCTGGACTTCGCTGGACCTCGACTGGGCTCGACTTCGTCCCCCTTTCCGTCCGAAGCTTGGTTCGTGCCCGCGCTCCATACAGGCTCCGTGCAGGACCTGTGGTGCACTAAAGACAACTGAAGAATCTCCCTTGGAGTGAAGGAGTCACTCCCCTGCATTTGCAGGCACCTACCCACAACTGGCCGGTCTGCTGCTCCTGAGATCCTGCAGACTCCAAAGATTTCAGCAACACAGGAGGTGGGTTTCCGAAGGTCCCTGAGGTTGATCTGCCCTCTCACCGAGTTTGAGGCCAGTATCCCTCGTGGGGACTGCATAACCCGAACCCCTGTGCACCGCGTCCATTTGCAAGTGCATATGCTTGTTGGCGATTGCCGAGCTTGTGCATTAGACTCCGTGTAGTCCTGACCCCGAGCAGTATTTGCACCAAAGACCTCTGGCCTTCTCACACCGAGTACTTCGTGGGCTGGTACTTTGCAATCTTGCCCGAGGTCCCCTCGCGACTCCTGGTCCTTCAGCCTGTGGGTCCCCAGGAGGGTCATCTTGAGTTCTGCTGGGCTTTCCTGGTTGCTACAGACATGCCCTGACTCCCCAGTGCTTGGTGAGTCCCCTGGACCTTGCTGGTCCACACCGTAACCTGTTTGACCTTCCTGCACGGGTTGCTTTTGCCAAGGCTTGTTGGTGCCCTAGCCAGACACCGACCCCTCAGCACTCGACATCCTTTGTGGGACAGCTCACCTCTGGCTCCTGGTTGTCCTCGACATCTCCTGGTCCTCGTGGCTGCAGAGTCAAGCATCCCTTCTTCGCACCTGAAGCAACCGACATCGGTGGGCATTCGTCTACCGAGCCCCTGGTCACTCTGAAGTGACCCAGACTCTGTCCCCTCTGCTTTCAGGTTCCATCTTCCCCAAATCCAGGCTTGGATTCCACCGGAACCTTTTCACCTTCACGGCAGCAGTACTTCTTTGCAGCTCCCCATTGAGAACGACAGCAGTTTCCGACGCCACTTCAGACCTATGCATCCGGCTCCTCTGGGATAGGTAACTCAGGTACTTCGGTATCCACGGGTGGGGTGGCTCTTCAAACTCTTAAGTTCCAACAGGTTTGCTCGAAGTCCTCCTAGAAGGGTCCTTAAACTATAAAAGTGTAACCGCGACTTCCCCATAGAATTGTACGGAGCCCGCAGTCGCGTTTCCACACTGCACCCGGCCTGCGTGGGGTCCCTGTCTACTCACCTTGGATGGTTCCTTGGGGTCCCAGCGATTCTACGTGCTCCAGACCTTGTCTTGATCTCAGTCATGACTATTTTAGTATATGGTTTGGTCTCCCCCTGGAGCCCACTGTGTATTGTGCTACTTACAACTGTTCTATTGATCTTGTATTGTGTGCTTTGTATTCTATCCTCGTGTAGAGGATAGTAGAGAGTGTTATATTAATAAATACATATTTTTATATAACTACTGTGTGGTTCTCCTTCATTTAGTCATTCAGGAGGTGATATTCTGGTAAAACAAGCTGCTTGTCATTCCTTCAAGATTAAGCCTGAACGCTGCTCTCCACAGCTACCACTAGGATAGCTTTCTAAAGGTTATCTTTGACTTCATACATCACAAGGGTCGTTTGGATAGGTGCAAGGTGCCCACTTTAATTAGTGGACAGCATATACCAGGCCAACTTCTCACAGATAAGGGCCGAAATCACTGTTACCAACCGGGCTGCCAATACAGAGGCCAAGATTTTAGTCTCAGCATTAAGCAACGAGATAGGGCGATACGACCCACAACACTCAGGTGGCTTCCCTGGCTTATGGATTACTACTATTGTAGCATCACAAAGGTCTGCAGGAAGCAATCCCTCTTCCCGTGCCGCCTTGTACATCTCCAGTAGATGTGGACCTAGGGAATTAGCATTTAGCTTAAAAAATTCTGCAGGTAGTCCATTTGGACCTGGGGCTTTTCCTGATTTTTGCCTGTTAATTGCATCTAGTATTTCTTGTAAGGTGATATCTTCTTCTAGGGCATCTTGATCAGCTCGAGTCAGAGAGGGGGTTCTATATCATCAAGATAAGCCGTGATTTGTGCCTCACCTGCCAATGGCCTAGCATCGTAAAGTCTCTTATAGAAGCGGGCGAATGCCCCTGCTATAGAGCTCGCAGTAGTGTGTGTCTCTTCGAGTTCGTGTATCACGTTCACCCACCTTGCCTCCTTTTCCTTTCTGCCTAGCCAGGCCAGTAGTTTTCCTGCTTTGTCCCCTGTCTCGTATAGTCGATGATGTGAGGCCTGGATTTGTGTCTGCACTTCTCTTTCTGTCAATGCCGGAAGTTCCCTAGCGTAAGTGTTATTTGGCGCATCTGGGCCGTGTCTACCTCTGGGTCCACGTCTAACTCAAGTTGCAAGAGCTTTCTTTCCAGCGCCTCTATTTGTCATCCTGTATTTTACCCCTTAATACAACTTTATAGGCCTCCCATAGTGTTGTCGCAGAGGACACCGTGCCTTCGTTTTCACTAAAGTAAAGGTTGGTCTCTGTTTTAATTACTCCCTGCAGGTTTTTGTCGCTTAGTTCCCATGTATTTAATCTCCATTCCACGTTCTGCCTATTCCGCCTCCCTCCTATCGTTAGCCAGAGTGGCGAATGGTCTGATATTCCTCTCGCCAAGTATTCCACCTTTGCTATGTTCCTAATCTCCCCAGCTGGCGCAAAGAAGTAGTCAAGCCTAGAGAAGACTTTATGCGCAACAGACAAGTATGAATAGGTGCGCTTAGTCGGGTGATGTCAACGCCAGAGGTCCGTTAGTCCCAAGGAGTTTGTAAATTCGGACAGGAGTGTAGGGATACGGGTTCCAGTGCCTATGCGCGTGCGGTCTAGACCCGGGTCACATACATCATTAAAATCACCCCCTATTATATGTGTAGAAGGGCCAGATTCTAACAGGATTTTGGCTACAGCATCTAATGTCTGGGCTTGTAGCCACGGTGGGGCATATACACTAACCAGGGTCAACTGCTTCCGTCCCCATGTACCCTGAACTGCAGCAAACGTTCCATTTGGATCTTTCCAGGTTTTGGTAGTACGAAAGGGTGGTGTTTTCTTAATTAAGATTACTACTCCTCTTGATCCGGAGGAAAAACCTGCGTGTGCGAGTGTAGTGTACATACCTCTACCTAAGAAGGTGGAATGCGTTCCCATCAGGTGGGTCTCCTGTAAGAAGACAATATCTGGTTTGTCTCTTAAGATATTTGGTTACTAGCCCTCTCTTGATTTTGCTTCCCAGTCCATTAACATTCCACGTAAGGGCCGTATACTCGTCTTCACCCATTATCTACTTGTTCTTTCATTCCCTTCGCGGTTGAAGAGGTCTCATCTTCTACCACTTCCCCCTTATTCCTGCCTATGACTCTAATTCCCCCACCACTGACTGAATAAAAAAAATGAAAAAGAAAACCCCTAACAACTAGTCTTCGTGTTGTTCCCACTATTTTCAACTTACTCCCCCCTCCCCACACTCTCCCACACCCCACGCCCATCTCCCAAACCATCAACATGACAACTTGCAGTAGGTACAGCTTGAGAGGTCTGTAGTCCCACCCCTACCCCTATCTATTTTATTCTAGCACACTAAGAAATCAAAAGGATATATGTGTCTCGAGAGTCTTTTTCTCAATCGAATTGAGTACATTGATGTCCGGGGGGGAGGGGCTTCTCAGCCGGTCTCTGCTGTTCCTCCGGCAGCTAAGCCCGTGTCCCGTGTTTCTTCGCCCATCTTGGCTTGTTCCTGGTGCAGCGTCTCTGACTTTCTCCGTGTCCGAAGTCTCCAGGCAAGTAATGCTTCTCAGCAGCGGATGATCACTGTCCGTGTCCGCAAGGTAGTCTTTATCTGAGAGATCTGAGTTGGGTCCGACCTGCTGGCTGGGACATAATTTACTGGCTTTGGCTTGAGTTGAGTCTCCCTCAGAGTCTGATCTTTGTCCTCTCGCGACTGCGGTAGGAGCCTTCTGTATCGGCGTCCCCAAGCGGGTTCTGCGGAGACCCATTGGGATGCGCCTCCTTTTTTCCCTTTGTTGTTTTGGCATCACTCTACTCTGGGTATTTTCAAACATAGAGGCGGTATTCCTTTAATCTCGTCTCAGAGGGTGGCGCTCTTCAATCCAGGCCCACGCCTCTTCTGGGGTTTGGAAAAAATAGGATTTGCCCTGGAAAAGGATCTTCAATTTGGCTGGGAAAAGTAGCATGTACTGGAGCTGCAGGGCCCTGAGCTTTATCTTGACTGCATCAAAGGTGCGCCTCTGCTTCTGCACCTCGCGTGAGTAGTCGGGGAAAATCATGATTTTTGTATTTGCGTGTTTAAGCTCACCCACTCACCGTGACTCTGAGGATCAGGTCCCGATCTTGATAATTTAGAATGCAAGCTATCAGCGGCCTCAGGGGGGCTCCAGGAGGTGGTCTCGTGGCTGGCATTCTGTGAGCTTGCTCGATTATGAAGCAGGGCAAAAAATTAGCTGTCGGGAGGAAGTCCTTAAGCCATGTCCAAAGGAAGGCTCCTGGGTCCGAGCCCTCCGCCCCCTCCGGCAGTCCTATGAAGCGTAAGTTATTTCTTCTCGCCCTGCTTTCAGCATCATCCACTTTCCATGTCACCTCTTTCATCGCTTCCTGTAAGCCAGAGACATCTGCCCTCAGGTTCCGTGTTGTGTCTTCGACCTCCGACATCCGAGTTTCTGTTTCTGTCACTCTGTCTGAGACATTGCGCATGTCCTGGCGCAATAGGGTCACATCTGATCTTATTTCAGCTATCCTCCCCTCAATGGCCTCCCATGAGGCATGTATAGCCTGAAGCAGGGCTGCATTATCTGGCGGTCCCTGGGGCTCTCCTTCTGTCTCCGGAGGTGGGGGCAGCGATTTGGTGTATTTGTCCATCTTACCTTGCTTTTGCATTCTTGGTTCTTTGTCTCTCGCCATCACAAATCGGTTGGGGTGACCCACACGTATTTTGCCACTTCTTCGCCCCCTTTTCTTTCTTTTTCTGTTTTTTTTTCTCCTTTTAACTTTAATTGCTATCAGTAGTTAGTAAGTGCTTGAGGCCCAGCACGCGAGAACTCCGTGGAGGGATTACTGCGTTTTGGTACTTTTATGTGACTGGTTTTTGTGCTCGGTATCTACTGTGTCACTCTGGTGTTACGGCTTCCTCTTGGGTGTGCAAAACTCGTGCTTTCTCTAAAGAGCGTGAGGATATCTTTCTGCTATAGGGCAGCCCTATCCCACTGCTTGATCAAGTGGGACCTATATTTACCAGGCCATTTGTCTGGTTCCGGGAGCCCTTATAGTCCTTATGCGGATTCTCCCTTTGGCTCAAGTGGGAAACGGAGCCTAGTCCCACAGTGTCAGTATCTCCCAGCACAGCACCCCCTTCACTGAGATACCAACTTTTTTTTTTTTTCCTTCTCCCCCCTTGCTTTGGTGTTAAGAGTGTACTTCTTTCCACTTTGGCTTTTGCTGTTTTTTTTCTCCTTGTTTTTATATTTTTACTTATGCTAGGTTTTTTTTTCTTCCTTTTTTTTTATTTTCCCTTGTCTCTCCTCTCCCCTCGATGCTACACTCTGCGGGGGGCTAGCTACTCAATGGTGTCTTCTGCCGCTGCTACGCTGACCAATTATCCGGTCTCGGCCGCTCACTTTAATTCCCAGTCACAATCGGTAGCGGCAGTGGGGATGGGAGCAGCCCGCACGCCGAGGCCTCAGGTCGGCTCCCTCACCTCGGGGTGCCGCCGCACCAACTACCTCTGCTCCAGTGGGGGTCCGGGAGGCCACGCAGACAGTCTCTTCCCACTCCGAGAAGGGCTCCCGTCGTCTCGATCTCCCCGGGCATCCGGTTTTCTGTCCCGGGGGAGAGACTGCTCGGCTCCGCAGCTTCTCCCCTCTCGCCTGTGTGAGGGCCGACACGTAGACTGCCGGACTCCCCCGAATGCTCCGTAGCCGCTGCTGGTAGTCGCTACCTCGGGCGCGGGTCTAGGAAGGCATCCCAGTGAGTAGGAGCCACCACAAGGAGTCTTCTCTCTCCTCTATCTGGTGAGTGCCTTCGCTTCTTCTTCCCGATCCGCCATTTTGTGAAGTTGGCTAGTACAGTGCTTAACTTCACTGTCGCTGGACGCAGTTGCCTGTGGGTTGTCTCAAAATTGCCCGGCTTGCATATCAAGATAGCGACGCCGCCTCAGGGGTTGCACCGGTGCGCAAAGGGTCAGTATTTACAACAGGATTGTGTACGGGCTGCCGGAGTTCCCGCAGATGCGTCTATCGGGCCATGTTCCTGGCCACGCCCCCCCCCCGGTGCAACAGCATTATTGAGCATGTATTCAGTATCGTGCTACAAGATTTGAGCATATAAACAGTAAAACTCATAGAAACAGCCTCATCTGGACAACCAGTTGACCTGGTCAATCATGATCACATTGGGAGAGGTGATAGAAGATTCTTTTTCCAAGACCCTGGCATCAGAAGAATCTCTACACAACACCTGTTACTACTCATCAATCGTCAGCTCCAGAAAAGCACTGAATACCCAGATGTTTCCTCCAACACTGTGCAATAACCTCCTACAAACTATTTGAAGAACACCCAGCCACTCCTAGGGTACCAAATAAACCCTTCTCCTTGAGGCAACAAACTTTCACCACTGCCCCGGCAGACAGATAAAAGACTATAATTCTACCCACAATCCATATAACCAACCCTGTGTACTTCAGCAACTCATCCCCTGCTGCTACTGTTGAGGCCTAAATATTGGAAGGACGTATGGCCAACACACCTTGAAGGAACCTAGAGACAAGATGCTGGCTAAAATCAAAAGATGCAGATGTACAAATGATGCATAAATAAAAACATATAAGACCTCCGAATAGACATAAACTATTCAAATCAAGTCACTCTACCTCACGGGGATGATACTAGTGGAGGAACATTAGGGTCCTATTAAAATAATGGCCTTGGTAATGGGAAGATGGGTGCAAAATCCTACCCCGGAGACAATCTGAAAGGGATACAGCCAAAACCTTAGGTTAGAACGCTTTACAAAGTCAGAATACTATTCACGAGAAACCATAAAGTCACCCGACCAGATGCCATTGTACAATTCAGAGTATCAGTGAATGCAGGAGTGTGAACAGAACCTAAATTCATGCCCACTATCTTTGACTACAGTAATCCATACAAGAAGGGCAAAGTGAAGCACATCCAAATTCAGAAGGAGCAGGATGTCATGAACAACAAAAGAGCACTAAAGTTGATGATGAGTGAACAGCACATGGATGGGTTCTTCCTCTAGCCTAGCCTGGGAGAAATCTACACCATGACGATTCATTTGGCTCTTGACTTTTTGTGACTTTGGAGTAATGGAGATGGAGGAGCTGAACATCTGAAGACCATACGAAGACATCAAAGATAGCAGATCTGCTTATTTGAAGCACTCAATAGCACAACTGGATTCCATTTGAGATCTTAATTTTGGTTCTAGTTGAATAACAGGCTTCCTCTTTCATTTTCCCTGTGGATGAGTTCCCTAGATGATTTTCCCACTTGGGGCCATATTACAGAACTGATCCGGGGGCGCAACTGGCATTTGCGCCCGCTTTGAGCGCCCCGGGGTACTTTGGTATTACAGAAGGGGCCACGGATCCTTGTGCATCCCCTTCTGTAATACCAATAGCGCTGCCACACATAAAGCGCCAGCTCTATCATCAGAGGGGTTCCCTCATTTGCATGGGGGCATGGCCCCATGCAAATGAAGGAATCCCTTTGTCACTGCGCAGTATTATTGACGCGGGCGCAGAGGCAAAGAAGCTGTCAGGAGGCGCACTGTCATGAGCCCACTGATGGCAGACCTCTGGATGGAGGAGAGGGGGTCCCATGGACCCCCCAGACATTCCCTTGCAGGCGTGTGCAGTCACTAACTCCCCGCCTGCAAGGGGATCTCTAATCCCCCTTAAAAGTGCAGGCGGGTTGTCGCCTGCACTGTGAAACACGGAGAGGCTTAAAAGCAGCTGCTCAGTTTTTCAAATGGATGCGGTGCCCCCAGGGCAGCATGAGTTTGTGGCTGCCCGGAGGGCCGCACATTCATCCTAATATGGCGCATTTTCCTTGTTTGCGCAGTGCGCACCTTTTATAAGGTGTACCTGGCGCAAACAAGGAAAATGAGCTGTATGTATGATACGGCCCCTGGTGTTTTAATTTGTGTTCTCTGTGGCAGAACACACTGAGGTCCCATGTTTTTTTCTACTCTCCTTATGGGGCAGAAGAAAACATGCCACCCCAGCATTTGCCTGTTGCCCTTGTGGTGTGCCTGTTGGGTTGGGGGTGTCAGTAGCAGGCGTTCATTGAAGCATTCTGCAACATGGAAGCACATCTTCCTTTGGTTCCGAGTCCCAGGCACTCCTGTTCTCCCGTCTGCTACCCTCTTTGAACTGTTTTTTTCCTCTGACAGCGCCTTCCCCGATGTCAGTAATCCTCCCTGTAGTGTAGGACTGATGTGGAAATGATCCGCAGTCCAACTGCAGTGGTGAGTTACCTGCACACCTTACATTACTTTAGTTTTGAAATGTCTTTGGCCATGGGTCTTTCCATCAGACAATCAAGTGCTGACTGACAATTGCTCTACTCACTCACCATCACCACAATGTGAAAACACAATCTGTCTCAGAAAAATACATCTGCTCATCATTTTGTGCTTAGAAGCCAGAATTCAATACCCTAAATGTTCACGTTGCTTCTATTAGAGCATGAACATCAAACCTTCAGGTGAAAACCAAACACATTTTTTAGCTAAACATTTTACTTGATGGCTTGCGTATTGTGAAGTTCATTGCATGTCTGACCCATGTAAGCCCTCCAGATATGATCTTCTTTCTCAGACCCTCATCTCTGTGAGCACTTTAGGGGAGACTTGTCAAAAAAAGAGGACAGTGTCTGTGGTACCGGCGCCAAGAGTGGATCAATAAGTCAACCAGAAAGAAAACAGAACTAGCCAAGTCTTAGAGCAGTAGTTCCCACGCATAATTTTGATCATGATACAGTTACTTAACTATGTTTTACCCAAAACCTTGACCTAAAACATTTTTGTCGACCTCTCTTACACAATGAATACTTTGCTGGCTCAACTACAGCGCTACATATATTGAGGTGCTGATGCAATTTGGTCTCATCTCTTCTGAGACATCAGCAGCATTTGTGATCAAGGTTTGTATTGCTGGTTAAGGCTACTACATATTCTACTTGTTTCAAGTTGGACATTCACCATATCAAATTTTAAGTTTCCAGCTTTGTTTGCTGGCCTCTTCTAGCTGTGCCAAATGTGAAGCCCCTCCCCTCCCAAATCTGTTCTAGAGCCTGTGCGGCACGGACAGCCTCTTCGGGAGCCCTGTTGAAGCAGTCAGGAATTCCTTTATGAGGTAGCAACAGTTGGAAACAACTTTTGTTTTGCACTGCTGCTATGTCACAGCGGTGAACATGCGTATTTAGACTTGTGTACTCACAATTGTGGTGCTCTGTGAGAGCTATACATAACATTCTGGATTGTAATCCTATGATTATAGAAAGCTCAAATTGTTAGGCATTATACTAAAAAACGGCCTCCAATCCCACAACACCAGCATAGCTATGAGTCCAAGATTTCCAATTAGATTATTGTGAAACATCAGCCAACCTGAGCAGAACCTCAAAACTACAGCACAATCAGGTGTTCTCTGAAGACATATTTCTTCCACCCACTACAGCATGGGACAGTAGGTCAGCCCACTTCAGTCATTGGCTAACTTCACTATGAATGACGGCATTCTGCTCTTTCACAAGGAGCACATACGCACACAAAGTAGTTCTCTCCATACCTGAGTCTACTATGGCAACGTTTTCTTTTTTAGATCAAAAAATTGATTTTGCTTTTTAAAAAAAAAATTATATTTTGGGAAGGGTCCGCTGCTACCCCAACAATGTTTTTGAAAAAGCATGGAAAAACAAAACAAGCATTGGCAAAGCCCACAGGCTGGCAGCCAATGCCAGACCGATTGGTTTTGCCAATGGTGGTTATTTTGATGGCACACCATGTCTCGAGATAATTCTATAAAAGCTACTGTTGGGTTAAACAGGTGGGATTCTCAGAGTGTTGAGTTACAAATCAACTGAGGTCGACGAGCGCTCCAGATATATTCATTATGCCCACTTCTAAGTGTTTTTATGACATTTTGTAAATCTACATCTATTCAAAATTCAATAAACCTCAGTACTCTGGTCTGTGGCCATTTTATGCACCCAGGGGACGCATGGTTCTCAAAAACTGTGCCATGGTATAATCTTATCCCCAGCTTACCGGACTTTAAAAACTGGGCCTTCGGTTGGCTGCGATACGGATGGATCATCACAACAGCAATGTAAAATACAATATATCCATTATGTATTTTGTGACTTGTGGTATGCACACATATTATACTACATAGGGTATATACAGGGCCACTGGAATTGTGTGTTTTTTGCATAATTATGAATCTACCGCATCTGCCACAAATTTCATCATCTGCTGCACAATCTTCAAATTTTAACAACAACAAAATTTGTTTCTAGCACAAATGGATCAAAAGTTACTAAAACTTAGCATCATGTGTTCCTGCACCGTGGAAGGCCATTCGCAAAGGTTGACTAGTCATCTTTCAGTTGCTTTTTGCTGCATTTGGATGTAAAACAGGTAGTAATGAGGTGAACTGTTGACCAGACTTGCCGCATAATTTAGTCAACCCTGCCACATAATTTGGTCCTTCCCTGCTTCATAATTCCAGTGGCCCTGGGTGTATATATAAGATACACCCTGTGACACTTTAAATTAAAGGGTCTGAAAGGGATTCCCTCGCTAAGATCATTTTGGAAGGTCAAATCTAAGTCTAGCATGTTAATGTGGCGAAACACAGTATAATGAAAATTACCACGCGCAGCAATTATTAGATGAGCGGGATGATGTGACCTTTCTTTTTTATTTTGCATAGGTCATTTGCTTTTAGTTTTTTGTGTGGTCATTTCTCAAGGGTTTTTACGAGTTTGTGAATATGCATTCGGATGTATTATCATGAATAATAAGGTCCCTCTTTTACTTATGTATTAAATAGTGTAAAATAAAATGTGATGCATTTATTCATTTACAGTACTGAAATATTTTAGTCATCTAAATAGGTATTAATATGCATAGTTTAGATGTACAAAATGCAGGGCCTCGCCTGAGAAACAGCCACTGCCGGAAAAAGGTTTTGAGATGCCATTCTGTACTTGCTTTACTATAGCAATATGACATCCATTTTACTGTCGGTAGATTACAGATGTAGATATAGGTTTTATACATACAATTAGTACCTGATTCCCGCCGTGCTTTGAGGTTCACAGACAGAACAGAGCACTCGAATTTCTTTTCACGGTACAGTCACACCTGTGTCTTATAGTGAGAGAAACAAAAGCACACAAGCCGCTAAATGTGCATGAAATTGTATATAATTACTCAAAATGTAATGAGCACCAGTTTTGTGGTGGTTAACCTTGGCACATGGTTCCTGTGTTTGATTTGAGTATGTTATGAATCCAAAATGACCTAAAAGGGAGCCCATTCAATATCACTTGATACATTACAGCTAGTCAGCACATCTGTAACCTGTAGTCTCATGCACGGATGGGTGGGGTCCAGTTGAAATGAAAACCCAGGACACATGCCACTGTTCACTCACTTTTTAAGGGGTTTACTTAAGTAACCACTATGCATCTTAATATGATAAATTTGATAACAAATATCAACGAGCATCAAGCACCAGAGGCTTTATTTACCCGGGCTAGAGGCTACAGCCGCACTAAAACCAATTGGCCTAAAGCGATTAATTGTTAAAAAGCCTTTGTTCAGCCGAGTGTATGCGCAAGTTATCTTCCTTGAAATACTGACATTTTTATTATCAATTTGACACTTGGAGTCGATTTTCTAATCTACTTTAATGTTGTCACTTCCTATGACGTCACTGGGTCAATGGTCCTGGGATTTGAATTCCTGAGATATTAGAGGTGGGCGAAATGGAAACATATGCCTGAGGTAACAACTAATAAATTGTGCAACTTTGAAATACCACGGCTGAGACACCAGGGGAAATGGCTTGCTATCACAATGATACACTCACTCAGGAATAACAAAGTACACCCCCAAGAAAGCATAAACAGTCTGATCCAGTAACACATCAATGATAGACAAGAGCAGTAAGAATCCTTGCGTCCCTGAGAAGAGTAATCATTTCCCTGACTATCAGTAAGCTTGTCTGTATACCTTCTCAGGTCAACACCTATTCTTATAGTGCCTGAAGGCTTCCTGGCAACTACAATTAGATTTTTAAATTCGCTAACCTCAACGGTGTGATGACCAAACCTCTTTTTTTCACAGCACCTTTTAAATGGATAGGTGTATTATACCTCTTTTGAACTCACAGCTTTTTGTGTCAATGTTGCATGCTGTGTGAGCAACCATGTGCAACATCCTTACATACCAAGGCATCAGACAGATGCACTACAAAGCAAAGACACTAACACAACATGTTTTAATCCTTAACAAACATTGCACCCAGGTCAAGCTGAAGATCAAAGACCGAAAGGGCAGCAAAAATGGCTCTACCAAATATCCCTAGCCTGGTGCACTGATGCTGGGAACAAACTGCAGCCTACATTTTAAAACAAAATGTTACTTAAGAGTTTTTAATTGACACATACCAGGCAGAAATTATTTGACTTATTTTACACTTAGACCACTTTTGCATATTTGGCAAAAAGTACGAGAGATAGTAATGTTTTGAATTAACCTTACTACCACAAATGTTTAATCTTTGTATGAATACGTGGACCTAAAATTGGGAATGTAAGACAGATGCATAGCTTTTCTGCAATTTTCAAACATAATATTACCAATAGCAATGGAAACAGCAGATGCATCCACAGATGGTCACCATATTTACAATACACTGTATTCATGTTGATCTTATGTGTTCTCAATTGAATAAATTACAGCATCTCACATTATGCTACTTAATGGTGAACTTGGCTATCATTTTGCTCAAATTGTTCTCTTAAAATGTGCACCCTTTTGCTGCCACCTTTTCACACGTTCATTTGCAGTCTAAACATAGGAACGGAGACGCAGTTCACTGAAAAACGACCCTAATTGACCCTCTGAAAAGTTGTCATCTATGTGTAAGGGATCAGGCAAAGTGATGAGCATGCACGCAACATCGGCATCATACCGGACTCATTGCTCACAATGAATCACCTGATCAACGTCATCTTCTCCGCATGCTTCAACCAGTCGCGGCTCCTGGAGGGAGTGCTGCGGGGCGGCGGGGTGGGGGAGGGGCTGGGTGGGGGTAGTAAACTCCGGTATACAGCCGACCGGAGTTAAGTACATAAATAAATAAATAAAACGAATTACATTGTGCGCGCTGCAACGCAAATGGCGTTGCAACGCGCGCAATGTAATTCGTTTTATTTATTTATTTATGTACTTAACTCCGGTCGGCCGTATGCCGAAGTTTACTACCCCACACCCTGCCCCTCCCCCGCCCCACCGCCCGCAGCACTCCCTCCAGGAGCCGCGACTGGCTTCAACACCCTCCGAATACTACGTAAAACATTCGAATGGATACCCGCCGACTCCAGGAAAACAGTCACTCACGCCCTCATTACCAGCAGATTGGACTACCGCAACGCCCTCTACGCCGGAATCAGCAAGAAACTCCTCCGCAACCTCCAGACCGTCCAGAACGCCGCAGCCAGACTAATACTCGACATCCCAAGGCATAACCATATCACCCAACACCTCCGTGACCTCCACTGGCTCCCCATCAAAAGAAGGATAACTTTCAAGCTGCTCACGCATGCATAAAAGGCCCTCCACATCAGACCTCAATACCTCAACAACCGCCTCTCCTTCCACGCACCCAAGAGAAATCTACGATCAGCCGACCTCTCCCTAGCCCCCGTCCCACGCTTTTACAGGAACAGAGCGGGTGGAAGGTCCTTCTCCTACCTTGCAGCCAAGACATGGAACGAGCTCCCCCTCCACCTCCGGCGAAGCCCGACACTGGACCAATTCAGGAAAGACCTCAAGACCTGGCTCTTCGAATGACCCCAACAGAGCTGCACCCCCAGCGCCTTGAGACCCTAACGGGTGAGTAGCGCGCTTTACAAAACCCTGATTGATTGATTGATTACACACGCTGTGGAAAGGGGTAACGTTATATAGCATCACTCTGCACTACAACCTTACAGCTCGTGTTTAATACCTTGGGCACACTGGACACATTTTGCTGCTCACACACCAAGGTTTACAGTATGGTGAACAAACCTAAGACATTTTCAGCACTCCCCACCCATTACATTAGAGGACCGTCGCTCCCCTGCTGCCAGTACAGCAAAAGTGAAAAATAGAGCAGTAATAAAATGAATTACCGTTTTATTTTTACAGTGTTTGTGGGCGGGGCCATTGCTGCTATTGGCAGTAGGGAAGTGCTGCTCACTCCACCAGTTTACACTGCGCAAGTCACTTTGGCCTGCCATCTTGCGACGGCCAGCCTGGCATGCGCAGTGTAAACCTCCCCACCTAGCTGATTCAGACAGCTGGATGGAGAGCAGGCACAGGGCTCCTGAGCCTGCTGGAGCGTCGAGGCAGCCCGCTCCAGTCAATCCTGGCGCTGCTCTCATGCTGCTCATCTGCAGCATGAGAGCGGCATTGGGATTTGCAGAAGGGGCTAGCCTGAGGCTCCATGAGGTGCCCTGGCTCACACTGACGCCAGAAGAATGAAGAAAACACAGAGAGCGAAACAAGGGTAAGTACATTTTTTTTAATTATCTTTTTGCCCCCCACTGGGTTTGTCTCTTGGTCCCTCCTCTCCTGATGCCCCGCAAGATTTGAGGGTCACTGCCCGCCACTGGACATTTTCCAACTAGCAAAAATGCCATTCCCAAAATAAGGAATGGGGCAAACCATATTTGCTTTTGATCTTTTCGCATACTTCAGATGCAAACATTTGAAGCAAAATCATTTTTCTCCTTCTTCTTGCATGAGGGAATGTCGATTGAATAAGGGCTATGTAGTGATTTTCACTTGAATAATGAAGAGAAACTGGAGAATCAGAGTCGTGCGTGCATCATAACTCATGATTATTGCAGATTTTCCTCATTTTTCATTCTGTAGCAAACATTGGCAAAGCCAAAAGGTCTTGTTTTGGCAAGCTAGTGCGGTGGTTTATTATTTAATTTATTATTGCAAGCCAATGTACCAAAAAAAGAAAAAAAAGCCTAAGCGTGGCGGTCATGTGCATGCCATAAAATTGTTACATTTAAAAACTATTAGTAACCATTGCAAATCATTTTATTAGAACAATATGGGTGATTACTGGCAGGCAAGTGTACTTAAAACTGATGTGGAAACCGTTTTTATTTTTAGTGCACATCACCGTAAAGTATGATTATTATTAGTGCAAAGGAAAGGTACTATTGGTCTTAAATTACTATAACCTGAAACCATAGTGTAAACACCAAACAGGACTACAAATTAAAAAAAATGATAAAGTATGGATAGAAAAAAGCATTGGTGAAGTAAGGTATTGGCAAAACAACTGTAGCACTGAAATGCATTTCATTTCAAGCAGAAATGTCCATGTGATCAGGTAAAATAAATTCACAGTGCAAGAGAGTCAATGTCTGAAGTGGCCCCACGCAGTGTGCTGTGGTGAGAGGAAGCATGGTATGAATGACAGCTGAACAGCCCGATGGTTGAAAAGGACTAACCCCCAAAAATTATTTATTTAGTTATTAATTGTTTATGGGGCTAGCGAAACAGCTTCAGCTACCTCTAAGCCAGGCCTAAAAATCATTTTGCAACACTACCCACTGGCTTCTTCAGCTTCCACCCACGGATTGCAGCCTATTTGCAGAAAAGTTCCTCTTTACATTGACGGTGTTTTTTCGCAGAGCCCATACCAAAGATCCGACAACAGTGTAGATGAGCTGCTATGTTTTTTAAAGGAACAAAAATGTGTACTGTGGGCCCGTGGGCCGCACAAAGTAGACGAACCTTCATGCTGTCAGCCCGTATCCGTGGACAGCCTCTGTAACACTGCTGAGAAAAGTCAAGTGACGATTGGAAGATAGTTCCCTCACCAGATAATTCTATGACATTGAGTTGATTAAGAAAACATTAGGAAGCAATCTAAAGGCAAGGAAAGCATGCTACCCAAGCAGGTCAGGTTGTGCCAGCTCTATAATGTCCACCATGAGCGTGCCTCCATTTCCTGGTCACAACAGGGCGCTGTAACTCTCCCCGTCTGACTCCACTGAGTGCGCGCCTGTGTGCTGTGGTCATGCCTGGGTGCGGATGAATTATTGAGTTACGGTGCCTGCGAGGTAACCTATTATTTATGAGGCAGAAAAAAATTCGCAGCTAGTTAAAAGGAATCTTTTGCATCAAAATAATTTTTTTTCGTTCAGAAGCTCATCTTGGCATATCAATTCATACCTCTTTTAGGAAATGGAGAGGCATATGACAGAAGGATGCAAAACAGTACGGTACTTCGCATTCGCAGGTAGAGAGTGGGGGAGGGGGGGGTGAGGAATTTATAGGAGAATTAAATAAGATTCTCTTCATTGAGGTGAGCTCTCACAGGGCAGAACCCGCTGGAGGGGAGGGAGCCACACTCTTCACCTGGGGGGCGGGTTGAGAGAGGCGGGCGTGATAGCCAGGACGATGATGCTATGACGTGACGGCCGTCACGATTCTGGGCAAGTGTCAAACCACACAGGTTTCATTCCCTCAGGCATCATTGATGCTTTTTTCCCTCCCAGGCAAGGGGGTGTCAATGAAGGCGCAAGTCAGATCAGGACCGGCTTTAGGGCAGTGCGACCGCTGCAGCCGCACAGGGCGCTGACCTGTGGAGGGGGGCGCTGACCTCAGAGGGGAGTGCTGTGCTTAGCAATAACTTATGATTGGAGAGATGAGGGGCACTTTTGCACCAAAAATTGCCACCAGCTCTAAAGCCCGCACTGAGTCAGATGCAAGCAGGGGTGTGCCCCCTGAATATCGAGGTAGGAAACTCGATTCCACCAAATATCGTGAACACAATCTTGAAGGACGAAATATTGAAAGGGAAGCAAGTATAGATGTTCTATAGCTAACTCCACATTCATGCACCTTGATGATACTTATCTATCTTCAAAGTGCATAAATGTGGAGTTAAGAATAGTAAATCTATACTAACTCCTTATGTACTTAGCTTTCGATATTTTGTCCCTCGATATTCTGTCCATGATAATAGTATATCTCGATATTCCTAGCCTTGATATTCCGGAGTACAATAGCAAGCAGGGCACGGCGGAGGATCAATGTTGTTGCATTTGTTATTGACACAGGAAACCTGTGGGAAAAGTAAAAAGCATACAGCATGCAGGGTTAAAGCTAGATTGAGGGTTGGCACAAGGGAGGGTTTAAGCAGGAGAATGGAGAAGGCCTGGGCCTAGAGTACGCCGGCTGATTGAGAGACAGTTCGGCATAAACAGACTCATAGAGCATGGAAGAGAAATCACGGTCGGCAGGCCTGGATGAGATTGACAGGGCTGTTGAAGTTAAAGTAGAAAGGGAGATGGAGTATAGGAAAAAGCAAGGGGAAGAATGGGGGTCCAGCTATTAACGCACACACTTTGGCTAGAGCTCTTGACAGCCAGCATGGGCAGGGGCTACACAATCTCACTGAGCCCACCTCACATGCAGAAGCACGAATCCCCCTCCAGAGAAGTTCAAGCTAGACCCTTGCAACTACTTGAAGGAACATAGTGCCCTCAACCGTTCCAAGCACCCCCACTATTTTCTTTCTCTTCTTCCCCTGACACTTCTAGCTACAGCAATCAAAGCCGCTACGATACACAATCTATATAAAGCTCCTTTATGAATGTTTTACGGTTTAGAAGAAGTGAATAAAAATGTCTCTTTACATTTAAACCGGCTGGCTCGGCGATGGCGCATAGTACCATCATTGGCAACCTTCCCCACCCCTCGAACGTAGCATGCATGCTAATAAATAAAACACACCACACATTTTTGTTTGGGTAAAATTGCTGCAGGTTTATTACATACACCGTTATGTAATATGGTGGGTTATCTTACGGGCGATCCAAGGGTAGGCAACCATCTGGGCCGCCTGCCCGCCTGATGAGCCAAGCAGCACTGGGGCGAACCCCATCTGTGCTGCCTCTTCTGGTGATCCTCTTCCCGGATCACGTGACACATGGTCCATTATTACTCACGCCCCTTTCAGGGCGGAGCGTAGCATAGCAAACCCCCGGTTGTTCAGCCCACAACCGCCCGAAGGACTAACGGGGCGCCGACACGGTTTTCCAGGAACCTCCCATGAGGCTCCTGGGATTTGGCTCTGGCACCCCCTATGGTGCCGCGCAGAGGTACCCTTCTGTACCCCTTTGCTTCCAGATCGCCCTGTAACTCCGCCACAGCTCTGGAGGTGGCCACCGTCGCCGCCAGAGCCTCCCCACCAAAACAGCTCATTTCTCCCTGCAACCTCTCATTTCCAGGCCTCCTGTAAGTCTAAGGGAAAGATCCCTCCCTACTGGTGATAGATGAACCCCATCATATCACAATAGCCCTTAATGTTAGCCTGGATCAGCTAGTGTCTGGTGAGACCAAAGTCCCTTCTGGCCTGTGAACCTGTGCCAAGAACTATTCACCCTCCTGCGGGAAAGTTCCACTGCCTCACTGGACTCAGCCCCGTGCCAACTCTGGGCGGGACGATTTCAGACACCATGGCTCACATTGCCCCATCTATTTGCTGATCTCACCTAGCTGCCGTCCTTCTAGCACCGTGTGTGCCTGAACCCCTGTGTCCTCCATCTATGGGACAGCAGCCCACTTGTTAGGTAACCGCTCCCACCCCCGCCTGCCTACTTTGGCTATTAGAGCGAGAAGGATTATACTTAACATTTGCACCATCCCTTTGCTTTCTAAATCATGACACACAGGAATGTTCATAACTGGAAGTATGTGACAATGAGCAAGGGTGCCCTCCTGCCCTTGCCATGCATCCCTTATTCCTTATGGGAATTTCGCCCGTTCAGCTCCCTCTGTGGTGAAACCCCCTGGCATACCAGCTTAGAGAATCGTCTGCTTTAATACAGTGCGCACTGTCTGTCATATGGTGACTAACATTAAGGATTGACTAAGTCCTACTTTACCCCCATCCTAGAATCTTGCCAAATAGTGGGGTGCGGGGGGGGGTTCACACTGCCCACCCTGAGCGGCCCCCGCGGTGGAAAATTACCTGCTCCATTAAATTTGAATTTTTGTTGAACCTGGACGTGCCAAATGATCGTTTTACATAGTAGCCTTTTTGTGCTTGATACCTTGTTTCCCCATTTCTTGGGACAGCATGTCAACCAACTATGTTGGTTGACAGCGTCACTACCCAGCGAGGCTAATATAGCTAACCGGGCTGGGCATTAGAGCTTAACTGCAGGGACATGTCACCTACCCTTGGTTCTGGGGTGCACTTACTTCGCCCCGTTGACCAAACGGTTGCACAGACCCCTTTGATTGCTAAACCCTGGTGAACACCTTAATGGTGTCAAACTGGTTTGAAACAATATATGTCTTGTGCCCACTATTGGAGTCACCTCACCCTTTTTTGTAGTGACAACTTGCGCAGCGCACCCCGCTTGCTTACTGCCGTCGGATCACAGATGCCAGTGCTTGCTAACCATCTCTGACCCTGGATGTTTAAACTCGCAGAAGTGTCGGAATCCCGGATTCCCAGTTTCATGTTTAGCTGCAGTACACCTTCAGTGGATCCGCTGGGAGATACCACAAACCGCATTGGTCATTAGAACCTTAAGAAGCACACAATTTTCACCTGGGCGTACCTCTAAATGAGACCGGCTCCACACAGCCGTAAGGCCATGGATACACCTATATTAAACCTATTTACTGGTTTTAGCCACTTGGCACCCTTCTGGTTGGTGATGCGGAACCTCCTACCCAGCAAGCTGACAGTCTTGCGTTGCCATCACCCACCTGTGTCCCTTGAATCACCCTCTATCCTCCTGTGCAAGTCGCACTGCTAAGTGGGCAATCCATTCAACATCCCTCCTTTCCTGCCAGACTGTTGCCCATTCAGTTTAATCTGTGGTGACTGCCCCCAGATTTCCCAGGCAGCTTTATTGCTGATAATGTGAGCAGCTGCTGACATTGAGGGAATCTCACGCTTGCAACTTGCACCTACAGCGATTATTTAAATTAATATGATACTGTGTATCTGACTGAACTATGCAAAGGTAGTTGACACTCTCCCACGTGCAGTTGCTGTGAAACATTTTGGACTAGTCTATCAAGCTCTGCCAGCCACACCCCTAGGTGGAGTCTTGCCCTCCCAAACTTCTGCGAGTGTAAACCCCTGGCACGCCTCCTGTTCAGTTGAATTTAGTAATGCACGACACTGACAACCCCAGGGGCCTAATATTGGGCTGTGTATATGCGGCCCGGGATAACCTTAAACAATCGGCTTGGTGTGGATGGGTGTTAACATTGCCTGGCTGAAGTGCAATACCTTTGACAATTACTCCTGAAGTCGCAACACTTTGGTAAGTACATCTTAAGGATTTTGGGAGGCCCTGGGCCAAACCCATTTCCGGGGACCTTGTCCAGAACAGCTTAGAATCTATGTTCCGGCTACAGCCTTCCTGCCCTTTCTTGGCCAGGTTGCTGACCCAGCACGGTACACTCCCCCAAATGCTTAATGCGTTTATATCCCATATTCAGACACACTGATGTGCTTTAGTATTGTAACCAGGCAGCAGCTCATTGAAATTACTGCAATTAACCTCTGACCCTCTCCCAGTTCTCATAAGTGAGGTCCTGTTTTGATCTAAAAGAAACTTGTTTTGTGGCTGTCGCCTGAAACACTAACACCACATTTGACTGCAACAGACTCCCACACCTCACTGGCATGAAAATTAAGTTGGACACTAGCGTTTAAACAATCCTTTTAAGAAATATTCCAGGTCAACAGGGCAGGACTCTGCATATCAGAGCAGGCTCGATCAAGTGACCCCCTGACAGGCTGGGGCCTGTGTCCAAAACCCAAAGCCAGCATATGTTGGAACCTCGTCATGGCAACGTTTGCCGATGCCCACGAGCTGAAGCCCTTCACGTCGCCATCGCCAGAAGATGGCACGCCCGACATGGCCCGAGCACACCCTGGCTGCGGACCCTCAACCCCTGCCCCCGCCGCCCCCCACCTGGAAGCAGCCTGGCAGGCGGCACCTAGAGGGCAAATAAACCAACCCGACGGGCCCGAGCTTGCTCCGCAAAATCCCAATTCTGCCCGCAGGCACACAAGCGCAACTCAATGTCGTTCAGCCGGAACCCATCGATTAGCGTGTGGCCCGACGAGGGGAATCTTCAACCTACTCTGAGGGTGCTGCATGGAGTCAGCAAGACACAACGGGACGTCCAACTACCAAGTGGACTGTGCAAGAGTGCAACCACTGGATGAAGAGAGCAAAACAGGGTCTACCAGGGCCATGGGAGGACCCGACGTGGCTTGTCCGGACATACTCTCCGACCGCCCTCCCGAAATTCTGAAACCTAAACAACCGATACCGGGGTCCATGAGGTCGCGCACCCTGGAGAAGGAATGCCAGTGGGGTGTAAGTGTTACCTGCGTGCCGTAGTTAACTATGGTCCCAACCGCCAAATCACCCGCCTACAAACTCCACGAGATCCGAGTGGGAGCCCGAACACCCGACGGGGACTGGGAGGCAGAGCACCATCCTCCCGACCGCCTCTGTCCAAACCAACGTGGACAATCTGTCACTCCCCGCCGAAGGGGCTCCATGCACTCGACGCAACAGCAGCGACCGGGCAATCCGCGACGACCCGATGCGTGCCCCACCAAAGCCTGCGGGACGCACTGATCAACAGCGCTGTGGGGAGAGACAAAAAAAAATTTCAAAGCTCATTTAAGTGGCAATCCAATACTAGTTGCGCCGTTCTTCCTAAATGAACCACTTCCGCATGCCTGCCAATTGGAAGAGGCCAATGCTTCTCAAATGATGTGAGTAGTCAGTGGGCTACCCTCCAGCCTATCAGAAGTCGCGCCCCAAACATATGCACCTAGGAGGGGCAGAGTTGAAGTTTTAGCAAACCTCTTGCGACTGTGGGCAGCGATATAGGTACTCATTGACTCGCTACTTCCCCGTCTGCTGCTCCGCGTGAGGGCCACTCTGTTCAGCCCCTTCAAAAATGCTCCAAACCTTGGCCGCGATCCCATCGGTCGCTACTCTGGGAATCGAAGGAAAGTTGAAGATAATCCCCGACTCGCTCACCCACACATGCATCCGCCCTTTCGTGCAATCTCAAGGGGTGAAATGCGGCAGAACAGAAAACAAACAGGCGTTAACACAAAGCCCCCCCCTACTTGTACTTCAACCAGGTCAAAGCTGTTGGTCATACCGTTCTCATAGCCCCTGGTCACTAGACCGTACCAACTCTTAAGCATCCTCCCATCGCCCGCAGTATGGGCAGACCATCACCGTGAGGCATGAAAAGGATGCACAGGTCGCAACTCCGGCTCGGGTACATATAAGCCGTACACCGCCCGCCCTGGGGGCACTCCCCATCGAGGGGCCTTATCTTGGGCAGTCCCCACCTACCCGTGAGCAACAATGTCGCTTGTTCCTGTGCAAAATTATTTGCGTCTTTGTTTTGGTACCGTGAGAGGCGGACGATCCCTCCCAACACCGCCCACTAGTGTGAATAACAGGGGGCAATAATCGTATTACCGGCAGCGGCCTGCGTCACCCAGAGGCCCTACGGGCGCAGAAGCGGGAGCCCCACACCCGGGAGGTGCGCCACCCCTCACAAGCGCGCGCGCTGCCCTGGGCAGAGCAATACACCAGACATGGCTGCCCAGGCTGCGACCATCTCATCCAACACAAGTGCACTAGAAAGGCCCCTGTCATACGCTCCATCCCCCATGGCTTCACAACTCGCCCAGGCCATAGACACATGAAGTGCACCTCAGCGTCACGCGAACACACGCTAGGCACCTATTGCAGTCTTTTCAGCGGATCCAAAGCCTACAACCGCTGTGCCCCTGTGACTGGCGGGCGGGGAGCTTTCCCAGTCAGAGCCCCAGGGGATCGTATTACCGGCAGCAACCTGGACGCCCGCACCAGCCGCGCTCCCCCCCTCCAGGGAGGAGGCGGGAAATACAAATCCTTCCGGCCGGATCTGCCCCAGCATCGGGATGTAGGTAAGATATTTATCGTTGCCCTTCAGTACCGACTCCAGCACCGCCGCCGCGATTAGGGCTACGTCACACAGAGGCCCTACGGGCGCAGAAAGCGGGAGCCCCAGCCCGGGGGATGTGGCCACCCCCCACAAACGCGCGCGCTGCGCTGGGCAGAGCAATACATGAGACATGGCTGCATAGGCTGCGACCATCTCATGCCACACAAGTGCCCAAGAAAGGCCCCTGTCGAAGCGCTCTCTCCCCCATGGCGGCGCAAATCGCCCGGGCCATAAACCCAAGACATGACTGCCCAGGCTGCAAACCTCGCCCCGACAAGCGCGCTCGAAAGGCCCCTGCCGAAGCGCTCCCTCCCCCATGGCGGAGCAACTCGCCCAGGCCTTCACATAAACCTCCATGACTAACCAAAGGATCGGCCGTCTATACAACTTACGCCCATTCCGCCACAGATGGAAACTGAGCAGCTGCCCCAGGTATTTCGCGCGCAGTAGTCTATGTGCCCTAGCCCTTAACTGAGCCCCGGCATCAGCACGCCCGGTGCCCGTGAAGCCTTAGCTCTGTGCCGGACCTCAGGAAACAGCATCGAGGTGTGGCGCTGCATTGACCCTTGCGGGGAAGCAAACATTCAATCCGCCACCCCAGATGAGACTGGAACCCACAATCCCTGGCTT
Source organism: Calotriton arnoldi (assembly GCA_963921515.1). NCBI lineage: Eukaryota > Metazoa > Chordata > Amphibia > Caudata > Salamandridae > Calotriton > Calotriton arnoldi. Next base: position 2,164,216 of record CAWUFW010000151.1, on the reverse strand, counting down.
ACCCATTAGGCACTGGGACTACACAGTCTTTACATTGCCCATAGTCGGAACACATCAACCACTCGGGATCAAGCGCGACGCAGAACCAGGAGATACTTGCAGGCAGCGTTCCGCGAGCCAGAGCCCACGAGGGCCCATATGTCGGTAGTGGGCCAGCGACAAGACTATCCCCCCTCAGACCCTCATCCCGTCCCCACACCGTATTCCTTTCTGCATGCACCACAAACCCACGCCCATTTAGCGGGGCCGGGCAGCGAACACCACGAGGGTGACGGGGGGGAATACGGGCTAACACGGCTGGCGGCAATGAATTACCGGGGAGGGTGTTGGCGAACACCCGCCGACTCACCTCCTTACTTGAAACGGCCCCTGACCGACCGCGCTCGCAAAACCCCAGACAGCGACGATCCACGACACAAGAGACGGCAAAACCCGCAAGCGATGTAGCCCCACTGCTAAGCACTGGTGTGCCCCTCACCACTTCTCTCAAACGTGACCATACCACGGACCCACCGACAAGCCACATCATCGACCGCACAATATGTGTTTTGAGTCGGTCCCCCAGGCACTCCTGTGTGCCACCAACTTCTGATGTTTCTCACATTTGGGGGGGAGGGTGAGCACCAGGTAACCCATGTCCACCTCTCCTACACAATACCCGCAAACCAATAGGTGAATGTCCCTAACTGCAACTGCGGGCGCAAAAGTCCCCCTGTGGCGCTAGCAACAGTGTATGGAGGAACGGCTGTCCTGTACCCGCTGCTCGCCGAGGATGCAGTACATACAGTTTCCAGTCACTCTGCACCACCCTTAGGCGCAAGCCAGCAAGGACACCCCCACCCCACGTTGTTGGCACTGGTAACGTTCCCAATTGCTCCTAACATACTGTGCGCAACCCAGCAGGAACACCCCCTAGTGGGTGCAGCTGTCCCCAACGCCACATCGCATAGTGGCACGGTTGCACTGAGGCCTGCCAGAAAGAACACCTCCTGGTGAGTGCAGCTGGCCACCGCTCCACGAAGTTGGGCGGATGCCGCGAGCCCAACTTCGGGCTCCGGGATAGGCCCCATTATTAGGTCATCTAATACGATCTAAAACGGTCCAGAATGCGGCAGTTTTCAAACATCACTAACGCCATTCCACTAGGCCCCTTTCTGACAAACTGGAAATCGAGATGTTCCCAATAATCCGCACAGAGAAACATGTCAACGCTCCTCTGCTGCTGGCCAAGCTCCGACGCCCCCTCTGCCCCCCGTGTCTGCCCCGCACATAAAAGGTCAGCGGCCTGTCACCGCCGGCGTGTCCGGCGCGCGAAAGAGGATGACCAGATGGTGGGGGAGGCCTATATACCCCTCCCCCTGTCCTCGCGCCCAGAAAGTGACGCCGCCTAGCGCGCCGCCACAAGGCTGGGGGACTCCTCCCTGAGTCCCTGCCCCTAAGGGGGTGTGGGTGCCCCGATGGTACTAGAGGGCTGCCCTCTTTAGTGGCCCCCTGCGGGGGCCTCGGACAGCCGCATAGTACCATCATTGGCAGCCTTCCCCACCCCTCGAACGTAGCATGCATGCTAATAAATAAAACACACCACACATTTTTGTTTGGGTAAAATTGCTGCAGGTTTATTACATACACCGTTATGTAATATGGTGGGTTATCTTACGGGCGATCCAAGGGCAGGCAACCATCTGGGCCGCCTGCCCGCCTGATGAGCCAAGCAGCACTGGGGCGAACCCCATCTGTGCTGCCCCTTCTGGTGATCCTCTTCCCGGATCACGTGACACATGGTCCATTATTACTCACGCCCCTTTCAGGGCGGAGCGTAGCATAGCAAACCCCCGGTTGTTCAGGCCCACAACCGCCCGAAGGACTAACGGGGCGCCGACATGGTTTTCCAGGAACCTCCCATGAGGCTCCTGGGATTTGGCTCTGGCACCCCTATGGTGCCGCGCAGAGGTACCCTTCTGTACCCCTTGCTTCCAGATCGCCCTGTAACTCCGCCACAGCTCTGGAGGTGGCCACCGTCGCCGCCAGAGCCTCCCCACCAAAACAGCTCGTTTCTCCCTGCAACCTCTCATTTCCAGGCCTCCTGTAAGTCTAAGGGAAGAGATCCCTCCCTACTGGTGATAGATGAACCCCATCATATCACAATAGCCCTTGACGTTAGCCTGGATCAGCTAGTGTCTGGTGAGACCAAAGTCCCTTCTGGCCTGTGAACCTGTGCCAAGAACTATTCACCCTCCTGCGGGAAAGTTCCACTACCTCACTGGACTTAGCCCCGTGACGGCGTGTCCGGCGCACGAAAGAGGACGACCAGATGGTGGGGGAGGCCCCTGTCCTCGCGCCCAGGAAGTGACGCTCGCCTAGCGCGCCGCCACAAGGCTGGGGGGACTCCTCCCTGAGTCCCTGCCCCTAAGGGGGTATGGGGTGCCCCGATGGTACTAGAGGGCTGCCCTCTTTAGTGGCCCCCTGCGGGAGCCTCGGACAGCCGCAGTTAACTCCAAGGTACGGCTGGAAACGCGGCCATTTGTTCTCGCTGCGTCATCACGCCCGAGGCCACGTGCAGCCCTTTTACGTTGCCCGTGGAGGGAAAAAATGAAAACGCTTAACAAACCATCCAATTTAGCACCAGCCGCACAGCGCATTACAAATACAATAATCTGTTGCTCTCTTCTGACTAAAATCTCTCGGAAATATCTCCAGAACATCTGCTGTGAGATTAAAATGAAAAGGCCAGTTGCATTAAAATTACTGGTTTCGCACCGATCCTCTCATAAAGTGGCACTGTCCTCCTGTGTACTGATGCTACCTGTTAACCCTGCTTCGCTGAACTACTTTATCTTCTGTAGATAAACAGCCTGCCGCATCAACAGTCCTTAAGAAACCTTTGACCTGCTCCAGAGTAGAAGTTTGAAGCGCACTACCGCTGGCAGGATTTTGAGGAGATTCGACATGCATTTCCCAAGAGGATTAACTGGCTAAACCCTGGATTGGGAATCAAATGTCATCGTGGGTAATAATATTTAGTACAATGAATCCCTCCCTTGGGCCTGTCCCTTCATCTGTTACTCCAGCCGCCATGTCACTCACTGTCAAATGTGATCTCAGAAAATGTCACCAGGCTTCCAGCTGGAAAGAGACAGCTTGTCAGATTTAAAAACACATTATAGGAGCAGGGTTTAGAAACACATGTCTGTGGTAGACTTTGCAATGTGACATTTGTACATTCATTAAAAAAAAAATCTCGTGGAGAGCTTGAAACTACACTGCAGCTTGATGTCTTCAAGAGTAGAGTTATTTGGGTCTGATTTAGAAGCCGCTGGTAAATACAACAATAATGGTTGTGGCAGTAATAGCATTACCGCCGGTCACTACCGCTCCGATTACAGGATGTTCAGGAAATAGAGGCAGTAAACTTGTTAGCAATAACAACTTCAGCATCCTCAATCCGAACATGTTTGTGGTAATTACTGGAAGACGTGACAGTACTACCATTACACAAATGTGTACTTGCTGGTGAGCGGAAATCATGGCTGTTAGCCACTTACTGGACATTTTCTGCTCCACCTCCTTTCTCCCCACCTCTAAATGAGGGGCCTTGTGCTCTGGTTGTGTGGCGTACCTTCTGTATCCCTAAATATTCATTTACTGCCTCACTGCCACAACCGCACACGCTCCATGCTCTTATCTTATCTGTCTCTCATTCTCTCTATTTCTTGTCCTCTCTCTCACACACATACCCTTATCTCTATTTTACTTTCATCTTTTATACCTGCTCACTCCTGCTCTGACAGACATCCTCCTGCCACACCCTTCTTCTCTGTCACTCTCCCACAGGGCAGAACTGGGAACTAGAAGCAGCCTGGGCAGCAATGTTGAAACTAGCCGGTCACCTGCCTCTCTCTTTTTCAATTCATTCATTCATTCTTTTCTCTCTCTCTCTCTGATTCTTCATCTCTTGTCTCTCTTTTGTTTTGGACCTCAGTCATTGTGCCTGCTGAGACATCCGGCTGGGCTTGAAGACAGAGTCAGTCCTGTTGACCTTCAGCACCAGCGTCCAATAGTTCCAGGCCCAAGAGGAAACGCCTACAATGGCCATTCGGGAGCTGCTCTCCCCTCTCTCCCTATTTCTCCTTTTCTCCTCCTCTCGCCTTCTCTTTTTCTCTTTCTCACACACACGCCTTACCGCTTAGTGACCCACTTCTCCTCTCTATTGTTCTCTCCCTCTCCTTCTACCATACTCTTTCTCACTCTTGTTCTCATTCTCTCTCTCTTGGTTCCCTCTCTTTCCTGTTCATAATTTTTCATAATATTGCTCTCTTTTTCTTGTGACTAGCCCATCTCGCCATCCTTTCTTTTGTCCACTTCCTGCTGCACCAATGACAGACACTGGCTTCTCTGCCTGCTCGACCACCAAAACTGTTGAATATTGCCCTCAGCCGGGCGGCACCCAGAAAAAAAAGACACTGCACCGTGCCACACATATTAACATGTCAAAGCGGCGATCGGTTGAAGCAATAGTTGAGCCTATATGTTGTGCTTAAAATGTTTAAATATTAATTTATGTCATGTATTGATATATTACATATTTTGGTGCTTTTTCTGTGCAAAATGCAGTGGTATAGAAACCCCTATTTCACAGGGAACTGTGGAATATGGCAAATATTTCACAATTGTAAAGATCAAAGGGAACTAGCTACAGGGTAGAAGCTCCACGTGTATGTTTTTGAATGGAAAAACATTTGTTTTTTTAAAAAGACCCTCACCCACCAACCTAGTTGGTGGCATGCTTCATCATCGGGTCCCACCCAAGGTACCGAGTGTACCTTAGGTGTGCTTCGGCGCCTGATTACAGCGGAGCAGGTTGTGTGCAGTGAGTGTGCAGTGAAGGTGAAAAGTGTGTGAGTTAAAAAAGCTGTCCCGGGGGTCCCAGATGCTAAAGGACTATTTTAATGGTGGGCCTTTGGCAGCATTAACAACTGAGAGGCGGATATTTAGTGGAGGTAATTTATCGCTCCAATATCCTTTGTGGTCAACATGTTTCAGCCAGGTCTCAGTATTAAACTGGCTTTCTTCAGGACCTATGTGAGTGGTGATAAGGGGTGGTCTTAATGGTGTGTATTGGAAGACCAACAATGTGTAGCACGCGCTAAGGTGCTATTAACTGAAAGAGGATGGTTTCCTCTAAAAGCTCAATTCTCTGAGATTTTCAGAAAAGAGCCCCATGAGTCCCGAGTGGGGCCCGACCTATTGTCACACATTCGTCAAGGTCTGCGGCCCTCAGCTCATACCTACAGTTGCCTGCATCGGAACTCCGTCGACCACCCCTTATCACCACTCACATAGGTCCTGAAGAAAGCCAGTTTAATACTGAGACCTGGCTGAAACATGTTGACCACACAGGATATTGGAGCCATAAATTACCTCCACTAAATATCCGCCTCTCAGTTGTTAATGCTGCCAAGGGCCCACCATTAAAATAGTCTTTTAGCATCTGGGACCCCCGGGACAGCTTTTTTAACTCACACACTTTTCACCTTTACTGCACACTCACTGCACACAACCTGCTCCGCTGTAATCAGGCATCGAAGCACACCTAAGGTACACTCGGTACCTTGGGTGGGACCCGATGATGAAGCATGCCACCAACTAGGTTGGTGGGTGAGGGTCTTTTTAAAAAACAAATGTTTTTCCGTTCAAAAACATACACATGGAGCTTCTACCCTGTAGCTAGTTCCCTTTGATCTTTACATACATAACAGGGGAAGTGAACTAGCATAGTTTTTCCTCTCTCTCCGTTTGATATTTATCAAATATTTCACAATTACCTGTGAAATATGGACTTCATCTTCATAATAACATCCCACTCTGCAGAACTTTAACATTGTCAGTGCTACTAGGGTTCTGCAGCATGGAGGACCACATTATGCAACAAGGTTATCTAAGTTATACAGCAAAAAATGCTAATTATGTAGCACATTTTCTGTCATCATTTTTATTCATCTAATGTAGAAACAACCTTTTTAGGGAAATCTGCAAATTTAGCAATTTATGCGGCAAAGTGCAGTAAATTCATAATTATGTGGTAAAAGCTACAACCACAGAATCGCCCAAATCCACTGACTATCACCATTGCCGGTTCTTTTATTAACAAATTATTCAAGACAGGTAAACAGAAGCCTAAACACTCTAATTCCAATCAGTGCCCATTGTTAGCTGCACTTTGAAGAAAACAGCTTTTTCAAGCTTACCACCGCATAATAAACATGTAATATAAAAAAAATACATAAGGGGTATAACATGGTCCTATATTGCCATCTCGGGATTCTGGTGACATTTACAAAGCACACAGCTGTTGGTCTTGTGGTTTTTGGTGTTGCTAGAACCCCTCAATGGCACTATTGGACCATATTACACAGTTACTCGTTATGTAGTCTCCGTATCTATATACCAATATGCGCACACATGTACATGCACCATTTGTGGGTGGCCACACCAGTTTCATCTGTGGCCCATCGCATACCCCCTCCTAAATACCACTTCTAGAGACGCCACTGTTGACAGACTACAGGTGGTTTTAGTGAGTGTGATGGAGGGCCCAAAGTAGAGGGCTTTGAAACATTAACTATGCTGCTAGGAAGCTTGTTTTTGCTGAGACGCTCCCTCTTGGTTCCTCATGGTATTGCCTACAGCAGCTGCACCTACACACAGCTCGACAGCTTAATGAAGGCTTTAAACTGTCGCTTCACCTTTAAATATTTTCAGATCCATTACTTAAGCAGTGCTTCGTGTAATTACAAGTTCACTCTACTGTGAAATCATCACCTTCCTCACCATTATTGGGCCAAACTCATTAACTCCTCTCTTTCACTAAGTGATGTTCTGACTGCCTAAGTGAGCCAGCACCCATCAAAAAAAGGGACTGCCACTATTTAATAAAAGCAAAAGGCAAGGCCCCTCACAGAGGTATTCCACCCTGCGCATGAAAACCACCAGAAACACACCCCATAACCCGATCAAAATGGAACAGGAACACACTTATTGCAGCTCGATCTTCAGCATTGCAAAACCTGCCTTGACTCCAAGAGATAAATACGCTGTTGATGGGGCTTTAGCTACCATGACTGGTTGGCAGCAGCTGAACATTCAACTTCAAATTCATCTGTGCTACAGAGTAGAATCCTCTCATAAGCTAGCGATTTACAAAATCAAACACATAAATAAACACATTTGGCTCCATAACTCAACCACAGACAGTCATATGACGTTTTAGTTTTGTTATGCCTTAAGGGACTTACTTTTACTACATAAAAAAAGACCTGTTCGTTTAATGAAGATATAGCTCTTGCTATGAAATTGATTTTATTGTGTGTGTGTTAGAAATGGTGGTCTCTAGTTGGCAGAGGTATGCACCCTTGTCCAAGTAGGGACCCTTGCTTCTAGTCAGGATAAGGGAGTTACACACTTTAGATAACCCCTGCTCACCCCCTTGGTAGCTTGGCACGAGCAGACAGGCTTATCCCAAAGGCAATGTGTAAAGTATTTGTACCCAGACACACTGTAACACATTGAAAACACTACAAATGGACACCATACAGTTTCGAAAAATAAAGTATCTTTATCTAAACCAAACAAGCCCAAAATGACAAAAATCCAACATACACAATTCAAAATATGACTTTTAAAAGGTTTCAAGCACTTCTGTCCATAGAAAACTATGGATGCGTGACTTTTACACAAAGTACCTCAAATGCATCAAAATCCACAGGGCAAAACAGCTGCAGCGATGCGTCAGTTCCTGAGTCCTTGGGGAGGTGATGCGACAGTTTTGCTGCACGCAGGAGAAGTGATGCATCAAATCCGGAATGTAGGGGGAAGTGATGCATTGATTTCAACATGGTTCTGGTCTGAGGGTGATGCGTCGGAAAACTAGTCGCACAGGTGCAATGCTTGGAAATCTGGGATGCAGAGGCGGCAAACAGGTGCTGCGTCGGTTTCTGCAGCCACGGTCCCCTGATGCGTCGATTCTTTCATCCACACAGCAGGGCCTGCATCGGAGTCGGTGTGGTGATTTCGGACTTCAGAGATCGGTGCACATGACTCGGCGTACGGCAGATTTTGCAGGTCGGCAGTGCTGCATCGGAAAAACAGGCGCTGGAAGGGCGATTCGTCGGATTTCTTTTTTCTTTAAGCTTTTTCAGCTCCCAGCAACAGGAACAACCTCCAGAGGCCGAGAACTGGAACAGGCACCTCCTGGCAGGTCAGAACTCCCAGCAGTGATGTTCAAGGAAGCTGGTGGTGAAGTCTTTGTGTCCCTGAGACTTCAGAACAGGACGCAAGCACACACAAGCCCTTGGAGATTCTTCATAAGCAGGTTCACAGCAAAGTTCCAGTCTTTGTCCTCTCCTTGGCAGAAGCAGCAACTGCAGGCCAACACAGCAAAGCAACACACAGCAAAGGGGCAGTCTCCTCCTCACAGCACTTCAGCTCCTCTTCCTTGGCAGAGGTTCCTCTTGATTCCAGAAGTAATTGGAAGTTCTGGGGTTTTAGGTCTAATATTTATACCCCATTTTCTCATTGTAGTCTTTGTTACAAGAGTCTCCTCCAACCATTCTAAATGCAGAAAGGTCTATTCAGCCTGGCTATGAGTCACCCTGGAAAGGCAGGACACACCTCACCCCCCCCAATAGGCCACGTTACAACGCATGCGATACATCGCATGCCATTACAACGCGGTCGTTTCAGCGACCGTGTTGTTACATCGCATACCATTACAACGCAAGTCGTTACAACGACTTGCTGTAGGGGACGCTGGATGTTGGAATAGTATAATTTACTATTCCATCTCCAGTCTGTGCAATAGTAGGGAAGGTGTTGGATTTTAAATCCAACACCTTCTGCCCCCTACAGCAAGTCGTTGTAACGACTTGCATTGTAATGGTTTGCGATGTAACAACGCGGTCGTTGCAACGACTGCGTTGTAATGGCATGCGATGTATCGCATGCGATATAAACAATGTTCCCCCCCCCTTGTGACTGCCTAGAGTGAATGCACAGCCCCAGCTCCTGTCACTCTAAAACCAGACGGTGAATACCCAAACAAGCAGAGGCACACAGGATGGTTAAACAAGAAAATGCCCACTTTCAACAAAGTGGCATTTTCAAACACATAATTTAAAAACCACCTTCACTAAAAAGTGTGTTATTAAATTCTGAGTTCAGAGAGCCTAAACCCTATTTCCATATCTTGCCCCAATGGAAAGTTACACATATAGAATGTTACAGTGTAGTTCCAATGATAGCCTATGCGACAGACACTCTTTCAACAGTGAAAAACTAAATACACAGTATTTCACTATCAGGACATGTAAAACACACCAGTGCACGTCCTACCTTTCACATACACTTCACCCTGCCCATGGAGGTACCTTGGGCCTACCTTTGGGGTGCCTTACATGTAAGAAAAGGGAAGGTTGGTGCCTGGCAAGTGGGTGCACTTGCCAGGTCGACGTGGCAGTATAAGACTGCGCACACAGACACTGCATTGGCAGTTCTGAGACACATTGTACAGGGCTACTCAGGTGGGGGGCACAACCAGTGCTGCACGCCCACTAGTAGCATTTGATTTACAGGCGCTGGGCACACACAGTGCATCTTACTAAGGACTTACCAGTAAATCCAATATGCCAATCATGGAAGACCAATCATAATTACAATTTACCCAGGGAGCACTTGCACTTTGAAACTGATCAGCAGTGGCAAAGTGCCCAAAGCATCTAAGCCAGCAAAAACGAAATCCAGCAAAAATTCAGGGGAAACCCAGCCAAGGATGCAAAGTCTAACAGTGTGTTTAATGTGTCATACTGTATCTAAGTTACAAAGCTAAACTCAGATAGTAGAAAAAGTATTGAATCCTTAACTGTGCTACCTTGGAAAACCAGAAATAACAAGCACTGGCAATGCCAGTACATCTGGCCTGAACTTTGAGTCTTGACAATAACATTTAATAGTCTCCTTCGTGAACAAAACTCAACAAAAATGCTTTCTATAGAAAAAACATCTATGGGATGACAAATTTACTGTGGGATGTTTCAGAGTAATTTCAAATGCAAAATAGCCCCTCATACATTTCAATGCAAGCACTCTATAGGATGTGGAGTGATGCATCAAACAGACAACAGCAGGCAGTAATACTCCTCTGGGCGGAGCAAAAACTGAGTCAATGTATATTTTAAAGAACTGATAACAACAGATTGTGTGACAGCTGCGCTGTCAGGCCGGAGATAAAAATGGAGTTCTGACTATCCAATTGCAATTAGAGTGCAAAGTCATTGTAGGATCAACACAGAGAAATCACTGTCTGCCCCGGGACCTGAAGGAAAGTTTTCTCAATTCTTCTGTCACCAAAGGCTGATGGTGCATTTCTGTGGACCATATTATTTTACACCACAAGGGGAAAGAGAGGAAACAGTCCGCTATAACATCCTCCCTATATTTATCTCAACACAAACAGTATAGCGCTCCCTCTGGAGACCCATTTACAGGATCTCAGATACAGAAGGAATCCCTTTCCTTCCATAAGAGGACCCTCACCCGCATTTTGTGGCATGCTTCATCATAGGTTCTTATCTCATGCTGGTAATATCTTTTCAGGATGGGCTCAACCTCTAAAAGGGAGCTCTGATTTCTCAAGTAGGGCAGTGAGCAGATAGGAAGATCTTAAGTTCTCTAGAGGAATAATCCTTCAATATTATTCTGGATTCCTCGGGCAAGATTAAAAAACAAGGTGGATTTTATGGGGAGCTAATAATCTCGACTATAAAGCAAAAGAGGCCCCCCTAGAGTACTTTAAGGTCTAAGAGGAGGAGGGAAGAAAAACAAACTAGTGCAAAACCTCTGTACTGACCTATATACTTTAAGAAGACCTAGTTAGGTTCAAACTTGCATGTATCCCAGAAGAATCTATGTATTGACACTACACAAAATTATTACTTATTACTTTTTATTCAAAAAATTACTTTCTTTTATAGATATTGCAAAACATATTTTATCTTTTTTTCATTTTAAATAAATAACAACGATAAAACTTTATACAAACTGACAAAAAGTGTATATTTAGTATCTTTATACAGACAAAGATATTCACATTAACTTTCTAGACACATCCCACCAGCCTCAAGCTACTCATATATAGTAACATGCTCTCTCATTCATACCATATAAGCACACTGACACATGCAAATAAAAACAACAGAAGTTCGACCCAGTTGGATGCCCTTGAGCTATGTTATGAGGGCCAAACGTCGCATTCCCAGAAAGGCAAAAGGAGTTGTGAAGAGTTCTTAAAAGACAAACACTCCTCAGTAGTGGAAAGAAATCTGGTCTACGCGCGTTTCGGTGGATAGACCACCTTCCTCAGGACCAAGATGTTACGAATTTCAAATGGGGCTGGGGTGTCCAATATGCTGTGATTCTTCTTTAGTATTTCGACATCATAGGATGTTCTTTCTGGCTTGTGTATAACTGCGGCCAGTTATTTACTTAGATCCCCTAAGGCAGAGTTCTTCAAACTGTGGGGCGCGCCCCCCTGGGGGGGCGCGACACCATCTCAGGGGGGGCACGCACTCCACTCTATGGGTTAATTGGTAGAGCTGAAATTCTTCAGCTGCAGTGAGAGGCAGGAAGTCTCCGCTGCTAAAACTGAAAGCAAACGAACAGACAGTCCTGTTCCTTCGCATTCGATTTCATAGCAGAGGAGACTCCTTGCCTCCCACTGCAGCTGAAATGACTGTCTGTTCATTGCTTTCAGTTTTAACAGAGGAGACTCCCTGCCTCCCACTGCAGCTGAAGCATTTCAGCTGTACGAATTTAACCCCGTCCTGGGAGGGTTAGCTCTTCCCAGAAAGGAGACAAAGTTTCTTTTAAAATGACACAGACAGGTGCGCAAAATGCCAGCCAGCCATGTGTTGTTTAAACAGCCTGCAAATTGCTTGTCTTGACACTAAATATTGTTATAAATAAGGAAGTATGTATTCATTTGTAATGTGACTTTTCTGTCTTTGTTCCCTTGTATTATCAGTCATGGATCATTCAGGCAGCCCTAGAACACAATTGAAAGTTCTTTCTATTTATATTTGCTGTTCAAAGTATGCACAGACAAGTGCTGACAATACAGCTTTGGGTGACTGCTTATTTTTGTACCACTTGGGCCATCCAAATAATGAGCTGGCAACCCTAATCATAAAACTCGAAGTTTGTTGCAAGATCAGCACATTTATTTTCTCCACCCTGATCCCTGGTTAATGCCATAATAGCAATAGTTTAGCATATCTGAAACCCTACGCCGTCGTCAATAACAAGCTGAGTTACTTCTAGTGTCTGGGAATGCACCCTGCATTCAGACAACTCGCTCCTCATTCTCGCCCTTCACTTTCACGCTCACCCTGCACCCACAGCGATCACAATGCCCTCACACTGATCTCAATGCACTCACACCATTTACCCGCTTACCATGCACTCACAGTGATCACTCTGCACTCACAATGCACTTGCGCTGTTCACCCTGTACCTCACCCTGCAGTCACACAAGCACACTACTCAACCTGCACTCATGTGACACTTCACTCACCTGTCCCCCTCACTGCTCAATCTGCAATCTCACTCAAATAAGCCCATCACTACCCATACATTCATTCGTCCCAATCTGCACTTACATCCGCACCCAAATTCATATGGTCACCTCACTCACCCTGCAGTCACTCCTCTTACCCTACTCTCACACTGTTGCATGGCTCACCGTGCACTCACATGGGCACTCCTGCCACCCACACAGTGCAGAGGTTTAATGTGCCTACTACAAAGAACATGTAAAAAGCAGATCACTGAACTGAGTGTGAGTAAACAATGAGTAGTGCTATAAAAAAATGAAATGTTTGCCAGAAAGGTGCTATAGAGAGATGAGGAAAACAATGGTTCTTATGTGGCCCAAAAAGGACCTTTTTGGGCCACATAAGAACCATTGTTTTTCTAAACAATTCATTACCCTCGGTTCATATATTGGGGTACCCTTGTTCTCTTTACTAATAGAGAGATGAGGTGCATCGTTGGTGATTGGTAGTGAGGAAATTCATGGAGATGGAGGAAATGGGGGAGGGGGCGCCAAAAAAGACTGTTGCACTGGGTGCGACCAGTGCTAGGGCCAGCCCTGGCTGGGAGTGTTAGCCCCCACCCGAAGTTCGGGTCTAGTTGCGCCCTGTACACAAGTATGGGCATGTTGTGCCCCATCAAGGTTTTCATCCTAAATTACAAAAGGACACATTTACATGCACTGCAATCCAGCGTTTCAGGGGGTCCCTTGATAGAGACAGCTCTGTTTTTGCCCAGATGGCCTGGAATAATTCCTAAACAGATTCTTGTAAATACCGTTTTGTTTAATTTCTTTTTAATGTGATTGATGTGAGGGAGTCTATTACTATTTGCAGAGAAATATGTTTGTTTCATGCAACAACCATAAAAAAGTTTATTTTGGATCCAAGCGGGTCCTCACATATGAGAAATTGGAGGATATCACAGATATTATTCGCTGTAAAATTCGTGGGCTGCTGCTTTGTTACAACAGTGAAAACGCATCACTGTCTCTGAATATTAGATGTAAACGCTTTTAGAATTTTGACCATAGTGCCTGTGCACCGCTAGTAGCCTGGCTAAAGAGGGTATGGCAGAGCTGAAAGTAAATCAGTTAAACTCAAAGCTGTACTGAACAGGGGCCCCCAAAATAGTTTTGGCCCAGGGCACCCAAAATCCTTAACATGTCCCTGCCACCACAAAGTCTGTCAGACAACATTGCTCTGAAGTAAAATAGACAACATCATTAATTTATTATTAGTTCTATTTTTTTTAGCCATAAGCCCGACATGTCCTAAACCCCCACTGCTTCAGGCAAGCAACTTATTGTACCACTAAGGAATTCTCAATTAGGTGTTCGTTCAGCGCCCTCTCTGTGGACTTTCAACTTTGTCTTCGGATCCATAACTGGTTGGTGGGCAATTATCCCATTATAATGCTGCCTAAAACGTTTGTTAAAGATTTCTAGAGAAGATTTGTTTCTCGTGTACCAGCTCTGAGCTAGGGAGTGCTCGAAAAATCTGACAACACTGTCTCCCTTACAGTCCCCGTTTTGGCTGAAAATGTCTGCAGAATATTCAGCTTTGAGAGAAACTGCTATCAAAACTCTCTTGCCTTTCAGCTCGTCCTATTTATGTGAGATTGGGTTCTCAGCACTTGCGGTATTAAAGACTAAGTACCGTTCAAGACTGGATGTGGAGCACAACCTGAGGATGGCAGTAGCAAAAATCCATCCACAGTTTGACCGTCTCTGTGGCGAAAAACAGGCACACCCGTCACATATATGTTGGTGGTGTTATTATCAATCTATGTCATGTGTAAAACAAAGCATCCTAGTAAAAACAATTTGCGCACATTTTATCTTGGAAAATGGTGTTTGGAGCAGAGTAATAAGCCTCTGTCATTTCACCACACCCACTCACAAACCTGCAGTTTACTAAACACTCTTATTGTGTTGAACATTATTTGCTGGATATGGCCCGGAATATGCGCGTGTCGGTCGATTATGTAGTGTACCAGATTCCAGAAATTTCTGTCAGGTGGTGGGGGGGGCCCAACATCTAAAAAAAATTCAGCTGGGGGGCTCAACCTACAAAAGTTTGAAGACCTCTGCCCTAAGGGAAGCGTAGAGCGGTCGGGTACATATGCGGACGACATGCCGCAGACGATGGTTTATGAATAACACTTGGAGAGATATAATTCCCTCAAGAAAAGAAAAAGAAACACGTAGCGCATACCATAAAGACCTGCCTGGTGTTCCGTTAAACTGATCTAAAGGAGAGGACACCGTCACGCCCATTTTTGGGTCTTAACAAACATAGGAGGCTCTACGCTTCCCTTAGGGGATCTAAGTAAATAACTGGTCGCAGTTATACACAAGCCAGAAAGAACATCCTATGATGTCGAAATACTAAAGAAGAATCACAGCATATTGGACACCCCAGCCCCATTTGAAAGTCTGTAACATCTTGGTCCTGAGGAAGGTGGTCTATCCACCGAAACGTGCGTAGACCAGACTTTTTTCCACTACTGAGGAGTGTTTTTCTCTTAAGAACTCTTCACTACTCCTTTTGCCTTTCTGGGAATGCCACGTTTGGCCCTCATAACATAGCTCAAGGGCATCCAACTGGGTCGAACTTCTGTTGTTTTTATTTGCATGTGTCAGTGTGCTTATATGGTATGAATGAGAGAGCATGTTAGTATATATGAGTAGCTTGAGGCTGGTGGGATGTGTCTAGAAATTTAATGTGAATATCTTTGTCTGTATAAAGATACTAAATATACACTTTTTGTCTGTTTGTATAAAGTTTTATCGTTGTTATATATTTAAAATGAAAAAAAGATAAAATATATTTTGCAATGTCTATAAAAGAAAGTAATTTTTTGAATAAAAAGTAATAAGTAATAATTTTGTGTAGTGTCAATACATAGATTCTTCTGGGATACATGCAAGTTTGAACCTAACTAGGTCTTCTTAAAGTATATAGGTCAGTACAGAGGTTTTGCACTAGTTTGAGCTAATAATCTCGCAAACACAACAAGAAGATAAACGGAGTGCTGAAACTTTTCAACCACTCACCCCCAGCCAAGAGATCTGGGTTTAATCCATTGTTCTTTTGCTCACTATGCCACCCCAGTTTGGACCCACCCATATGCTAATCAGTCTTGACCCTGCTCCTCATGGGAACAGTCCAGCCCGCACTGCCAGGCCTTGTCCTCCCTGGACTGAAAACAGGAATCCTGGGTCCGATTTCAGGGTATCACTCCTCATCAGCCAAGCTAGCTTGAATCCAGTGGCACAGAAAGCAAGGGACCCACGTCTGGGCTTACCCTTGGTCACTTAGGGTGAACATAGCAAACACAACAAGATGATGGACAGAGTGCTGAAACTTTTCAGCTACTCACCACCTAATAATCTCTACATCATATTCTTGTCAACACATTTCAGCCAGTCAATAAAGTCAAATCTGGCCATTGGCTTTGGTCAGGACGTCAATAACCCTACTATTGAGTCCCTACCAAATGTTTGCCACTATAGCAGTTAAGAAGACAGACTCAGATCATCTGTCAGCAAAAATGATGGTGCATTTCTGTGGACCTTAGTCATGCACCTACTGAAGATAAAATGACTGTGCAGCGGTGACACCCTCTGGTGTAAAATGGAAGTCTTATTCCTCCACACACATACAACATCAGCCAAGGGGCTAGTGCTGTGGCTTGTGTGCATGGGGCTAATGGTGGAAACACGTACCTTTACATAGGGTGCTTCAAAATGAAAAAGTAAAGAACAGCCTTGTCTACTTCTGAACACACATTAGATTTACCTGAATTACATTTCCAGACAGTCCCTGGGTTGTACTCTACTGCTGTGCACCACCTGTGCAGGGGCAGTGTCCATTCCAAGCTAATAGATAAAGTCAACGACAAAGGCAACGCCAAACACAATTTTCCATATTGGGATGGTGCACCTTGATTCTCTATGGTTCTTATGGTTACCCCCTCCTTTTATGATGACACAAATATGCTAAAAAAAAATGGAATGGAATGCTGCCCAGGGTAATTACCACTGGTTAAGGCTGAATCAGCATTTTCATCCATCACTTTTTTTTTGCTGTCAGAGCCCATTTTCATGTATAGCTCATATTCCAAGACTTACCTCTGCCAGATGTGTAGTGGAAAGAGCAGAATCAATTCCTGTGCACACTATATAATGTATTTCACTCGCCTAATCTTCAGCATGCAAAGCTTAGCACTGCATTGGCCCATTTAAATGATAGCTGGACTAAAGTCTACCTCAATATCCGCAGCAGGCTGACAGTCCGTAACTCCTTTGCAATAGAACCAACTGAACTATGGCCAAAGGAAGGTCTGTCCTATCACGGAAATAGCACATATGGGAAGCCTGACAGAATTACCACAACCAGAACAGTACTACATTTAATCTGAACAACAAATTAAGAGCGTCAGGCATTGGGAGCCTTGGCCAAATGCCATCACAGGAACAACATTGGGCATACTGCCCCACAATTACCAGCTACTAAATCCCCAAAGTTTCAATGTGCCATCTCTAGCGCAGCACTGGGATGTGAAAAAGTGCAATGGCGTACTCCATCACTTAAGCTTTTCCTCCTCTAATCCATGCCTCCATCGGGGGCGCTTAGGAGAGTTCACACGCCTCAAACGTTTTCCCTGTACCTCTTGATTTTTAAGATTCAAAGCACACAGTGTTCAAGAAACGATTGTCAATGTTCAGTGCAGATTTTCTCCAGTCTTCCCACATTAATATGGCTCCATAATGTCTGGAGAATATTGATGCTCAGCGTGCAATTCAATTTCAAGGCACTTCTCGATCAGTCAAGGACTGACCGTGAGCCCAGGACAGCCATTATATGGATCCCTTGCTCGGCGAGCCCTGAGAGTAGACTCAAGCTGTTAGATGAATGAAGACACAGGAGAAGTAAGAATAAGCGTTTATTCTTCTGATCCTCTAGCACCAACTGACAGGCAGCGTTCACAACATTCTAAGTCAAGCTTCACTACAGGGTTCTAAGGGTGGATGGTACCAAGTGGAAGGGAAGGAGGGGGAAGGGGAAAAGAGGAGAGGAGAGGAGAGGGAAGAAGGCAGAAGGGCTAAGACATAAGCATATTACAACACAAGCCACTGAGGCCGTCCTGCAGTCTGGTACAGTAGACACCTGTCCTGATAACCTCATTCCGAATTCCTCCCCCATCAAACTCAACAACACGCTGTCTGGTCAGATGTGTACAGACCTGGATCCCACAGAGGAAGAGACAAAATTCCAAACCACTGATTGCGCAATACTCCAGTCAACACTTACAAGCTTTCAGGGAACATCTTTAGTAACCTTGCGATAGCAACAGATTTTAAAAATAAACTTTTGGGGGGGGAATAGCTCTTCTACACATAAGTCTTGTACATTAATAAATGGCGAGGCAGCGCCGAACACAGAGCTCTTCCAACACGAGTTACCCATTCTCCACATTTTACCCCAACTATCCGCAATGTTACCCATGATGCCAACCGTTGGAGTTGCAAGGTCAGCTTCTCTCTTTACTAGGTCTTTTAATTTAAATAATTGAAATTTGCTGCAGTGACCATCTGAAATATTCACCCGGTCCAATATTTGTTAATGGAGAGTTCGGGCTTTAGAACTTTTTAAAGTATAGTGACATTGACTGTTGTCAGACAAGTTGGAAACAAGGGTTCATTCTATTTTTATGTTTATACATACTCATGCCTGGCCAGACAGTGCTTGCCAGGGTGGAGACTGTACACAACAACGATATGTCAGCAGTCGGCCAGTGATTTCGTCTATTTACCCAAAACAAAGCCGCACTCAAGTAGTATGCAGAGGTCACACATACAGTGCAACGTGGTATACAAGATTTTAGTGCATACACTGCAATTACAGTGCATGGCGATACCACTAGAGCCTCCAGAAACACATGTATTTTATTGCCACTTGCCACCCTGACATCGACTAAAGAGTCATATCTAGGGCCACTGGAATTATGTAGCAGAGCAACACCAAATTATGTGGTAGGGTTGACTAAATTATGCCGCACGAAAAGTCAAATTATGCGACATAAGGAGGCAAGTATTTTGATATTATTACTTCATTCTTTTTTATTTTTTGAATATGTTAACGCTGTCTGGGCAAAAATGTTGCCTCATTAGTACCAGTTTAACAACCAAATACAGAAATAAGCAACTAAAAGATGATCAGTTAACCTCTGCAAAAAGCCTTCCACTGTGTGCGAAAGCAAGTCTTCGCCTTTTTAGTAACTTTTGATCCATTTGAGCTAGAAACAAATGTTCTTTTGGTTCAAATCTGCAGATAATGCAGAAGATGATGGACCATGAGCAAATGCGGCAAATCCATAATTATTTGAAAAAATCAGCAGCCGCAGAATCGCATAATTCCAGTGGCCGACCAAACAATCCCTCTTTAGGATTGAAAACTCGCAGACGCACCTGGTAATATCAAGCGTTACCAAGCTCGAGGCGTGCACTGCTCTGGTGAAGCACACTTTCATGTGTTACTTTACTGCCATTTCCATGGCACATTGGCACTGTGGTCAGTTATGTACTGGTACTGTAGACAGCTATCGCCGTGGGCAAAATCACTCAACCAGGTATGGCGCACGCAAGGTGTCCCAGGCTGCTTTTAGCATTGGTGCTTTCGAGGCTACTTTCACCTGGCTGTAGAAAGCAAATGGCTCTATGAATCTATATTTGACAACAGACGGGACATTACAGGGTTTTTAAAAAAAATATGTCCGAGGGCCAGAGCAGTGTAGCAGCCCTCTTTTGGCTAAAATAGGCTTGAAATTTGGGTCGGGCCCTCTAACTGAGACTCCTGCCAGGAGACCCGGTGTCCCACGGCGCTGCTGACAGACACACCTCCCAAGACAGGCCAGGTGCGGAGTGAATGCCAAGCCGCTCGCTGCCTACAGGTAACGTTTCTCGGTACTCAAGTTTCACTTCCTGCCGTGAAGCTCGTCTAGAGTGGCGGCATCTCTGGTGACAGACGCAAAGAACAGGTCACAACCCCCAAGGCACGAGACAAGCTGTCCCCTGCACAGCACAATGCACCAGTGTCACGCGCTCTGCCTCCCTGTGCGTAGGATACGCTCTTATGCTCTTATTGCCACTCTGTCACACTTCACTCTCCCACTGGGCAGGGGAGAGTGCGACGGAACCTCAGGGGGTAGATTAACCGCCCCTCCCTCTGACCTGCGGCTGCCCGCGGCCCCCGCAGGGGGCCACCCTAAACGGGCGGCCCCTTTAGTGCCATTTGGGCACTTCCCCACCCCCCAATGATGTGTGGGACTCAAGGAGGAGTCCCCCTACCAGACGCGTCACTTCCGGCACGCAGAGGAGGTGGGGAGGTACTTATGCCTCCCCCGGCCATCTTGGCGTCCTCTTTGCGCCGGACACGCCGTCGGGAGGTCTTGCTGGTCGTTTTGCAACGAGGAAGTGGAGGTTAGTGGCTTGCCCCGACCTCCCCGGTCCCATCCCTAGAGGCCATTGTCCGTGGGGTCGACCCCTCCTCATCAACACAGACCCCCTCCCCGTTTTACCGGGTGCCCACCCGAGGTCCGCAGGGGACTGTGCTTGTTGGGCGGCGCCGTGGCATGGGGGGCGACTCCTCTGGCCCGTTTGCCTAGGCCATACAGAGCGGCCTCTAGTCTAGGGGGCTTTACCATGCCAGCTCCCCTAACGGGTCACCTCCGCACGGCCTCCTCTCAGGATGTAGACCCCCTGTTTGAGTCGGCCTTGGAGGGGGTGGGGGATGTTCTATTGTGGGGCCTTCCAGGTCGCCACTGAGGGTGGACCGCGTCCCGGTCCCCCCTCTCCCATCAGTATACCGGTGTCCCCTGGGCAGCATGGTGATCTTCGGGCCTCCCGGGGGATTTGAAATGGTTCTTCCGCTGGGGCACGCAGTCCTCGTGGTGCGTCGCACTGTGTCTGTGCCTGCAGGCACCGTCGGTGTTTTATGCAGTGAGTCCGGGGCCTGCTGGGGCAATTTCTTCAGCCTCTTGGCGTCCTCCCCCCCTTGGGACTCACGGCTCCTGCCTCTGGGCTTTTGGGGCTCGCTTGGCCTGGAGCAATGCGGGGGAACAATTGAGCTAGTGCCTGCCACAAGCTTAGCTCCGTGGCAGGTTTCCTTTAGGCCGGTCATAAGAAAGGTTTGACCTCACTGTGGCGGCAATACGATACGCAGGATGGTTAATTGCTCTATTTCGGGCAGAGACACGGGCCTTTGCAGTTCGTGTTACGGGCTTTTATAAGGCAAGTGGGGGCAAGGTAGTCTTCACATGCCTGGCCCGCCACCTGTTTTCGCATCGATCTAAGTCCTTTGTATATCCTGCAAATGGTGTGCATGCATTGCAGGTATGCGACGAGCGTTTAGCAGCAATCTTGCAGGCCTTTTGACCCCCACCCTCCCTACGTGACATGCAGTCCGAAGTGCACCGAGCTTGTGGGGTACACGTGGCTGCTCCGACCGGAGTTCCGCAGTGAGCTCCTTGACCCCCTGGGGCCGTCAGCGCGGTGAGGCGGTGGCCTTGCCATCGAGCACATGGGGGTGGGGGGTACAAGTCGAGCAGGTCTCGCGGGGAATACGTATGATGTTTTTAAGGGTGCAATGTAACCTAGCTAAGGGCGAGTATTCTTGGATATGGGAGGGATTGTTTATGGAGCTCAAGTTTTCCACTGTCTCCAGCGCGAGGGCAGGCGACTTTAGAATCCGCACTTGTGCACAAGCACACCCCAAACCACCAGCGGAACGTGTGCCACAGTTCCTGTGGGAGAGTTGGGCGTATTCTTTAGGGAGTCTCAGCCCTGAGTATCGGACATATTGGTCCTCGGAGTGCCCCACTTTCAGACATAGTCTTTCTGAAGTCTCTGACTCAGACACAGCTCTGGCTGTCCCAGTCTTGAATTACCGGGGTACATCTCTCAGACACAATCACTAGGGGATCTCAAAAACCGTCCCGAGTGTCTCAGATTCTTATAGGATGCATTGGAAACAGTCCTGGGTGCCTCATAACAGACATCGTCTGTGTGCCTTCACTCCCAGACGCAGGCCACAGGGTGACTCGGGCATAGCCCTCTGGATGTCTTAGAAACAGCCTCTCTGGGTGCCTGTCTCAGTCCGCGGGGGTCTCAGGCACGGTTATTGTGGTGTCCCAGGCAAAAGCTGCCCTCGGAATGTCTTACAGAAAGATTTTCTGGGTTCTCAGACATAAGCTTTTGGGTTTGTCAGTCTGAATCTCTGCGTGCTTTAGGCATAGTTAAGAGGATGTCTCCGGCACAGGCGGCCTCTGTCGCTCACTCTGATGCACTTATTTGAAGTTGTATAGCACAGACTGCATCAACTCAACATCAGAGCGCTTTACACGAGCAGTGCGTGGCTGTCGTGGGGCGGGCAGGGGCCTGGCTTTGCACCCAGCAACTCGGCGCCCAGTGTAATGCTCAACAGCGGGGACTGGGACCTGGTCGGATCGCGCACCTGCCCCACCCGCAGTTAGCAGCCAGATACTGACTCAGACAATCCTGAGTTCAAGTCGATCAAAGCGGAGCGCTGTGCGACCTAGTGGGTAATTAGGCGCAATCTTAAATAAACACGCAGGACACTTTCATTGGTGGGTAAACCTCCCAACCGCTTAGGACTCCTGCAAATCCATCCTGCTAAGTCCACAGCCTCTGGTGCAGAGTACTGCAGTTCGCTGGGGTGCTTACCATGCGGACTGAAGTGTGGGTGTGCAGGGTGGGGGTGTTTGGCCGGGCACAGAACGACTCGAGATTTCACAGCATTTCATCCCCTGCCGTCGGCTTGGGCACAGGCAGACTGAGCAATTTGCGTGACCGGAGGTGGTCCCTGCTGTTCTGAGCTGGCTCAGTTCTCTCCCCAGACTGTCTCGGCGAGGAGCTTGAAAGAAGCAGTATGGCAAACCACAGCCTACATTATTCACATGGTGCACCCGAGCTTCAGGTAGTGGGCGTTGTTCAGGTTGGGTCCTTACAGTGGTGCCTTTGTGAGTGACCTGCGCAGTGGGTTGTTTGTTTGTGGTGCCTTTCCTTTGGAGTTGGGATGCTCGGTTCAAAACCCGGCTTGTCCGGTTTGGCGCTGTGGGGGGCTTGCGCTGTGAGCAGTCTGTTTCGTTTTATTGCAGTGAGCGAAGACCTCGATGCTTGGCCAACAAGGTCCTTGTGCCAACAGGGGTTATGCAGGTTGCCCTCCAATGTCGTGTTGATGAATGCTGCTAGTTATGACAGATGGAAAAACGGTTGTCGGTTCTGGCCGGGGCTCGGCGAGTATGGGTTTATCTTTCTCACCTCGGGGTTGAGACAGTTGGTCAGGACATGTGCACGATGGGTTTGGGCCTTTATTTGAATTGCACGTAGCATCATTGTCAGGCGTATCTAGAGTGCCGTTAGTTTAATAACTCCTGGTCCCTCACCTGGACCTCCTCCTCAACCTGCCAGTGCAGATAATTTTAATTTATGATTATGATATAGAATGTCTTATCAGGATGGGCCCTGTGCGGTCATGCCATTGACTATTATGCGGTGTCTGGCATTTGGGCCACGTCCAGGTCAAGCAGGGTGGGGCGAGTGCCTAACCGCCATATGTAAGTTTTGGCGGCGGGGCAAGCAAGTGATGCTTGGTCTGCACGCCGGGTCGTGTGATTTCTTCATGGGGTTAGCTGTGCAGGCTACCCTGTGCCCAAGTTTTAACAGACTAGGACACGCAGCGAAATTTGGGGCAGGCAGGCGCCAAGAGATGGGTTTTCCCATATATATATATATATATATATATATATATATATATATACCTGGTTTAGTATCCAGGCTACGGAGTGGCTGCGTGACACTCTGGGGTGGGAAGCGGTCAGCCGGTTGGCAGGCCTTCTAGATCTGGGTTCTAGGTCGGGCCTGTCCAAACAAGGGTTCTAGTGCCAGAAGTCAGCCCTGGGATACAATTTCACAGGCCTGGGGAGCGGCAGAACAGTAAGTGGCTTGTTTCAACCCCTTGGTCACAGGTTCAGATCCTGGTAGGTCCACTCAGCATTTATCCTTCTGAGGTCGATAAAACGAGTAACATGGAGTTGAGTAACAATAAACATGTTATGCAGCGCCAAGATACCATGGGGTGAACGTGTTTTTGGGTGAATACAGTGGGCTCACTCAGCAGTGTAGTAAGCGAGAGTGCAGCACTATTTCCATGGGGCTGTATGGTGGCGCAGGCAACAAAGTTGACACAGGCAAAACGACAAAGCTTTCATCAGTGCTGCCTTGTGCCTGGGATATATTTTGGTTAGCTTGTCGCACGGGCCATTAATTGGGTGCCACCCCAGAGATAGTTGTGCCCACTGCACTTTCCCTCTCCCAGTTTGAGAGCAGGGGCTTAATTCGTGTAATAATTGGCGGGGGCCACTGCCATGTAGAGCTAACTGCCTGTAATATGGCGTAGGTCATGGTATCACGTGACGGGTGCTCATGCAAGGCGCCTCGATAACTTCAGCTTGAGTATGTGCGTGAATGAATAATGCCTCCATTCACTAATACCGATAAGGGGCATCGCTCCATCCTTCTCAGCTAAGTAGACATAAGTGGTTTGATATGTCCTTTGGCTTTGAGCGGGTCATTCAATGCCTTTCTTGCATAGAACTATTCTCGCCAATTTTAATTCGGCAGTTTGGATGGGGCATAGGTCTCTAATCCATCAATATTTCTTTGACGATCTGGTGACCCGCATTCAGGAGATGTCCATGGTTCTTGGTGGGGCTAAGTAATGTTTCCAGTACACAAAGACCCCATTGCTTAAGGCCTCATGCTCCTTTGTTTCAGCCTTGTTTTGGTCACACCATATTGGGGGCCAGTCACTTACACGTATAAACTGTGGGTGGGCTACGTCAGAAAGACCTTTCTCACCCCTAGATCTGGAGCCCCTATAGCTGCTTATTTCGGAGGAGAGTTGGTAGACCACTGCCTCCAGGGGGTGTCTGCCCACTGTAGCACCAAGGGGCTAGGTCATGCGGGCATGTAGCACATTTGTTAATGGTGCAGGACAATCATTGTTTTACTCTAGGAAACTGGGATCTCATGACCAGGTTCTGACTTGTTGGATGTTAGTTACCGGCCCAAGGGGGGAAGCACAATTTTTATTTACTCTGTGCTGTTATGCGAAGTACAGTTGCTGCCAACAACTACGGGGTTGTGCTATCTGAGCTGTAGGACGGTGGCCTGATTGACCTAGTGAGTTATATAATACCGGTGATGTCATGATAAGGTTTGGTAGCACAGGGTAATAGGGGCAGATGGTACTAAGTCTCTCTTGGGTGGACGATACGCAGGGTATTTAGAATTGCCTGGTATGGAATCTCTGCTGCAGGTGCCACTGTGGGAGTGCGCATGGCACATTAAATTTAAACTGCCTCTGGGATAGCCAGTCTCTGCCTAGCCACCTAAGGGGTGGGCAGGAGTCAGCATAGTGTGCACTCCCTTCTCCGACTAGAAGGGTGGCTTCGGCCAGGCTTAGGTGCATTCCCTAGCCTACCTGAAACTCCATTTACAACATGGGTAGAGAATGCCTAGGAGTGGCCTGCAGTCAATTCGCATCCGCCCTACAGGGCGAATGTTTTAGGCCACAAGGTTGTGGATGGCTCTTGCGTGGGAGCCTGGTGAAGAGCCAAGGTCAGGCTAGGAAGTCTCGCGCCTTCGCCGCACTGTTGAGGCCCAGTCACGAGCGCATTGTAGCAGGGTAAGCTGGCTGTGGGGCATGAAGCGCCAAGGCATCAGTAGCACTGAGCGGCTTGCAGCCGGAGGCGGTATCCTTGCATGGGGCACTTGTTAGAGTAGAGCCCTACTAAGAGGTACCGCCTTTAGTGCTAGGAGGTCTGTTGGCACCTCCTTTCAATGGAAGCCATTGTCTAGCGGGCTGCTCTGAGCAGAGCATTGGCAGGCGTAAGTTACAGTATCCGTTACCATTTCAAATGTGCATCTTTCACAATTTACCCAGATAACTGGGACAGGAAGAAAGGTGGGCTGGATAACTCTTTCTTCTACCTGAGTGGCACTTCTTGGCAGTAGTGTTTGTCAAAGGGATTGCACTCCAGCCAGGTAATGTTAGCACCCATCCACACCTAGCCGATCGTCAAGGTCACCCTGGGCCGCACTTACACAGCTCAGCAGGAGCCCCTTGTGGTGGTCAGTGCCAGGAATTACTAATTTGAACTGACAGGAGGCGTGTCCGTGGGTTCCAACAGCAGAAGTTTGGGGAGAGCTCGACTCCACCCACCCATGGTCAAGGTGTAAGTTTAATTAGTTGGAGTGGCACTCTCATTTGACCAGGGGTTCATTGCCACACGAGGGCATCGCTGAGTTACAGCCAGAGCACGGGCATTGTGCGTTTTCCCAGGGAGCAGCAAGTGAAGGCAAGACTCTTCCCATATCTGGCACCAGAACACAAAGTAGTCAGGGCCTACTTGTCTGTTGGGTGACTTGGGTAGGCACTGGTGTAGTTGTCACTCCACAACTACACATGAGGGGTGAGTTGTCTCCAATAGAGGGCTCAATGCATATATTGTTTCAAACCAGAATTGACTCCATCAATGTGTTCACCAGGGTCTAGCAATCAAAGAGGCCTGTGAAATTCTGGTCAACGGCGCGGATTAAGTGCACTCTAGAACCGAGGTAGGTGACACAGGAGGGTGATCCAAGATACACAGGTGGTGTGAAAGGCAACGCGAGACTGTCCGCTTATGCTGGGTAGGAGGTTCCATATCACCAACCAGTAGGGTGACATGTGGCAAAACTGTGTATATGTTTAAGAATGACATAGATGCCAGTCAGGAGAGGTTTGTCAAAGGCATTACACTTATTGCCAGGCATTGCTAACTACCCATCCACACCAAGCCTACCCTTAGGCTCCCTGGGCCGCATACACATAGCACGGATTAGGCACCTGCAGTTGTCAGCGCCAGGAGTTATTAAATTACAACTGTACCGTGGGCGTACTTGCTGACCGGGCAGTACTGCCACGGCCTCCAAGGGCCAATCAGTCAGACACCAGTAGCAGTAAGTGTGGCTTGCCCTCTGTGCAGTTGGCAGGGGAATTTAATTCCATGTACAGCCTATACTAAACTTGCTTCTAGCAGGTCTCGTGGGTGAGCGAGTTCACTGCTTTTAACAAGGAATAAAAAGGAGCATGGCGTGACACAGACTATTAGGAAGTAAATCAGGGACCGGGTGCCTTTACACACGATTCCGGGGAGGGCAATTAAGTCCGGGATAACCAAGTGCACCGGGTGTAGTGCCTTGCATCTTGGGTCAAAGCGGGTTGGCTCACAGGGGGTGTCTAGGATCGTCCAGGCACACCGTGCAGGGTAGAATGCTATAGAACTGCACGTTGCCACTATTTTGAGTGCAACAAATGGATCCCTCTCAAAGCAAACCTAGGTTGTATGGTCAGTGCACCACATACAACCATTCACTCCAGCTTCCTGAAGGCAGTCTGTTAGAAGAGGTGTCGATCGGGACGTCCTGCGCCAGGGTGCGGACATTGCACGGGCGACACAACAGATAGGGTGCTGTCAGACGAGGGTGCTTGCGGGCTAGGTGGCCAAGCAAGATAGCAGAACGAATTCTATGGACCTCTCTCCCCTCCTGACTGCCCGACACTGTGAGTGCAGGGGGATTTGCAATGTTACGGGTATTTTCCCGCCCATACAGGGGCAGAGGGGTACATTGCAGGTATCGGCATAAATAGAGTGGAGGCAGACCTACAGACCATGTGCACCAGTAGGCGCAAGAGGTTGGCGTTAGAGCAAAATCTCGCAGCGGCAAGGTAGCCAGGAGGCATGAGCCGGCTGGTTAGGCCAGAATGTCTGCTGTGGTTCCAATAGCGGTTTGAAATGTGTTTGGAGCTCCATCACTGACAATTCCAGAGCACACTATGCACCTCGGCCCAGTAGGTGAAGGCCATAGGCTCATGTGGGCTTGATCTTGTGGAGGGCAATATTCCCTGGATTAACAAGGTACTAGGTCATTAGCTGGGTTGAACATCAAGGGTCACAGCTGGTTAGCAAGTATGTGTGTATCTGTCATCGAGCTTTAGTTAAGCAAGCCTGGCAGGTGGCGTCAGTTGTCACTCCAAATGGTTGCGATGACTGCAATAGTGTGCGCTAGGCGATCAGCCCTGTTCGCCATGGTTTATTAACACAGAGGTCGGTGCACTTGTCTGGTCAACCTCAACAAAGAGGTGCACTCTGCTCCCTGGGCAGGTTACGGGTTGCTTCAGTTAAGCATGAAATGCCCCGCCCGCATAGCCAGAGTATATAGCCTGGTTGTGGAAGCGGTCTTCAAGCATGTGTGCTGCTGTTCCAGGTATTGGGGAAACAGGAGTTGGGGAGCACGAACTGCTAGAAGGCCTGCAACTTCAGGTTGCAGGAGGTGGGAGCCACATCAGCTTGAAGGGTATTACAGCGATGTTTAAGAGTAGCGCTCCCTCCTGGGAGGCCATCACATTCGTGCAGCGCATGTGAGGCACTGGTACATTCCCAGAGAAGGATTATCCGCTCCATGCGCTAGTTTGCAGAACAAGGGGCTTTGGCTTCATCAGGCATGAGCTATGCCGGGCGAACACCAAAGGTTAATTTGACAATGTTGGAGTGCACTTGGCACAGGTGGGCTTGGATCTGTTCCTGCTGGACATGAATGAGGCCCGGGAAATTGCAGGTTGCAGTGAGAAAGGAGCTGTTTTGGTGGGGGCTCTTTAGGCGACGGGGGCCGCCTCCAGAGCTGTGGAGGAGTTACAGGGCGATCTGGAAGCAAATGGGTACAGAAGAGTACCTCTGCAAGAGCACAATAGGGGTGCCAGAGCCAAATCCCAGGAGCCTCATGGGAGGGTCCTGGAACAATTACGTCGGCGCCCCGTTAGTCCTTCGGGCGGTTGTAGGCCTGAACAACCGGGGGCTTGCCTTGCTACGCTCCGCCCTGAAAGGGGCGTGAGTAATAAGGGACCAATGTGTCACGTGATCCAGTAAGGGGATCACCCCCATAAGGGTAGCGCTGATTGGTTACTCCACAGTGCTTGGCTCATCAGGCGGGCGGGGCAGCATAGGTTGGTACAGCTGCCTGCCCTTGGATCGCCCGTAAGATAACCCACCATATTGCATACTTTTGTATGGAATAAACCTGCAGCACTATTTTTCCCAAACAAAAGTTGTGTTGTGTATTTATTTATGCATGCATACTCTGTTGTGGTGTGGGTGGGGTGTGTTGCCAATAATGGGACTATGCGGCTGCCCGCGGCCCCGCAGGGGCCACCCTAAACGGGCGGCCCCTTTAGTGCCATTTGGGCACTTCCCCACCCCCAATGATGTGTGGGACTCAAGGAGGAGTCCCCCTACCAGACGCGTCACTTCCGGCACGCAGAGGAGGTGGGGAGGTACTTATGCCTCCCCCGGCCATCTTGGCGTCCTCTTTGCGCCGGACACGCCGTCTCCCACCCTACCGCTTACCCGGCGTGGGGTTGGCAGGCGAAATACATAGAACGTTGTAATGTTTTCTTTCTCGTTGCAGGAGGAGTTACAGGGCGATCTGGAAGCAAATGGGTACAGAAGAGTACCTCTGCAAGAGCACAATAGGGGTGCCAGAGCCAAATCCCAGGAGCCTCATGGGAGGGTCCTGGAACAATTACGTCGGCGCCCCGTTAGTCCTTCGGGCGGTTGTAGGCCTGAACAACCGGGGCTTGCCTTGCTACGCTCCGCCCTGAAAGGGGCGTGAGTAATAAGGGACCAATGTGTCACGTGATCCAGTAAGGGGATCACCCCCATAAGGGTAGCGCTGATTGGTTACTCCACAGTGCTTGGCTCATCAGGCGGGCGGGGCAGCATAGGTTGGTACAGCTGCCTGCCCTTGGATCGCCCGTAAGATAACCCACCATATTGCATACTTTTGTATGGAATAAACCTGCAGCACTATTTTTCCCAAACAAAAGTTGTGTTGTGTATTTATTTATGCATGCATACTCTGTTGTGGTGTGGGTGGGGTGTGTTGCCAATAATGGGACTATGCATATATCAATCTCGGTGAGATGGACATTTCGCGCGCATTGAAACAAAATGCCCTATTGAAGAGTTGGGTTCACCATTGGCAATGTTGTTGGCGTGGTGTGCAAGCCGTTTGCGCCTTTTCATTGGCTGTGACACATACTGAGTGGTTAAAGAGGGGGTGGGGGTGATTCTTTCCAAGTGCGTAGGTTCTTTTGGGGCTGCAGTGTCCCTGAGCGAAGGGGCTGAGGGCCACTGAACCCTGATCATTGCTGTATTTTATAACTCAAGCAGAAATCAGGGGAGCATTTTCCTACTTGCACTAGGGCCCAGCCATTACACACTGGCTACGCTACTGATTCTTACTGTCAAAGGCTGCCAGTGGAGATGTGTGTGACCTGTTAAACTGCGCGCCGAGGGCAAGGGGTGCTTCATCACAAAGTGCGCTGACAGGAACAGGTGATCAGCAAACAACTGAGAGGTGCGGTGGTGCCTCTGCGCAAGCACCAATGGGGCAGGTGCGGTGAAACAAACACTGACGTGGTGCTGAAGAGCTGTCCAGCTCACCTCAGGAGCCATTAAGACGGGCTACACTGAGCCCACGGGGAGGGCTGCGAGCTGCACACAGCGCACCTCAGAAAGGCACTCGCGCCAGAATAAAAACTAGCTGGACAGCAACTCCCGCCAGGACCTCTTCCTTCACAACACTTGACAGTCCCCTCGGAAACCAGCACACGCGCAAGATCATACACGACTTGAAACTGACACCACTCACAACCACCACGACTGGAGGTCAATTTGTCAACGCAAGCCATGCGTGAGCACGCCTTGCGTTCTGCATCACACTTCAACTGGTCCATTTTTGGTAAACAGCGCAAGCCCCCAAGCCTCAGGCATGCTTGTGCTTCTTGCAACCATTCACCATCCTGATGCAAGCACACAGTGTGCTGGCGTCTCCTGTGTGCCTCGTTTCTTGCGTGAATGCGGTTTGGCCGCTTCTCCCATCTAAAACTTTCCAATCTTAATGAATTCAAACCCACCAGCAGACAGACCCCTCACCCAACTGATAGAAAACACAAAGCAGAAACCTCCTCAGGGGATATGAGCGTATGGCACGCTCTCAAGGGGCAGCGAATGCACTGGGACGCAATCGGAAATACAACCTGCTCCTGCCAGGCACAGTTCCCGCTGGTGGTGGCTTGTTGTGCGCGCGCGTGCATGCCAGCAGCCCTCCTCCGCAGCAGCAGGCATGGTTGTTTTGTTGTTGTTTCCATCTCATACTCATACATGCTGCTCTTAACATGCTTGCTTCGCTGCTGGCCCCAAATTGTTGCATTTTCAGCCCGGTCCCATCCCTGTTCCTTACCTGGATGTTGCACGCGATCTCGGAGTCGTCCAGCAGCCGGATGGTGCATTTCATTTCCAGGTTTAAGGACTTGATGCTGGAGCTCCGAAAACGGATCATTTTCATGGTAGCCCCTTTCTCCTTGGTGCACTCACAGGAAAACATACAACCCACTCAGAAAGGAAGAACAAACAAAATAATCCAGACGAGGCGAGCAGGCAGCGGGAACCCGTCGGTTCAGAGGAGAAAGCAGGGCTCTGCCCGGCCGGAATGTGGACACATTGCTCCTTCCCTCCTCAGTGCGGGGCTACGCTCTGGGAAGCCATCTGACAGTCACACAGGAGGGCGGCTGCCTGGAGAATGGGGATGGAATCACAGGCAGAGCAGCGACCGAGGGGGGGTGGGAGGATGGAGGGAGGGGGGGCGCTGCTGCTTGTTGTGGCTGCGTCAGGATGGTGAGTCTGACGGAAAGGGAACGCCCCGCGGTCCCACCTCTGACTGTTCCTGCCAGAAGCTGTAGCAGCTACGAGCATAGTAAGCACATGGGAAGCGATTCACAAAAAAACGCAAGCCCCCCCCCCCCGCCTGAGAAGGGCTCTATGAACAGCCTACAGGTACGCCTTTTTTACTGACTCACTAACGTGACAGGCGTAGGTCACGTATGTAATGCCATGTTAACAGAGATGTGTATAGGACTGCTCCAATAACATTACTAGAGAGTTGATTCTACACCCTGCAAAACCCCTTGGGTCTACAGTGCTAGGCTGCTTGTGATATTACATAAACAACTTTTGTTTTTGTTTTCGATTCATGTTCAAAATACATTTTCAAATTAAGGCTTTCTTTCCTCAACATGCATGTACTCCACTATAGACCTAGTTTACATAAATGTGTTAAAGAGGTATGTGTGAAAGGAGTGCTCTAAATGTTTGTGGATAATTCCTTCAAAGTCACCTCAGTTTCATGACACACCTGGAAACACCCGCAACTCCACTTCTGCAGAAAAAGTCACACGTGGTTGTACTTCAGTACTCATGCTATCACTGCGCACACTGCGGCTGTCCAACACGGAGAGACACCAGGAGAAAGACTAACCATCCGAACCTCTTAAATGTGTGGCAATCCCTGCTAATGGAGTTCTCCAACCACATGAATGATAGACCTCAGTAGGCAGGTCTGGATACACATCTGGCAATATACACTAGCTGAGGTTCCAATAGCATGGGGTTCTGAACTGAATGTGGAGGATGCCTCTGATAGGATGGTGTTGATGTGTGTGGAGAGATAGATTGTTCACTGAATGTGCTGTTCATGAATCATCTGGAGTTAAGTGGAGCGTCCTCATCAGATTGAAATTCATAATGAAGAGGAAATCTTATTTACAAGCGACGTACTTAGTCAGTACACGTCCATAGCACAGGAAGAGAGTTCTGAAGCAATTCAGTGGTGTTTGATAACAACAATGAAGACATAGGTGAAAAGCAAGTAGTTTGTATTGCAAATGATGGTTATCGTTACAACAATTACTTCAGAATTAATGATCATTTTTATGCTCAAATTACTGAACTACTATGGGCTCCAATGTAGCCCCATCGTATGTAAACACATTTCTGTACTACTTTGAATGAAAGTATTTGATGAGCGCTGAAACAGCAATTTCACGTTTACATAGATGGAAAAGAAACATTGAAGCTATGTTTGGTACATACGAAGGTACCAGAGACACTCCTTTGGATTTTCACAGATTTATGTACAAAAGAAACAGCAGAATCAATTTCTTATTAAACATTGGGGAAACAGATATCCACTTCCTAAATATAATGGCAGTTAAGCAAAGAACCAAACTGGCCACAAGACTGTGCACTAAACCTATGGATAAAAATAATTATTGACTTAACAAGAGTTATTACCCACAACATCAATTGAAGGATCTCAACTACAGTCAATTAGATTGAATAGAATATATCAGATCTACACATATTTAAAGAACAACAGTAATCTGTATCATCCAGATTCAACCAACAAAACATTTTAAAATAAGCAAAATGAGAATAATGCAGAAAGACTGGATTGGCATATTCAAGAGAAAAGCGGAGATTGAAATGTACTGTTACTTTATTCACACAATAGTCAACAGTTTATTACAAGATCAAGAAGGTAGTTGAACTGCAATGATAGATGATCAATAGTCATAACTATTTGAATAACGTTTTCCCAGCAAAACTTGAAAATCATGTTATTACAAGCTTAAAAAACAAAGATGTCAAATATTCAGAGGAGATTCAGCTCGCAACAGCATCGAACATACACTTGTTCATCTTTTATTAACTATAACAACAAAGTTATAGGAGATGTTGGAGTGCACCTGCGTACAAAAAAAAAAGAAATTACAAAGATTTTACTCTTGTGATACCACCATTGAAACACATAGCATCAAAGCTATTTGGGGACTGTTTTATGCAGGGTAAACTTCACAGAAAGCCAAAGTAAGGTGGAATGAACATCGAGCAAATATACATTTACATAATCAGAAATCCCCAGTGACTAGATATGTAATGGAGAAAAAGCATGCCATAACACAAAAATAATTACAAAGTTTTAGAACAAATCCCAAAAATGAATAGAGGAGGTAACAAACGTCTGTTTAATCAAAGATAGACATATTGAACCAATTTACTTGAAACTTTTAAATTCAAAGGGTATAAATAAATACAAGAACTTGATATTTATGATGCATAGTATACTGTGAACAAGTATAAATTGATGAAATCAGTAATTTTAGTAAAGAGTGAGACTTATTACTGTTTATTAAGAATGAATGACAACAATGATAACCACTTTATATAAATTCAATTAATATAATAAACATCTCATAAATGATACTTCAATTTATGTGATGAGGATAATGTGCTTCTTTTAACGTACTACATTTTGGGCCTTGCTATGAGTGGCCTGGAAAATGGCCTGGATTTCGAGGGTGGAAAAAACCAGGCCAATACAAAGTAGACCAAAATAGCTCCCTTGGAAATGAGGAATTACCCAGGGAATCAATATTTCCAGATACATTTCCTGGGTAATTCCTCATTTCCCCCAGGATTTTCACACAGAGATTTCTGGTGATTTCAACAGCCAAAATCACTGTGTGAAATAAACAGATTCAGGGAAACACTGCGGAACTAACAATTTTGATGAGGACAGTAATTACTTTTGAAGAAAGTGGCCGATTAGAGTCACTCGGGTCACTCACGACCACCTCAGTGCCTTCCCAATAAATGAAGAGTCGGTCAGACAGTAGAGAATACAAATCAGATAATTTATTAGCAATGCACTGCAGCGGAGTCCAGTCTGACCAGTCTCTTAAGATGACTGCAGAGGGACTGACTCCCCCCAACATAAAATCAGATATTATACATTCCCAATTCTCAAAGAACCTGCCCAGACTGGAAAATTCCAGCCCAGGCTACAGTGAACAAAGAGAGCAAAGAAGGATGAGCCATGGCACAGGGCTACGTACATGCTATCTCGACCCCAAGGCCGTTCGGCCGGTGCCTACCATTCTAAGATGTGGGAACGGATCTATCTAACAGCAAAGGTATGCAACAATAGATGATACATTCATTAGTGCAGCGAAGCTTCAACCTTGAGAAATACAAGCTGGAGGCGCAGGGCAGCCTTTCTGCTGAGGCAGACATTATGAGACAGAAGCTCGATCTCAGTTACAGAACAAAATGACGCCAATAAAGATGGCGCCGTGAATGCTAACTTAACACAGAATAGAGTTTGAGCATTGCAAAGGGGACATTTCAAGTCTGCGCAGTACGGAAATAATATTTCAATTCTAACAGACCCTCCTTTTAGCATTCATGCTAAGCTTTATTGGTGCCATCAGGTAAGGGTCTTTACAATTCTAAAACGAGAAGGAAATAAAAAAACGTTCACACATAGACCACCATTGCTGACATATGGACTGTCAACTGAAACTAAGGCTCTTAAAATGTTAAACACATATAATCAATATTCAAAAATACCCTCATCGATGCTCAACAAATCCTGAATACCCTGCATCATCATAGCCTTTGTATTAGGGTCACTCCTCGGGGTCTTGGGGCGTGGTTTGAACATTCATACAAACAGGCACAACAGGCAGGGAGACAGTGCATGCACAGACAGCATGTGAAAATGATACCTGCTATGGCAACCAGAAAAATAAGAATCTTCCAACCCCAAGTGGTGAATAGGCCCCAGAGCCATCCCGTTAATGACCATGTACCATTCTCCTGGTGTATATCTGAGGCTATTTTATGCAATTTCTGTATAGCATCGTACACAGTGGGGGTGTGGTCAGGGATGTACACACAACAGCTACTGCTGATGACACGACAGGCCCCACCCGATCAGCAAGGATGACGTCTAAAACCATCTGATTTTGGAGGGCAACAAGTCTTGTAGCCTGGACCTCTACTGTGATATTTGTCAAAATTCCTGCAGTTGTATTAATGACACCTTCCACCACCCTAGTGAGCCGTCTAATGTTAAGACTGTTAGCCATAGGACCCCAGAAGGGTATTATACCTTTCATTGCGTCCGTGAACTGGTGCAGGTTGGTGTCTGTTTGATCTATGTCATCAGTGGTAATCATTCTCTTAAACCGGAGTACATGGGCAGCCCTATGCTGTAGACGATGGTCCTTATGGTAATTGGGAGGGGCTATATACACAGGTGGCAAGAGGTAAGAAAGGTAACACCTTCCCGACCACCCTTCAGGAAGCCAAACATAACCATGAGCGCCACAAACAAAATAGACATTGGGTGGTGGAATCAGGGGTGGACTATTTGTTGCTCTCAAGCCATAAGTAGTGTTGCATCTGCTCACCCCCACCTCTATTTTCCCAGCCCCCTGGACACAGAAAGGAGCTGTGACATCCACCACTGACAAGGGTATTGGCTTATGTTCAGTAACGTTGCAGGTCTGAAAGGACTGGTAGTATTCTGATGCGTTGAACTGTAGGAAATTGTCCCTCTCTACCTGAGACCAATTTCCCTTCCTCATTCCCTTGTACGCATGCATGCAAGAGCTCAAGAACAACCAGCCAAACGGCTCTCGGTCTTGGGTAGCACCGGGGGGTACTCTATGCTGAAAACGTACAGTTCGTGTCAGGGTGCGAGAACTAGTACTTCGTTCCAATGTGTCAGCCTGGTGAAATGAACGGCCCATGCTAAGTAATGTAAACCACCCCTCACAACTGCTAACGTATGACAATGGCATGGATAGCAAGTTCTCACTTCTAAGTGTTACTGAGGGTAACAATCCACATACCCAACATTTTGTCGTATTATAAGCAGTATGCGTTTGATGCAAGGTCTGAATGAACACATTATCTTTATAAGACTTCCTGTGCTCCTCCTTGTGAGGCGCCAGGGTAACAAAGATATGTTCGGTGGGAACAGGCGTAGTACCAATCAAAGTATGCAGAGGATATTTCTCCTCAAGAAAATACATTACCCCAAGTATCAATATTAGAGAAATTACAATAATTGCTACAAACACAGCTTTACTTTTTACAGACCAGGAGGACCAGACAGGCCCATCCCGCTCAGAGCGCGGAGCTGCAAAAGGCTGTTCTTCCTCCTGAACGGGGCGACCAAAGGGATACATTCTCTTAAAGCAGCGGACAAGACTTACACTTGGAGCCAAGCTGGAACAAAAGCAAGGGAATAAGACAAAATATTGTTCGTTAGGCATAGGCGCTGTTGAGCACCGGCGGCGGAGCTGTTCGTCTAGCTCGGATCCAGATCCCACGTTGCAGGGCAAAATATCGTCTACGTCAGAAACACTATTCTTTTTGCCCTGTTCGGTGACTGTCCGAATAACGCACCAATCTCCCTTTCCCTAAGCTATCGTTGGTACCACGGGCAGGGTACATTCGCCCTATTCTTAGCAATGCAGTCCATCCCTACTAATCTGACTTTCCCTTTGGTGCACTGCTCCTCTTGCGGGGGTGCAAATTGTACCTCAACACTCCAGGCACAGCGGGGTCAGAGAACAAAGGGTCAGGCTCAAGGGGACCAAATGGCAAAGGGTTGGACTCAGACAGGTCGGTGGATTGGGGCTCAACTGGGTGTGACTCAATCACAGGTGGGCCAACAGGCTGGGGCTCCTGGATGGCCATAATTTCAGGCGGCACCGCCGCATTCAGCACCGCATGGCTCTCTTCCTCCGTTGGTGCCCACGTGAGCCGGGCATCTGAGAAGGGAATGAACCGTAGCACCTGCTCCGTCTCACAATCCCCAATCCCGTCCGCGAACCACTGGTCGTAGGGCAGCGGGAAGGGCACCCTCTTACAATGGGTGCTGTGTATCCAGTTCTTTCGACCATCAACCTTTACCTCTGTCCTGGTGGCCAGAAGGACCTGCAGGGGTCCCTTCCAGCGTGGCTCCAAGCCGCTCCTCCGCTGAAAGTTCCGGACCAGTATCCAGTCACCTGGCTGTATCTCGTGACCCGGACCCTCTGGTTGTTGCTGCAGTGTTTCAGCGATCTGTTGGTGAATAGAACGCACATTTTTTGTCAATTCATAGAGGTAATCTATAAGCAAGGGGTATTCTATGTCAGAAAACCTGCAAGGTCTCAGGATGCCCCAGACGTTTGCCGGGCGGCCAAACACGGCCTCATACGGAGACAATCCTGTTCTAGAGTGGGCTGTGACTCTCGTAGACATCAGTGCTAGGAGTAAAGCATCTGGCCACTGCAATCCTGTGCTCTCTTTGATCTTGCCCATTTTCAGCTTGAGAGTACCGTTGTACTTCTCAACCAAGCCTGCTGATTGGGGGTGGTTCGCCGCATGAAACTTTTGCCTAATGTGTAACTTGTCACACACCAATTGGATGACCTTGGCATTGAAGTGGCTGTCATTGTCACTCCAAATCAAACGGGGCAAACCAAAACGTGGGAAGAACTCTTTCAAGAGTACCTTCGCCGTCGCCATGGCTGTGTTCTCTTTAGTGGGGTAGGCCTCAATCCATTTACTGAATGCACAGACAACCACTAACACATATTTCAGGTTATTGACTCGTTCCATTTCGATAAAATCCATCTGGAGAACCTCGAAAGGGAAGGAGGGTGGTGCAAAACTGCCAACATGGGTGGGGGTACCTTTCCCAGGATTGTGCATCAGACAAACCATGCAGTACTTCACCAGGTAGGCAGCCACTTTGGGGATATTGTCATTCTGCCATACGGGGTCTAACAACTTGCAAATCCCTTTCGCACTAATGTGGGCTGGCCCGTGCGCCATGGTAACCACAGGGAGGACATATGCATCCGGTAGCATCCACCTCTGCTTTCCGCTCTTGTCAACCCAACACCCATCCTCATCCAAATTAGCCGCGCTCTCTTGCCATATTGCTAACTCCTCAATTGTTGCCCCACTCTGGATCTCCTTAACATTTTCCAGCGTATTCTCAAACATCGCACCCTCGGGCACCCATCTGGCAGGACCTGCCACAAACATCCTTTTCATTTTGGTCCGTGCTGTCTCCTTCGCTATCTGGTCTGCAAATGCGTTCCCCCTTCCAACGTCATCAGTGATTGCCTTGTGAGCACTGCACTTCACTATTGCTAATTTTTTAGGGAGTGCCAGGGCTGACAAGAGTCTGTGTATTCGTGGGCCGTTCTGTATTCTCGTTCCATGGGACGTTAGGAACCCTCTCTCCGTCCAGAGCCGCCCAAAATTATGAGCCACGCCAAACTCGTACTGGCTGACAGTATATATATTGACAGCCAGTCCCTTCACTCAACTCACAGGCACGAAAAAGGGCTACCAACTCTGCAGCTTGTGCCAATTGATAGGGAACTCGTGATGTCTCAACTACAGTGCGTAAGGTGGTGATAGCATAGGCCGCTGTTGTTGTGCCATCCGGTAATTTAAAACAAGAGCCATCGACATATAGCTCCCCTTGGTGTTCAGATAGGGGAACATCAGTCAGGTCTACCCGTCCCTTCGTCTCTTCTTCGGTACAGAAGATGCAATCATGCACATCCGTCTCCTCATTCTCAGAAGGGAGGGGTAGTAACGTGGCTGGGTTCAAGGTGGCACATCTTTTAATGGTGACATGTGGTGCAAACAAGGTCAGCTCATAGCCAGTCAGACGTGCACTGGTAAGGTGCTGTGTCTTTGTTCTGTTCAAAAGTGTGTCCACAGCATGTGGGACCATGACTGTGAGATCAGTATCAAGGACGAGCCCTGCCGATTGTCAGATAGAAATGGCCACAGCCGCGACCGCTCTTAGACAGCTCGGGAGGGCTCTGGCGACGTTGTCAAGCAGAGCAGAGAAATATGCACACTGCCTTTGCTTACCTCCAAAGGCCTGTGTTAAGACAGAGAGCGCGCAGACAGCCATTTCGTGTACGTACAACACGAACAGCTTCTGATAGTCTGGAGTGCCAAGCACAGGTGCAGAGCAAAGCGCTATTTTTAGTTGCTCAAAAGCATGCTGACAGTCATGCGTCCAAGGCAGGGGTTCATGCACATCTTTAGTGGTTAGGCGCAGCAAGGGCTTTGTTAGTAAAGCGAAGTTAGGGATCCAGTGGCGGCAATACAAAGTAATACCTATAAATGTTCGCACATCCCGTTGCGTCTTAGGGATAGGCATTCTAGTTATCGCAGCGATGCGCTCAGGTGTTAGTCTCCTTCCCTCCTTCGACAGTAGGTGACCTAAGTAGGTGACCTCCTGTCGACAATATTGAAATTTAGAAAGGGACACTTTATGTCCGTGATGAGCCAAATGTAACAATAGCTTAACCGTTGCATCCTTGCAACCATTTTCAGTATCCGAAGCTATTAAGAGGTCATCCACATACTGCAGTAGGACATTACCTGAGGGAAGGACGAGGGAGTCCAATTGACCTTTTAAGGCTTGGCTATAGATACTGGGACTTTCAGTATAGCCCTGAGGAGCCCGACAGAATATAAAACTTCTGCCGGCCAGAGAGAATCCAAACAAATACTTACTGTCTGGATGTATGGGGATGCTAAAGAACGCATTCTTCAAATCAATGACAGAAAAGTATGTGGCAGAGGGAGGAATCATGGTCAGGAGAGCAGTGATGTCGGGGACAACAGGGAACTGAGGGGCCACAACCTTATTCACCTCACGCAGATCAATCACAAAGCGGTAGACATCGGGGTGATCATCTGGGGAACCCGATGGTGCCCTTTTAAAAATTGGAAGAATGGGGCTATTGCACACATTCGCAGTCGTCTCTTCAACAACCCAGACACAATCAAATCCTGTATAATCTGCAATAACGCTCGTTCCCCTGCCTTTGGTATCTTGTACTGGGGAAGACGAGGCAGAACAGCATTGTCCTTAACTCTGATGGAGACCGGAGGTATCTGCAATAGCCCTACGTCCGTATCACCCGTAGCCCATAATGTCGTCAGTACCACCTTAAACTCAGCGGGAAGGGGCTGATCCTTTCACAGACATTGCTTAGAATTCACTACAGTGGGTCCTATGGTCATATAGACGCCATCCGGGGAGCACGAAATAGTCGCATGTAACTTCTTCAAAAAGTCCAAACCCATTAAATTCACTCCACAATTAGATGTCAATAAGAAAGGCGAATCTACAGTAAAAGGGCCGATAGTCAGGGCCAGTGGCTCAGAGATGGGGCTCACAACCGGTATACCCGAGAAACCTACCGAAACATTATTTTAGCCAGACAGGGCTGCCCCGGGTACCAGTGAACGAGAAACAGAGCTATTCATTGCGCCTGTGTCCACCAAGAATTTCTTTGCTGAGCCCTGCAGATCAGCTGTAACATAAGGTCCCTGCTGATCCACAGGGATCTGAACAGATCCCTCACCCTGCCCTTGGCTGTCCTAGCCGTGTGTAAGACCCATCACTTCATCCAAACCATAATCATCATGGTAATACTGTCGCCCCCTTGGATCATCAAAATAGTTCTGATCAGACTGACCTGGCTGTTCCTCACCTCCCCGGCCTCCGCCGGAGCCACCTGCTCCCCGTCCCCTTCCTCTGGAACCCCGTTCTCTTGGGGCTTAAACCCTTTGCAACAGCGTCAGACACTCACTACGCCAGTGCCCCTCCTCCTTACAATAGGCGCACTGGTTCAGCCCCACAGGCATAGTATTCCTGCTGGTGTGGGGCAGCTGCCGGGCCGGACCAATGCCCTCCCCCTACCGTTCCCCCGGGACTCCTGTTGCATCAACACCTTCGTTTTCAGCTCCTTATTTTTCTTCTCTACTTTAGCCTTCTCTTCATTCTCTCTGTGCTCATAATACTGTGCCATACTTAATATCACCGATGGTGAGGAAGTAGTCCATGTGCTCTCCGAAGCCTGCAACCGAGTCACGATCTCAGGCAGCAGATTCATAACAAACCTGTTGGCAAACAGCCGGACAACTCCCTCCATCGACAAATCCTGTCCACTGAAGTCCAAAAACACCCCTTCAAACCTGGTTAAGAAGTCGGATACACTTTCATCTTTCTTCTGGCGACATGCTGTTAACTTATCCCAATCTACTCGTCTGGGTGGGATCAAGGAGTGCATATACGTAATAATTCGCCCCGGTAGGGCTAGTATCTCAGCATTAGGCTTCTCGCCAGGCTTCCTCTCTTTATCCCATGCCCTGATCTCACCCCAGGTGCCACCCAACTCCACTAGGTGGTCCTGCGTGTGAACCTGCCGCCAAATATCAACCGGCACCAGCAAGCCGAAAAACATCTCAATGTCTGCCAACGTCATCACCGTCGATGACGCAGCCTCTGTCAACTCTTTGTAATAAGCAATCGGATTTTTCCTAGGGCCGGGCAACTGAGTTTTAAGGGACAAAACCTCACTCCTTTTCCAAGGAGTATAAACCCATTGTTCCTGGAAATGGGCCTCTACTCGCTGCCTGACAATATGGTCCTGCCCATCTCGAAGCTCTGGTACTTCGGGATGGTAGATGGGATGTACTTCCCTCATCGGGAACTGAGACACTACAGTCGGGCTCTTTTGGATCAACCTGCCTCTGTATCCAACCAACGTGGTAACATTACTAAAAACGTCATAATGGGCCATGCCAAATGGCTCATAATCTTTCAGTACACTCCACACATCCTCCACACTGTAAATCGGACTCCGGGCCCACTGGGGAGGCCTGGTCAGCCACCATCTTCTTCTTTGCATCACTCACGTCAGACCGAATCAACACTCGCCCCATTCTTTCCTTAGCAGCCGCCCAATCCCCATCATCCAGTCCCCGCACCTGTGTCCCAGCGCACAACAAGGGCGAGGAAAGGGAGTGAGGGGAGGACACACTCGTGGATGCTGCGGGAACTAGAGACACCAATATCTGCGTGGTGGGTATAAGCGAGAGAGGTAGAGAAGAGCCCGGGGCAACAGGCACAACAGATCGGCCTGTAATCGCTGCAGTCTCGGCCGATGGAGCCGAAGAGGAAACAAGGGGTGCTCCATCTGAAGCGGCCGAGCCAGGGGCAAGGGAACCAGAGGCGGGAACATGGGAGTCAAGGTGTTGGGTCAGTGGGGCTGCTGTATAGATCCTCTGCGGGGCATAAGGAGGTGGTGGCCGTACATCTAACAGATCCTCCATAAAGGGATAGCCTTCTCCTCATGCAACATAAGACTTATCACATTGCAATCTAAGCTTCCGGTCAGCACACTCT
This sequence comes from Calotriton arnoldi, assembly GCA_963921515.1. Taxonomy (NCBI): domain Eukaryota; kingdom Metazoa; phylum Chordata; class Amphibia; order Caudata; family Salamandridae; genus Calotriton; species Calotriton arnoldi. The sequence continues at coordinate 2,121,477 of CAWUFW010000151.1, read as the reverse complement.
ATATCCTTCTCTATCTTCTCTCTCTCGTACGCTATAGCCTTTTGTGTTACTGTTTATGTCTTCCCTCTCCGAGCCCCCTTCTCCGCTCTTATTCGTCTCTGCTTAGCTTCCTTTTGCCATACTTGAAGATAGTCAAACATCGACTGCCTACTTCTTTTTGCAAACAATTTATTCTGCAAGAAGTTCAATTTCTGTTCATCAAAAGTACCTGTCAAAGGCCACTGTAACTCGGCGTTGTCCTTCGTATGTTTGTGCCATAGCGTACTAAACATAAGAGGGCCAAGGCCGTGCTTCACATACATATCGAAGTTTGGGCTGCCTCTCTTCTAATCGAGCATCAGTAGAACTACAGCGGCACCCCAAACAGCAGAGCTTGCTAAGGCAGGGCATCTTCAAGAATAAAGAGAAACAAATTCGCTACTTGTACCCGACAATTGACTTACCAATTTCTTCCCAGAGGTCCGTCCTCGGACCGTATCGAACGCTCAAAGACCAAAACCCAGTCCTCAGTCTGCACCAACCTTCCAAATCGGACTCCACATCACAAGTCCCAAACACTAGTCAAACCTCAGGCGTTTTCAAGAAAAGGCCGAATTCACCAAGTCGCCTGACAGAGGGTCCTCAGACACCCTGTATCTCCAAAGTGGTCCGCAGACCTATCAAGTTCACAAACAAACTGAGAAATGGTCTCCAGACCATATCAAAACTTTTTCAATACGGCGCCATATTTACCAAGAATCAAGATAAACTCACCTGGTGCACACAGGTCGAACAAAGTTATTCTCCACTGCCGACTCTTCGGACCAAAGGCCAATTCCAAGGGTTTCGCCTTTCAGGACCCCAGCCGGGATGACCACCAGACAAGGCGCCGCCCGATCAGACAGGCGGGGCAGCTGCGAGAACTAAGCTCAGTCGTGTCGGGATCCCCGATCCGCACGTCCGACCTGACGCGGCCCTGTCCCCCACACCCGGTTACGGGCGAGGATGGGACACCCGATGGAGTCCCTGTTCAGGTGCCAAATGAAGGAAGTGGCCCGATTAGGGTCATTCGGGTCACTCACGACCACCTCTGTGCCTTCCCAATAAATGAAGAGTTGGTCAGACAGTAGAGAATACAAATCAGACAATTTATTAGCAATGCGCTGCAGCGGAGCCCAGTCTGACCAGTCTCCTAAGATGACTGCCGAGGGACTGACTCCCCCCAACATGAAATCAGCTATTATACATTCCCAATTCTCAAAGAACCCACCCAGACTGGGACATTCTGGCCCAGGCTACAGTGAACAAAGAGAGCAAAGAAGGATAAGCCATGGCACAGGGCTAGGTACATGCTATCTCGACTCCAAGGCCATTCGGCCGGTGCCTACCATTCTAAGATGTGGGATTGGGTCTATCTAACAGCAAAGGTATGCAACAATAGATGATACATTCATTAGTGCAGCGAAGCTTCAACCTTGAGAAATACAAGCTGGAAGCACAGGGCAGCCTTTCTGCTGAGGCAGACATTATGAGACAGAAGCTCGATCTCAGTTACAGAACAAAATGGCACCAATAAAGATGGCGCCGTGAATGCTAACTTAACACAGAATAGAGTTTGAGCATTGCAAAGGGGACATTTCAAGTCTGCGCAGTACGGAAATAATATTTCAATTCTAACACTTTTACCATTCCCATTGGAATTGAATGACCACTCATAAAGCGGACAGGAGTAATGAGTAGGCCGAGATCTATAGATAAAAGAAACCTTAATAATGATTCACTGTACTTAGGAAATTTTAAAGATGGAGACTGTAAATAGATGACACACAGGACATGTCTTTTAAGCAGAAGTAGTGATTAATTCCTGACCAAGAATCACAAATAAGGAAGTAAATAGATGAAGGAAAAGGGAGACATGATTACATGCAAGAGTGAATCGGAAGCACCAATATATCTACCGTGAGAGACTCATAAGACTGCTCAGTGGTAAGAATTTCCAATGTTTGCTTAATGAAGGAACAGGATACGAAGTGACTCCTGGTTAAGTTACATTTTTCCTTTTCTGTTTTTAGGTTTATAAAGTTAAAATTCTTCACAGCATGGACAGCAGGAACAACAAGCATTGTCAAAGCCACCAAGTCTCACCTGTGTGACTTATTGACTTTGCTAATGATTTTTAGTCACGTTTCATACCATTCTCGAAAGTAAAGTAAAAATAAAAGAACTTCTACACAGCTGCCATCTTCATTTTGTAGGCAGGCATACCACTTATGCGTGCACTTACAAAATGACGCTGCCCTCTTTTTTTGTTTTAGTTTCCTATCCAAATCAGATGGGTAACTAAAAACAAATCAAAATGAGCAAAAGTGTTTTTTAAACTTCTTTTAAAGGGGGTGAGGGGAGCAGAAGCGATGGGAACAGAAGCAATGGGGGTTGGAAGCAACATGGGGATGATGGGAGACATCGAAGCAGGAAAGGGGAAAGCAGGGAACAAAGCAGCAACATGGGGGAGTACAGGGGGACATGGACACAACACAGGGGAATACGAGAAGGTGGATGCAACACAGAAAAGCACACCGGCAACTGCAACGGGAAGGGGCAAGGAGAAGCACACAGAGACAGGAAGCAGCATAAGAGGGAGAGAAGTACACAAGGGAGATGACTGGAAAACACATGCACTATCTGTGAGTGCTTGCACAAAAAGAAAAAAAGTAGTTCCCTAACATCAAGTCCAGACACCAGGCAAACACACAAATGGTAAAGAGGCAATGCTTCATGGGAAGGACAAACATAAGCTGAGAAGCTGGGACATGAATAGGAAGCAGGCAAATGAGAGTGACAAGATCACCCTGTATTCATGGGTAAGCCACAATATGTCTCGCATCAGACAGGATATTTACTGTCTAGTAGGTTCGACTTAAAAATGGTTAAGGTCAAGGATTGTAAATAAGGTGTGTAGGATCACTAATTGGTTTAAAAATGTAATAAAATAATCATTTCTGCAATGTGAAAGTTTTTAAATTAATCAATTAATTCGTTTTCTGTCCACAGATCATGCAAAAACTGTGATGAAGGAATATTCCCACTTTGAAATGCATTGGTAATAGAAACAACAATCTTAATTTACTAATATCTTGTTTGAAGACATTTGAATCTCATAATTTCCTATGATAATTGAAGTTGTGGATAAGAAGATTATGTGAAAGTAAGAAAGAAGACATTGACTAAATTACTAAGAATAACTAAGAATCTGGGTCAATAAAATATATTTTTTATTTGGGCCACAGAAGAAAACCTTAGACTTTGTACTGATATTTGAATAAAATGAATAGAAACACCCAAAGACCAGTACAAAAATAGACAATTGATAGAAATGTCTTGCAACCTTGGACACTGGGATAGTTTTGTCCTTCACAAATGTCTATGAGGTTACGGCCTGGGCGTTAAGAGAAAGTTAAGGTTGAGTAGCTACCACAACTGTCAACATTAGAGATTTTTAGATTTTGCATCAAAATCTTGGCCCCATTTGAAGTAAGCAAGTAAAACAATACATGTTCGGTTAATTAAAACCACTGCGAACCATTAAAAGCACAGAAATAAAAAATAGATATTCCACAATTCTTGTGTACATTCTAACTTTCTATACAGAATTAAAACAACCTGTTCGTCACAGGAAGTGCAGCATAGGAATTAATGGAAACATAACATAGTGTCACAATTAATACACAAGAATCATCAACATACTCCACTTTACGAATATAAAACAGCCACAGCATCTAAGAAATTAACAATCATCCCACACGTTCCATTTGTTCTGCCTTCTCGATGTAATTCCAGAGCATCCTTCCCTGTTCGGATATTATAAATCATTTTACAAATAAGGTGTGAAAAAGTTTCAGCATCAAGACTGCAGAGCTGTGATGGAGCAGGGTAAACAAAATAATTTTGTACCCCTTGGAAATTAATGACCTCTTAATAATTTAATAATACTAACTGTTTGAAAATGCATGTACTAAACAACAAATGCACCCTTTTTAGTAAACACTATATATGGGTAACATGCAGATTTGTGCAAAATCTAATCTATTTACAAATGTGAAGTTAATTAACTTTAGTATTATGATTGCGTACTAATTAGAGTGAAATTGCATGATTTATGTTACATAGTAAATTTGTATTGTGGCAAAGAATGCAGATGGTAAGTAAAATGGCTTTAAATGTCGCTTCTGCTAGGTAACACCTAACACGGGTCTTTAGAATGGCGGGTGGTAAACAGAAAGGCTTATTTTCTCTGTTTTAATTTTGGTTGTGTTTGTTCTTATGATAGTTCGTTCGGGACTGTTAGGCCATGCTTCGAAAATGGCTGCTGGAGAGGATGAGATCACGTGAAACGGCTAAGATGGCCTCTGCGCAGAAGCAATAAAGAAAATCAAGTCACGTGAATGCGGCCTGTGCCCGGAGTGAGAGATGTCAAGGTCGAACTGACCTACAATAAAGAGTGTGCCAAAAAGATTCAGCATGTATTCGTGGGAATGGATGGGAAAGAACCGAGTGACAATGGACGAACCAAATTGTGACCATCAAAGATCGCTACAAAATGAATGGACAAGTTGGACTGCTTTTGACCCCAGAGTCATGACACTCATTGTATGTTTTACTGTCCCTAAACCAGTTTGAACAAGGAGGGCGATGAGGTGACCATCACCACCCCTGAAATGGACCAATTAGCGTGATTCTTGCCCCTAAGGATTGCAACTTTTTTGTGTAGTAAGCCAGAGAATAGGGTATAAGAGAGTCTGCTCTTATGTGGGGTGGGTCGCTGCTGTTGATGCTGCTGCTGCTGTTGGTGTTTTCCTGCCATGCCGCTTCTTTATTTTTCATTTTTCCACCTCGATACTGCGAAAGACTCTGTCATTTTTGGGCTTTGAACTTGACTGGGGAAGGAACGAGATCGTTGCGGGAATTCTGCCCGGGAGGTGCGTCCGAGGAGGTTAGCGGGACAGTCAGTCAGTCTGGGAGCTCTATTCTGTGATCTGCGGTTTATCTTCTTTTGGTGAACCATTCCTGTCAGCGTCCTATGACCATGGGTAATGCATAAATTTCCATTTTTCATTAAACTTTTCTTAAAATGTTTATTGATATATTAAATGTCTTTGATTAATAAAGAATTTCACCTATTTGATTGAAAATTTAGATAAAAATATATTCTAACTTAAAATGAGTCTGTGGATCTTTAGAACATTATGATTTATAATGTTAAAAGGTTTTAATCGTGATTGAGCTGGTCTTAATCACCATCAACTTATTCTGCTAGTTGGTCCATCGACCAAAGAGCGGAGTACCTTGATGTTTAGAACCGACAGGATCAAAGGTTAATGCATATAATGTATGAATTATTATTCTGTCAAATTTAACAAGGTATCCCGTTCGTCCAGCAGCACATTCTCCTTAGCGTGAAATCCAGTGATTGAATGAATGTATGTTATGCGGTGTCATGGGCCCCACCGACATAAGGTTTAATGGACAATAGGTTGCATAAATGTTTTTTCCTGGATTAGTGTCCTAAGGAGAAATTTATATTAGCTGCGCTGGATCAGATTTCTTGGTAGCAGAGTTATGGTTTCTATAGATTAGTTTGGTGATTATTGATTTATTGATTTTTCATGTCTAACACTTTATGTTGAGTTTGTATTATGTTATGTGTAAGTCGAAATCTTGAAGCTTCCGGGAAGTAGGAAGTGGACACGTGTGGCAAGAGAAGTCACACGGAATTGTGCCTTGTCTGATTTTCTAATTGGTGATAACACAGGATTGTGTTATGTTAGGGACATTTCATGTATGAAATTGCGATTGAGTGAAAAAGCAACATGTTTTCTTGTGAAACTCTGGCCTTAATTCTCAGGAGCAGTGTAGTCTCCACATGTGTTTTATCCCCAGAGAAACGGGTTCAACGCTTGCTTGAGAGAAGGGTAAGGTAGAGAGAAGTGCTACACTTATCGAACGAAACAGTATTCTTGCAAGTTAGAGCAAACTATTTCTTTTGTTTAGCGAAACAGACAATGGTAATGTGTTTTACGTCATAACTAATACATTTTGTTGAGAAGAGAAGGTAAGAAAAACGCTGATAATTTTTGTAAAGGAGAGGTCAGTAAAGACAGGAGTAGAACTGACGTCAACAGAGACCGCGCTGGTATCGGCCAGTTGTGGGAGAGCGAAGAGCTTCTTGATTGGTGCGTTAGTGTGAAGACGCGCTGGGAATGGTTAGTGTGAGAGTGACGTAAAGTTTTCGGATTGGTGCGTTGGTGTGAGACGCGCTGGGATAGGTCCGAATAGCCGAGCAGTAGAAAGAACAGAGTGGTGAAGAATTTTCGTGTGTTTGTTTTGAGAAAAAGAACAGTGCAACATGGCTTATTATGAGTATGGTAGAGAGAAACCGTCATGGTTTGCGAAGATTAAAAACTTTTTCAAGAAAGACAAGAAGGTTGTGACTAGGGAAGGAGAAGTACTTCCTCCGCCGAAAACGCCAGCCTCTCATATGATGTTGAAATATGGCTATCATACCTGTATTTGGTTGGAAAATTGGGCGAAATATACCCAAAGCGATGGAGATTGGCATTTCCAGAAAATAGTTCGTTTAGCACAGCTGTACTTCGAAATTTGAGAGAAAAAATGATGAAACTTGAACCGAGACCTAGACCAACACAGTTCGAAGCTTTAGGTGAATGGGAAGATGAGATGTATGAAAGGGAAAGACACAGAGGTGCAAAGAATTATAGTTTAGTCCATGGAAGAGTATGGGGATTGAATCATGAAGACAGGATGAGACGATGGCGGTATGCTAACATGACGGATGGTTTGTTTCCTATCAGAACAGTTGAAGAGGTTACAGGGAGAAAGTGTACGGAGAAAAAGAAGCATGCAGTACCAGAAAGGTATGGGTATGGAGTTAGCGACACAGAGGATGAGTTGCTGGAGGACATTTTAAATAAAAGACCCCCTCCATATCAACAGAATTCTGCGGTGGTGACTCCAAATGCACCGCTAATGGAAACTGTAAGAAATCAAAGCCCTGAACGAAATTATGAAATAAATAGGTCCATTTGATAAATTGGAAACTCCACAGAATGTGAAGCAGGATAATGGTAATACAACTGAATTAGCCAGAACCACAAGAGAATTGACTGAAAAGATAAGAGAACTAACAAAGAATATGGAAGCTGTGACTGTGCCAGTGACGATAGGGCCAGTAATTCCGGTATTCGAAAATCAAAGAATAGATGAGCATTCCCTGACAATTCCATTGAACTCTAGTATGCAAAAAGTGAGAGAAGGGATAATTCCAGAAAATAGAGAGACAAGAGATTCTGTTGGTTCATGTAGGTCGAGTCCACCTACAAATTTGACAATTAATGAGAGTCAGATAAATAGGATTCCTATGGGAACCGAGTCAGCAACTGAGACCCCAGAGAGAAGTGCAAATTGGGCAGAGATAAATAAAACCCCTGTGGGTCCGACTGCAGCAGAATTAAATGAGTGGGTGAGGAACTTACAGAAGAAAGATACTGAACCACAACCTTTGGCTGTGATCAGATTAAAAATAGATATGGAAGAGTTGATTCTAGGGACTATTGGTACAGATCGATTGAAGTCCTACCAAGATGACGAGTTAATGTTCATGTGTAAAAGCATTACTTGGAGAGCTAGGAACTTGCATGAAAAATTGGAAGAAACAGCGAATGAACTAGGAGTCGAGTTTGGAAAAATCAGAGGATTGCAGAAACCGTACAGGGTAGACTTTAGTGAAAAGGATATAGAAAATCTGAACACTTCAGGACGATTAACACAGATAAAGGAACTGATTGTGTTATTGAGAAAATGGGGAGATGTGGACAGGTGGAGAAGCAGGTGGATAAGAAGAAAGGAGGGAACGACCGATAAAGCTTCATTGGCTTTTCCGGTAAAGGAGAAAGAACCGATAGTAATGGAATATCCAATGAGGGAAACTCCAGGAGGAAGCTATGTACATGTCCCATGGTCCAGACAAGATATATTGTCATTTACAAATGACTTTCCAAGATTGAGAGAGAAACCCGTAGAATGGTATAGACAGGTAGAAAGGTTTGTAAAGGTTTCAAAGGTGTTGTGGGAAGATTTGGATGGATTGTTTGAAATTGTTGTACCAGCAGATTTATGGACAGAATGTAAGATTACAATTGACTGGCCGAAGGAAGAATATCCTAGAGATGCAAAAACTGGAGCCCCAGGTTCAGAAGTAATGAGAAAATATGAACAAGCCATCACGTTTCTGAAAAATAAAATCCCACCAAAAGAAACGGACTGGGTAAAGATTGATAGAACAACTCAGGAGAGTAAGGAATCTGTACATGCCTACTATGAGAGACTGCTTTTGGTCTTTAAACAGTATAGTGGTTATGAGAACTTGAGTGAAAAAGACATGAGTCATTTTGTGTATAGATTTGTATATGGCTTGAAACCTGAAATAAGTGAAATGATTAAGCAGCATATGTTGTGTTGGCAGAATAGCACAGTAGATGAAGTATTAAGGTATGCAAAATATTGTAGTGACGATATTGAGTGTAGACAGCGTAAACTCAAAGAAAAGGCGATGTGGGCACAAGTAAAGGTTGCAGAAAAACAAGAAGCTCAGATGAATAATCAGTCTAGTGATGCAGGGCAGACTAAATCCAAACCGAATATAGGTAAAGGAAAAGGTCAAATGAGTATAGAAGAGGCCAAAAAGAAATGGCCATGTCACAATTGCGGAAAATTAGGACATTGGAGAAACGAGTGTAAATTTCCTCCAAAGGCTAATACAGAAAATCAACCATTAAATCCACAGGTGCAGAATGAGGTGAGTTACCAGCAGCTGCAACAGCCGCAGGTAGTTACTCAACAGTGTCAGGTGCCGCAACCACCTCTTCCAAAGAGTGTAAATCCTCAGAGATACAGTACAGAGGCAGGATTCTACGGAGGAGAGCAGGTAACAAAATTGCCGCGCGCAGCTGCAGTGTCGCAGTATTGGTTACGGCAGGATGGAGATGAATCGGATGAAAGCTTATGACGGTGCCTAGGAGAGGAAGAAGAGTGCGTGCTTGGCGCAACTCTAGAGGTAGATCAGTCAGGTCCATTTGTGGATGGAAAGGTGAATGGTGTAAATGTTACATTCCTTGTGGACACTGGAGCTACCCGTTCTACTGTTAGATCAGTGGAAATTCCAAACCTTCCTTTCTCAGGAGAATATATCCAAGTTGTAGGTGTTTCAAACAGGCAGATTAAAACCCCTCTTACAAAACCAGTAGAGGTGAAAGTTGGACCATTCAAAGAGATGCATCGTTTTGTGGTTTGTGATTGCAGTCCTGTAAATTTGTTAGGACACGATCTACTTTGTAAAATGAATTGCACCATCTACTGTACCCCAGATGGTATTGCTTTCCAGACACCAGATGAGGATGTCCTGTATAAAATGACAATGGCAGAACTAGAACCAGGAGTGAATGACATGTTTCCTGTGTTTGATGCAGAGAAAATCCCTATTGAATTGAAAGGAATAGTCAGGTCTGATGTATGGGATTTAACAGGCTAAGATATTGGACTAATGAGAGGAGTTGATCCTGTAAAAATTATTGTAAGGGAAGGAACAAATTACCCAAATACTCCACAGTACAAATTAACGCCAGAAATTATTGAAGGAATAACACCTGTAGTTAATAAGATGATTGAACAAGGAATTTTGAGAGAAATAATGAGTAGCCCATGTAATTCTCCTATAATGGGATTGAAAAAGCCGAATGGAACATATAGGATAGTGCAAGACTTGAGAAAGGTAAATAAGATTGTTATTCCTTGCTGCCCAATTGTGCCAAACCCCGCTGTAATACTGTATCAGATTCCACATGATGCAGAATGGTACACAGTTATTGATTTGTGCCATGCATTCTTTTCTATTCCATTGCACCCTGACAGCCAGCCATTATTTGCGTTCCGGTTCGGAGAGCGTATTTTGGCATGGTGCCGAATTCCTCAAGGGTATACTGAAAGCCCCTCAATCTTTAATCAGATCCTAAAGAAATCATTGGAAGATTTAAAAATGCCTGAAAAATCTGTGATGGTCCAGTATATTGATGACCTATTGGTGGCATCAAAGACCAAAGAAGCATGTGTTACGGACACAATTGCTTTATTAAATCATTTGGCAGAAGGAGGACACAAGGTGTCTCCGTCAAAACTGCAATTTTGTCAACAGGAGGTACAATATCTAGGTCATAAGATTGAGAAAGGGATGCGAAAGGTGACGACAGAAAGAATAAGGATTATCCAAGGAATGAGAGCCCCAATGACGCAGAGAGAGGTGAGAATGTTTCTTGGAATGGTTGGTTATTGTCGACAATGGATAAGTGGATTTCATTAATTGCAAAACCTTTACAGCGATTGACAAAGAGGGATGTCAAAGATCCGATTGAGTTGGATGAGGAGGAAATGAAGGCTTTCAAGGAACTGAAAACAAGTTTGTGTGAGGCACCAGCATTGGGAATGCCTGATTATGAAAAAGAATTTGAGCTGTATTGTAGTGAGAGAGACGGATGTGCACTTTCAGTATTAGTGCAAAGGCATGGAAAAATGAAAAGACCAATCGCCTATTTTTCAGCTGTCCTAGACCCGGTAGCAAAGGCGTTGCCTGGATGTCTGAAAGCAGTAGCTGCTACTTGTGTGAGTCTGGAACAGAGCGAAGGCATTGTGATGGGATATCCTCTGAGAGTATATGTCCCACACTCCGTTGAAATCCTTCTGACTCGAACAAAAACCCAATTCATGACACATAGTCGGCTGACTAGGTATGAAAAAGTGATTTTGGGTGCAGACAATGTAACCATTGTAAGATGCACGAGTGTGAATCCCTCAACTTCATTGCCAGATGAAGTAAATGTAGAAGTCAAAGATGATGTTGATCATAAGTGTTTGGATGTGCTTGAATTTTGCACAAAGCCTCGCCCAGATATTAGAGATGAACCCTTAAAAGAATCAGATTATGTGATGTTTGTGGACGCATCATGCCTGAGAACAAGTGAAGGAGTTTTAAGTGCTGCATATGCTGTGTGTACAGTGGCAACCATAATGGAAGCATCCTGTTTGAGAGGAATACGTTCAGCCCAAGTGGCTAAACTGATTGCTCTGATTCGAGCATGCAAACTAGGTAAGAACTTCTGAATTACGGTGATCACGGATAGCCAGTATGGCTTCGGAGTGGTCCACGATTTTGGACAGATCTGGTCCCTGAGGGGATTCCTGACTTCTGCAGGATCTCCTATTAGGAATGGTGAGTTTGTAAAGAAATTGCTTGAGGCGATACAGCTACCTAAACAGATTGCAGTGGTAAAATGCGCTGCACACAAAAACGGAACCGATTATATTGCAGTGGGTATCAAATTCGCTGATGAAATAGCTCAATATTGTGCCAGAAACATGGTCTCACTGAATAGGAGAAGGGAAAAAGAGAATGTTTCATGTCCCTTGCTGTTTACTAACACAGTTGAAACCTGGGATGAGGTAAAACAATTGCAGGAAGAAGCAGATGAAGAGGAGAAAGATGGTTGGATAAAAGCAGGCTGCAGACAAAGAGAGGAAGATGAAGTCTGGGTTTATAGAGATGAAAGACCAGTTATGCCTGATAGCATGATCTCTAATATGGCACGGATGTACCATGGGCAGGCACACATTGGTAGGGATGCCATGATCAGACTTTTCAGACAGACCTGGTACAACCCAAAATTTAGGGCTATAGCTGAAAGCCTTTGTCAAAGATGTCTTACATGCCAACAAATAAATCCTGGAAGGAAGACTGTAGTGAGTTTGGGAACAATAGGACGTGAAGGAGGTCCTTTTACCAGAATGCAACTAGATTTTATTGAAATGCCCCCAAGCAATAGATTGAGATATGTCCTTGTGGTCGTTTGTTTGTTTTCTCGTTGGGTGGAAGCCTATCCGACAAGAAGGAATGATGGAGTTACTGTGGCTAAGCTCCTACTGAGAGAATTCATTCCTAGATATGGCTTTCCAGTAACGATCGAAACAGATAGAGGAACACATTTCCAGAATGAAATAATCCAACTGATATGTGAAGCACTTGACATTCAACAAAAACTGCACTGTGCCTACAGACCAGAGGCTTCTGGAGTGGTAGAGCAAGTAAATGGAACAATAAAGAATAGGTTAGGGAAAATGTGTCAAGCAACAGGACTCAAATGGCCCGATGCCCTGCCATTGGTGCTGATGAGCATCAGAAGCATACCTGACAGAAAAACAGGTCTGAGTCCTCATGAAATAATCATGGGACGAGCAATGAGACAAGCACATGTACCTGTCAACAAACTGCTGACTATAACTGATGATCTCGTATTGGACTATTGCAAAGGATTGGCTGATGTGGTGCATTCTGTGTTTCATCAGGTTGGACCGGATGCGACCACTCTTGAAAGAAAACCAGCTCATGATTTGAGTCCAGGAGACTGGGTCCACATTAAAGTCCACAGAAGAAGAAACTGCTTGGTTCCTCGCTGGGATAAGCCACGTCAAGTGATCCTGGTGACAACAACTGCTGTAAAGTGTGCAGGTGTGAAAAATTGGGTTCATGGCAGTCATACCATCAGAGTTCCAGATCCTGGAGCTTGACCTGTGAGTCGACATCTGGAAATATCAGATACCAGCTCAGCATCTGAAGCAGAAGCTGAAACGAACAGAGTTCCAGATCTTGAAGCTCGACCTGTAAGTCGCCACCTGGAAGAATCAGGTACCAGTTTGACAACTGAAGAAGAAACTGAAACGATCAGAGTTCCAGATCTTGAATCTCGACCTGTAAGTCGACATCTGGAAATATCGGATACCAGTTCGGCATCTGAAACAGACCAACCTGAATCTGGTGAAAGACAAAAGGAAAAATCAGGAAACAAAAGAACTGATATTTAAACCGGAGAAACCGAACCAAGAGACAGCGACAGTGAACAGCCAAGTACAAGTTTTGGGAAAATTCCTCCAGAGATCGTTGAGGTAACTGAAGAAAATTTAGATTCAGATAGAGAGATTGGGGAAAGTGCGGAAGAAAAACGAGGAGTAGTAGGGTCAGAACTACAAACAGAAGAAACACAGGGAAATTTAGATTCAGACAGAGAGATTGGGGAAAGTGCGGAAGACAAACGAGGAGGGTTAGAATCAAATTTTCAAACAGAAGAATCACAAGAAGATTCGGATTCAGACAAAGAAACTGAGATCATAAAGTTCAAAGTTAGAGGAAGTGAAGTGAGGTCTGAGACAGAATCTGAAGAAAGTGAAGAAGAAAGAAAGCAAAGAATAGGACCAAGAAAGAGAACTTGGAGAACAGAACGAGAAGAAAAAGAAAGCGAACTGAAAAGGCCAAGAAAAGGAGACAATTGGCCCAACGAAATTAAAAGACTGAGATATAAAATAATAAATTTGAACAAAGATAATGCGGAACAAGTAAATGAAATAACAAGTCAGAAAGGACAAAGAAAACCAAGTGAAAGACAGTTGCAGAGACCAAAAAGAGTGAAGAGACCTAACTTGAAATATAAGTCACCTGAATGGCTATACATAGCATTGACCGACATTAAAGAAGTGGATAGCAGTCACGAAATCCCAGACAAAGACTGTGAACAAATGGGTGAGAGTGAATTGCACCAAACCTGAAAGACAAAGAAAGAAAACCGGACTGGACACCTAAACTGAAAAGACAAGAAAAAGTTCTGAAAAGAACTGAAGAGAGCACCAAAAGAGACTGATTAAAGGGTAGAGTGGCTGAAAAGTCATTCAGAGGTGTGGAAACACATTTCTGTACATATATATATATAGCTAAATAGTATTACAAAACATGGTAGACACTGAGAATAGAAGATCTAGATGTGAGTTTTTACGTAGATGGTGTAGAATGTGTTTATATTGTACAGGTTTGCTAATGCTTATCTGGTTTATTTTAGCAATAATAATTCCACTTAGGTTAGTTGTAGAAAATACATCTGTAATAGTGAATGACACGAATAATGACAAGAAAGCTAACATAAAGAACACTGCAACATTAGTAGATAGTACTGATTTTCATAGGGATAAGTCAATAACTGATTTCTCCAAGAATGTCTTCACGAAACTTTTATACGAATATGTGGAGACAATGGATGTGAGAGATTGTTATGTCTGTATGCAGTTACCTGCGTCTGTAACAGAAGGTGTGACATATCATCACCTTCCTTTGACGTATGGGATAACTTGTAGCGTTTTAGCTAGCCTATTTTATAAAACAGGTAGATTAGAATATTACTACACTGACATAGATGCTGTTTTTGCTAAAGTTCCCGTAATCCCTGAATTAAATAAGGTAAAAGTTGCAAAGGTTTTTGGAGAGTTTTTCTTAGAAAATAAAGAATTAACATTAGAGTATACATTTAGACACAATCTTACTTGTGAGTTAAAGAAAGAAGAAAAGATTTTCTTGGACATGGTAGAGGACAGAAGAGTTAAGTTTCAAAGAAAGGTAGCAGGAGAAAAGACAAAAACCCCACCTTGGGCGTTTGAAGAGAGAAGTTACGACAAAGGTGAAACAAATGCAGCTATGGTTCTGGATTGGCCCCAACAGGGAAAATTGTGTATTAGTAGAGGTAACACTATGTATGATAACTATTTCGTGGGTTCTAGTGAGTGCCGAGATACATACAACATTCTAGGAGGATGGGGATTTAAAGGAGGAAAAAATCCAGTATTTCCAGGGATCTATTATATTTGCGGAAATAGAGCTTATTATAGGTTGCCGGACCATTGATACGGAACATGTTATCTAGGCCTGGTCTTTCCGAAAAATTTTCATGTGGAAAGAGGAACAAAAGGAATTCACGAGATAGGTAAAACATTAACACGTAGGAGGAGGGAAAGCTTCTCAGAAATAGTAGGTGATATTTTTGGAGCATTGATACCAGCAGTGGGTATATCTTTGAATGCATACAAGATTCGGAACTTGTGTACAGTAGTAGATCGTTTATCAACGAATACTGCTGGAGGGTTCTTGATGGTAAATACCGAAATGGTTGCCATGAGAGCTATGGTGATGCAAAATCGACTTGCCCTTGACATTCTTTTGGCAAAAGAGGGTGGAGTCTGTGGAATGCTGAAGGTACAACATTGTTGCACTTACATTCCAGACAAAAGTGAGAATATACAGAAGTATATAAAGAACATTACTGATTTGCACAAAGAAATTGCCCCACTGGAGGTTGAAGGTGTTTGGGAGAGACTTGGTAAGAGTTTTTCCTCAATGAAGAAATGGTTCACAGAAATAGGTAGTTCTCTTATTGGGAAAATACTAATACCAGTCACAGTGATAATAATAGTAATGCTATTATTGAGATTAGCATATGTGTGTATTAAAAGAAGAAAAAGACAAAATAGAGTAAAAAGAGAAAATGAGAAAAATAAAGAAAGAGAAAGGGAGATGGGAGAGATAGAATTGGAAGAGTTAAAAGAGAACATGTACAAACGGTCTAAAAGACAAGATGAGAAAAACACAGTTGTATAAACTAACAAAAAGCAAGTGGACAAGAAACATTTATCTGATAAATTGTAGGGATAGGTTTTTGTGGTGATGTTAAAAATCACCAAAGGGGGAATTGATGGAGCAGGGTAAACAAAATAATTTTGTACCCCTTGGAAATTAATGACCTCTTAATAATTTAATAATACTAACTGTTTGAAAATGCATGTACTAACCAACAAATGCACCCTTTTTAGTAAACACTATATATGGGTAACATGCAGATTTGTGCAAAATCTAATCTATTTACAAATGTGAAGTTAATTAACTTTAGTATTATGATTGCGTACTAATTAGAGTGAAATTGCATGATTTATGTTACGTAGTAGATTTGTATTGTGGCAAAGAATGCAGATGGTAAGTAAAATGGCTTTAAATGTCGCTTCTGCTAGGTAACACCTAACACGGGTCTTTAGAATGGCGGGTGGTAAACAGAAAGGCTTATTTTCTCTGTTTTAATTTTGGTTGTGTTTGTTCTTATGATAGTTCGTTCGGGCCTGTTAGGCCATGCTTCGAAAATGGCTGCTGGAGAGGATGAGATCACGTGAAACGGCTAAGATGGCCTCTGCGCAGAAGCAATAAAGAAAATCAAGTCACGTGAATGCGGCCTGTGCCCGGAGTGAGAGATGTCAAGGTCGAACTGACCTACAATAAAGAGTGTGCCAAAAGATTCAGCATGTATTCGTGGGAATGGATGGGAAAGAACCGAGTGACAATGGACGAACCAAATTGTGACCATCACAGATCGCTACAAAATGAATGGACAAGTTGGACTGCTTTTGACCCCAGAATCATGAGACTCATTGTATGTTTTACTGTCCCTAAACCAGTTTGAACAAGGAGGGCGATGAGGTGACCATCACCACCCCTCAAATGGACCAATTAGCGTGATTCTTGCCCCTAAGGATTGCAACTTTTTGTGTAGTAAGCCAGAGAATAGGGTATAAGAGAGTCTGCTCTTATGTGGGGTGGGTCGCTGCTGTTGATGCTGCTGCTGCTGCTGTTGGTGTTTTCCTGCCATGCCGCTTCTTTATTTTTCATTTTTCCACCTCGATACTGCGAAAGACTCTGTCATTTTTGGACTTTGAACTTGACTGGGGAAGGAACGAGATCGTTGCGGGAATTCTGCCCGGGAGGTGCGTCCGAGGAGGTTAGCGGGACAGTCAGTCAGTCTGGGAGTTCTATTCTGTGATCTGCGGTTTATCTTCTTTTGGTGAACCATTCCTGTCAGCATCCTATGACCATGGGTAATGCATAAATTTCCATTTTTCATTAAACTTTTCTTAAAATGTTTATTGATATATTAAATGTCTTTGATTAATAAAGAATTTCACCTATTTGATTGAAAATTTAGATAACAATATATTCTAACTTAAAATGAGTCTGTGGTTCTTTAGTTCATTTATGATTTATAATGTTAAAAGGTTTTAATCGTGATTGAGCTGGTCTTAATCACCATCAACTTATTCTACTAGTTGGTCCATCGACCAAAGAGCGGAGTACCTTGATGTTTAGAACCGACAGGATCAAAGGTTAATGCATATAATGTATGAATTATTATTCTGTCAAATTTAACAAGGTATCCCGTTCGTCCAGCAGCACATTCTCCTTAGCGTGAAATCCAGTGATTGAATTAATGTATGTTATGCGGTGTCATGGGCCCCACCGACATAAGGTTTAATGGACAATAGGTTGCATAAATGTTTTTTCCTGGATTAGTGTCCTAAGGAGAAATTTATATTAGCCGCGCTGGATCAGCTGTTTCCCCTGACCATAATGGAAAGCAAAGTAACATATTGAAATCTAAAACAATGACATTTCTGGCTTGTTGCTGATAGTAGATTTAAAAGAAAATAATCCTATCGTGTAGGAAAAGAGTGACTAAACTGTCGAAGTGTACCGACTTTTGAACGTAGAACCATCACAGAATCTTTATTAAAATCAGTGAATAATCTGCTGCTTTTTAAATGTCTAATGTTTGAGATACCACATTGTAAGGAAGTGCCTCTTTTTTACATGGTCACCCCCACGTTTAGCCGACGGGTAGTGATGCTTTTGATTAAATTAAATTAAATTCAACAAGATTTTTTCTGGTACCTATTAGTATCTTTAACCTGCAGCTGCGGTTTTCCAGTATGCATATATACATTTATTTCTACTTTTCTTTCTTTGGTAAGAGAAGCCATAAAGGGTTTCTCTAGTTTATCAATTTTCATCATCTTTTCAACATTTTTTCCAAACTATTTTACCGTTTCTTTGATTATCATATTTCTCAACCTCTATCTGCCCATTACTTTTTTTTCGGCGATAATGCCCTGGAGACGCGAACCCACGACTGTGAACACGTGCAACATGAAGCTGCTCCTTAGAGAGCTGCCATTTTGCCACAGTCGGCGTTCTGGCCTTTGCCGGCATGAGGATGCTGATAGCTGCCCCTACTGGGAATTATATTCCAGGTTGGTCATGTCCGCCGGCGTCTTCGGAGCCGGGTGGGTGTGTTTTCACTAGAGCGAGGGAACAGCCTTGAGGAAGTGAGTACCAGGGGGTTCCCCCGTGCTATTTTAGCACAGCGGCCTCGCATAAACTATTGCATTTACTTTGATCCTTTTCCCTGACATGATCTGCATTTGCATGTGCATTTTACTTAAAAACAGAGTGTGACTACAGGTGTCCCTCCTCTCCCGTTTGGAATTGATTACGCTAAATTGCACACCTGATGTTCCCTACTAAATATAGCGTAAGCGATCGATCTTTTATTTACCTAAAGTGGTTGAGGGGAGGAAACAACTCAGATAAATATCAGCAAAGTTGTCATGCCTGGAAAGACCACCAACTCCAAAGTGCAGTTTGACTATTTATTATAAGGCCAAAAACAATTGGATGTAAATACATCTCAGTAGCAAAGTATAGAGGTACAGAAAAATTAATACAGAGCCAAGTTTACGAATATAAGTAATGCGGCCCAAAAGACAGATGATTATAAATTCCAAAATCACAACGCAACACCGAATGGATGCGATATTCAGCTCTCGACTAATTGAAAGAAATCAAAATCTTTCCCTACACTGCTCTACATTGAGTGCCCTTCCTGTCTCTCTTCTATCATTCCCCAACGGTGTCAGCACGTGTTAACTTACTAAGAAGTACTCACGTCAAATGGGTCGTTTTAGCTTATGGCTATGGAGCTCACTCTAAAATGCTCCTTCTCCTCCGAAAGCTAGCAGAAGTCTGGTCTCGCTGTCCCTGTGCATCATATAAAAGATGGGATTCAACCCAGAATACGTCATTCTTCTTAAAACTTTCCATTGCACCTCTATGCAGTAGCTTTTTCTTTCATGGCACAAATTTAATTAATGATATCTTCTTTCCAGTGGCCTTGGCTTTCAGACAGACCAGATACGCAAGGCATCCTCCCTTCTCGCTTCCCAGCCATCTTCAAAGACATTCCGGGTCTCTCCTTAACTCTGAAAATAACAATGTGTATTCTTGCACCTGCAGTTGGATGAGAACATTCTCATTTCGAACACAACAACATTTCATTATTTATTTCTCGAGAGCAAGGAGAATCGAAACTTTAAGACTTTGGGCCTATAATTCAGGCAACTTAAACTAGCCACAATTACAGTGTATAGAAATAATATCGACCGGCACATTATGCATGAAGGAATCATAATACATACAAAATTCAATGCGTTCACTGGTTTTCAACATCAAATGATTCAAGTAATGTTTCTTAATAGTCGTAAAACACTGCAAACAATACGAATACATGAGAGTGCGTTTAAACCATGAGTATAGTGCACTCATACAAAATAGAGTGCTATCAGCGCTCTATCAGTCCCCCCCTCTTATGACTAGTGTCATAACACCAACTTTCTATTCTCCTGTAGTTTCTCCTTGTAGAAGAGTCCGACCTAAGCAGAAGCTGTAGTTTGCCGTCCCTGTCTGAATCGTTCTAACCCCTTAAGGTGCTGGTAATGACTGCCTGCAATCATTCAAGTTGGCGCTCTCGCTTTCTCGAAACAGTCTCATGATGTCGTGCCCTTTGCCATTTGTAAGCCTTGATGGCTCCTAGTAGGACAATTATACAAATGACAGCTATTATAATAGGCTTCAAGATATATCCCATTATTCCTTGTCCCAAACTTCCAAACCAACTGCCTATCTTGCCAAATCCTTTCCCCACTTGCTCCCAGAGTCCTTCAGCAGCCATCTCACGTAACTCTTGGTGTATATCTGAAATATTATTGATATATTTCCTTATATCCCGACTGTTTTCAGGAATATAAGTGCAGCACTGTTGAACTTTCAATAATTTGCAGACTCCTCCGGCTTTTGCTAACAGCACATCTAGGACAAGACGGTTTTGCAAAACCATAGCCCTTATCGAAACCATCTCCCCATCTACAAGTAATAAAATCTGTGCTGTATTTATTGAGAGCTTATCCACTAGTGTTGCCAGCTTTCTGATTTTCAAATCATTCAGAATCACACCCATACTCGGTATCATAGCTCCAAATATGTCTCCAATCACTTCTCCTGCACTCACACTTCGTTTTCCTCTGTGAGGTCTGTTTCTTTCTAGGGGCCATAAATCATTCACATGAAAAATCTTGGGAAATACCACAGCCAAATAACACGTGCCATACCAATTTTTGGGCAACTTCACATAGGCATTCTTTCCGCATACAAAATACACATTGGGCACTATTGTTATTTTATCCAATAATGCTTTTCTAATTGATTCTTCGATCAAGAAGACGTGCTCACAATCACTTTCACCCACAAATATCTTATCGTAGTATGTGGTCGGGTGTCTAATACACAACCTCCCCTTCTGCTGGAAATCTAGTGCTATGGGTCCAAAACTCCCCTTTGCTTTATGATCTAATTCTTCTTTAGTCCATGGGGTAACCTTGTGCTTTGGATCTGGTCTAAATAGAGTCTGTCTATGCCGATCTTCTATCTGATCTATAAACTTCTTTTCAATGTCAGTTAGCATACAGGTTAAATTGTGTCGATGGGCATAGGACGTATCTAAAGTGATGGTAGGCACGAAATACTTTGACATTCTCTCTACTTCCTTATAATAATCATATTTATTCATGTATTTAAGAACGGGGACTTCTGAGAGTACCACATCATAATTTGAGAAATAGTACTCGAAGTGTGCTTTGCTATAAAACATACTCAACAACATACTACATGTAATGCCATAGGTCAAAGGCAAATGATGGTATCGAATGCCTTCTTCTACTGAGGCTGGTAATTGCATACACACATAGCAATCCTTCGCTTCCATGGTATCCACATACTCATACAATAATCGAGCATACGCATTCAAAGTAAAATCACCCTTTGACAAATCAACATGTAATCTACGACTAGTTTCCTTAATCATTTCTAGATCCCTTGCGGATGCATCCTCATCTATCCCAGAGATTGGTGTAGTGAGTGTTGCCTGTACCCTATTCTGTCCGACATCCTGAGATCCAACTAGAGATGTAACGATCACTACAGTTATAACAATAAGCACCACTACAATGAGGGTGCCAATGATGCACTTCTGTTTTCGTGTTGATTTTTCGGACACCATGGTTTCTACTGATTCGTTCCGAAGCACAAAAGGGAAAAAACAGTCTCTTTCTGTTTTCTTTGTTTAACACTGTCTTTCTCACTTCTCTTCTCCCATGCAATTAATGTCAAAGTTCCTTCAATTGATACTAAACCTATTGAAGAGATGTAGTCAGCCCTACTCCTCACTCCATCATCTACTAGAAAGTCCCTAAGTTTAAATCTTCTTAAACTGGGGTCTAAGTTATCTTCTTTCTAAGGCCTAATGCTTTCTTTGGTTATGATTCAAGCTTCATCATTAATGATATTTGATCCAAGTATTTCGAGGACAAATTGCAAAATCTCCGCACGAATTTCTCCTAATTCTTGCGCGGTGAGCTGTCGGCCAAATGAAGGGAAAATAACCTGATTGAGGATCAGGAAACGCAATCCACTCAGCTTTGGAGGATTTGGAACTTGCAGAGTTAGCTTTCCAAATGCTTCTACACCTGGGACCAGCAACTGTATTTCAATCGAGAGGGTGTCCCCTCCGTAGCTCACCGTACCAGCTCCCAACCTCCCGGACTTCGCTGGGCTCTGCATCTGCAGCCAGGTACGTCCACTCAGGAGATGCGTATCTTCAAGACGCTATTCTTTCTCTTCTGGAACGTCTCAGACCATCCGGTCTTTCTTCAGCGTCACTTTGATCTGATTCAGATGTTTCAGGAATCGAAGTGAGATTTTTCTCGGATGCGAGCCTTATATTCAGCCTTTCTTTTCTTGCTGGCCACTTTTCCGCTCTGGCATCTGTTCTCCTCTCTTCCTCTTGATCTGATCCTTCTGAAATAGACCTCTCACCTTGTTCTGGTGCACAGTTCACTTCTGCAATATCATCTATTTCAGGATCTGGGCTCAGTTCAGGAGCACTCAGCTCTTGTCTCTCGTGCTCATTCGGCTGTTCCATTTCATCCGAAACTCTTACAGCTGGGTCTGTGCCTTTGTCGTTGTCTGTGTCAGGTCCACACACGCTCCTCGGAACCAGGGGACTCTCTTCCTCTGCAGGCGCTTGAACTCGGCGAGTGTGGGAAGCGTGTATCCAGTTCGGCAATCCTCCACACTTCACAGCGGTACTTGTGACCAATATCACCTGATATGGTCCTCGCCAGCGAGCATCAAGACAACTCTTCCTCATGTGCTTGCGAACTAGTACCCAATCACCTGGATTAAGATCATGCAGCAGGTCTCTCGAGGTGGATGCAGTCGCAGCCTCGACCTGGTGGGATACAGAAGTAACCATATCAGCCAGTCCCTTACAATAATCCAACACTAAATCATCAGTGATGTTTATCAATGCTGTAGCTGGCACCATAGGCAAACGCATAGCTCTTCCGGTCAAAATTTCGTGGGGAGATAGCCCTGTTCTCCTATCAGGGGTGCTACGCAGGCTCATAAGCACCAGAGGCAGCGCATCTGGCCATTTCAATGAAGTTGACGAACACACCTTTGCCACTCTCGACTTGATGGTGCCATTAACCTGCTCTACAAGACCTGAAGCCTCCGGCCTGTAGCTACAATGCAGCCTCTGATCAATGTTTAAAGCAGAGCACAACAATGTCATGATTTCACTGTGGAAATGAGTTCCTCTATCTGTCTCCACTGCTGTCGGAAATCCATATCTCGGGATCACTTCTCTCAACAACAACGTGGCTACTGTGAGACTGTCACATCGTCTAGTTGGATATGCTTCCACCCAACGCGAAAAGATACACACCCCCACCAAAACGTATCTCAACCTATTGCACCTCGGCATTTCAATAAAGTCTCATTGTATCCTATTGAAGGGACCTCCAGATCTTCCAATGTGACTCAATGCAACCACAGTTCTCTTTCCAACATTAATTTGTTGACAAGTAACACACCTGTGACATACCGTTTCAGCCCACACACGAAAGCGTGGATTAAACCACGTCTGCCTAAACACTCGCACCATAGCATCTCTTCCCAGATGAACTGCTCCGTAAATTTGCCTTGCCATTGGGCTCAGTAGGCAATTGGGTAATACTGCTCTCTCATCTGTGGACACCCAAATGCCATTGTCTCTTTTTGTGCAACCTGCTCTGACCCATGAAGCAGCTTCCTCTTCTGGGATTTCATCCTGCAACCGCTTCACCTCATCCCAAGTATCGGCTACAGCTAACATCATGCTGAGCTCGGTCTCTTCTGTGCTCTCGCCTATATATTCTCCATTGAAAATACAAGCATGTTCAGTGCAAAATCGTGCTACTTCATCTGCATAATTGTTGCCCTTAGTGACAAAGTCTTCTCCTTTTCCATGAGCTGCACATTTAACAACTGCTATCTCTTTGGGCTTCTACAAAGCTTCCAATAGTTGGCGCACATACTCGCCGTTACGTATAGGTGACCCTGAGGACGTTAGAAACCCCCTCTGTGACCATAACTGCCCAAAGTCATGAACTACACCAAATCCGTATTGACTGTCAGTGTACACAGTCACTCGAATATCAGCTGCAATAATACAGGCACGTGTCAAAGCGACAATTTCGGCCACCTGAGCAGACAATACTCTATTTAAACAGGCAGCTTCCAGTAGTCCCATGATGGTGAACACAGCAAACGCTGCTCTCAAATACCCTTCATTGTCTCTTAAGCATGAACCATCAACAAAAAGGATCAAATCAGATTGGGGCAAAGGTTCATCGACAATGTCAGGTCTAGGTTTGGTAGATAGGTCAGTAACATCTAGGCAGTCATGCTCTTCACAATCCTCATCTCCTTCCTCTGCCGGAACAGGTAACAATGTAGCAGGGTTCAGGGTGGTACAACGTCTCAGGGTAACATTTTCAGCGGCCAAGATAACCTGCTCATACTTGGTAAGTCTGTTGTTGGTCAGATACTGTGTTTTCGTTCTTGTCATCAACAATTCTACTGAATGGGGCACATAAACAATGAGCGGATAACCCATCACTATGCTTTCACATCTTTCAATGCTGACACCGGTTGCAGCAACGGATTTCAGACATCCGGGCAACGCAGAAGCTACAGGATCTAATGTAGCTGAGAAGTAAGCTACTGGTCTACGGGCACCCCCATGTGTCTGCACTAGGACTGCTAACGCACATCCCTCCTTTTCACAGCAAAAGAGCAAAAACGCTTTGTTTTAATCCGGCATTCCGAGAGCTCGAGCACGAAAGATACTTTCCTTCAGCGCACGGAAGGCTTTCAAGCACTCGTCATCCCATGGTATCGGATCACTAACATCCTTTCGAGTCAGTTTCAACAGAGGCTTTGCTTGCAAGGAAAAATTTGGGATCCACTGTCGACAATAGCCGACTATTCCCAAAAACATGCAGACTTCTTTTTGTGTTTTCGGAGTTCCCATTTGCAGAATCGTCTCTATGCGATCTGGTGACACCCTTCGTTTTCCTTTCTCAATCCGGTGTCCTAGGTACTGAACTTCAGACAAACAATACTGCAATTTGTTTGGAGACACTTTGTGTCCATTCTTTGCCAAATGATTCAGCAACGCCACAGTGTCAATTCTGCAAGCATCCTCAGTCTCTGAGGCGACCAAAAGGTCGTCTATATATTGCACTAAGACTGAGCTTTGGGCCATCACCAGTCCTTCAAGATTCTTTTTCAGACATTGACTAAAAATGGAGGGGCTTTCTGTATACCCCTGAGGAATTCTTTCCCATGTTAATACATGATCATCCATCCTAAACGCAAATAAAAACTGACTTTCTTCATGCAATGGTATGGAAAAAAATGCATGACACAAATCTATCACTGTAAACCATTCTGCTTTGCATGGTATCTGGAATAGAATAACAGCTGGATTCGGTAGCACAGGACAACATGGGATCACAATTTCATTAACCCGACGCAGATCCTGCACTATTCTGTACTTGCCACTTGGCTTTTGCAGTCCCATGATAGGTGAGTTGCAGGGACTTCCTCTTATCTCCTTAAGAATACCTTGGGCAATCATAGTCTCAATCACAGGTCTTATTCCAGCCACAGTTTCTGGAGTCAATTTATATTGTGGTGTTTGTGGGAATTCAGCATTGGGTTTGACCTGTATCCTAACTGGCTCAACCCCTCTCATCAGACCTACATCCTCGCCTGTACAATCCCACACTTTCGGATCAACTGAGTCTCTCAAGTCATGTAGCAAATCTGCTATTGTGAGCACCACAAACATTTCTGCACACAGACTCATGTTAGCCATCTTAAAATCAGCATCGTCATCATATGTTTGCAATTCCACACCTCTCGGAGTGCACGATATAGTACAATTGAGCTTGCACAGAAGGTCTCATCCCAAAAGACAGACCGGACTTGAATTACACACTACAAATTGGTGTTTGTCCCGAAATGGTCCTATTCTCACGGGTAATTCGTTTGTCAATGGATTAGTCATTTTCTGATTACTAACCCCCACTACTTGAATCGATTGTCCCGAAAGAGTTAAATTTGGGACTACTTCTGTTCTCACCGTGGAGCGAGCAGCTCCAGCGTCTAATAAGAAGGTAACAGGATATCCATTCACATCTGCATCTACAAACGGCCCACTCTGATCTACTTCTAGGATCGCATCTAAGGTGCATTCCTCGTGCACCCCCCTCTGGCACTCTTGTAAATCTTGATTTTGATCAAATCTATCTCGTATCTCAAAATAAGGCATCTGATGGTATAACTGATTTTGCATGGGTATCCTAGGAGGTTGAGGTACTTGCACTTGTGGCTCATATCCTCCTCCATACATAGACCTAGGTCTTGTCACAGTATTGACAGTCTCGGACAGCTGTCCCTCACCTTCCATCTGTATCTGATTTGCTGGATTCGATCTACACTCGCGCTTCCAATGCCCGATTTTGTGACAATAATGGCAGGCAGTGACCCTTTTCTGTTGGGCCACCCACTCACTTACACCTGGATCCATTCCTCTTCCTCTACCCTGACCAGGTTGGGTCACTATCTGTTGTCCCATTCCTCTTGAACCTCCTCTACCTCCTCCAATCCCCTGCGTCATATCAGCGTTTCTCAACTGCACCAACATCAACTTGTCCTTCAATTTCTTCTGTGTCGACTCCACTTGATCACTGCAATATTTAGCATAACGCAGAATCTCGTCCACCGACTTATTCTGCCAACATATCAAGTGTTGCTGTATCATCAAACTAATATCAGATTTCAGTCCCAACACAAACTTCGAGACAAACTGTCCCATATCTTTCTGTTCAATTGTATCCAATCCACTATGCTGCTTAAAAGCCAACAACAATCTTTCGTAATAATCATGTACTGATTCCTTAGAGTCTTGAGTAGTGCGATCAATATTCAACCAATCAACAGTTTGAGGAGCTACCTTCGACAGCAACCACGTAATCACTTGCTCGTATTTTCTCATTACATCAGGTGAAGGACCATGAGTCACTGAATCTCTAGGTGACTCTGCAGTAGGCCACTCAATGGCAATCTTACATGCCGCCCACAAATCCGCCGGCACTACTATATCAAACAAGGTGTTTAAATCAATCCACAATACTTTCGAAATCTTTACAAACCGATCTATTTGCTTGTACCACTCAGCAGGTTTTTCCCTCAGCCGAGGAAAATCATTTGTAAATGCTGCTAAATCACCCCTGCTCCATGGCACATGTACATACCCTCCATTCTGTACCTCCCTGAGGGGGAAATTTCCTGCAGCTCCCGTCCCTCCACCCGGAGGCGGAGTATTTCCTATTCCAGTCTGGAAGCTTTTCTTTTTGGCCCATCTTTCTTTCCATCTGTCTAATTCTTTCCATTTTCGCATCCCTATCACTAGTTCTCTAATTTGGGCTTTCAATCCAATCGTTCGCTTCTCTTCCAAATCCTTATCTGTGTAATTTAATCTGCAAGAACCCTGTGTCAGCTTTGTCTTTGACAAATCAACCTCATACCTTTGTGCCAAGAGCAACAATGCATCATAAGCTCGTTTGGCCTTTCTTGTCATGTCCTTTGCTACGAACAGTAGTTCGCTCGAGTCATATGTCTCAATTCTGTTCAGGGGTAAATTACCTTCAATCACCTCATCTAGTTCTGCCTTTAATCGTACCACATCTAACATTGGCGCTTTTATTGCGCTTTTTAACACTTTCTGAATTTCCTCGTTTCTTGTATCTTCCCTGTCACAACTTTGGGTTCTCCTAGGAACCGCACCATCTTCTATCTTTGAAGCTGGGTGTCTCTCTCTTTCCCAGCTTCGACTTCTCCAATGGTCACCTGCACAAACAACCTGTGGCTCAAGCACTACTCTAGGAGCTTCTTGCCTCTTGCTTTTTTCTTCCCTCGGCATCATTGACTCTCTCACTGGTTGAACCCACATTCGAAGGTCAGACCTAGAATTCGCTAGAGCTCCTGTCCGTCTTCGTTCTGACTCACTATCCATTCTTGATGGATCAGCTGTAGCTGGCAGTGGAATTCTAGATTCCACTGGTATCCGACTTAACCCATTCCCACTCATTGCAAGGCTCCCTCCAGACATTGTCTCTTCCCCTTCACTTACTTGCTGTTGACTGTCATCGGTTCTTTCTCGAGGAGTATATATCGGAACTACCGGCCCTATTGTGACTGGTACCGACAAAGCATCTGGTAACTGCATGTTTCCTGCAGGTCGTACTGGCTCAGGGTTTGGATACCTCATTCCTCCAGATCCTCCCAGAATGTGTACCATTGTAATCTTGCCTCTTACTCCTGCCGATTTTTCCTCTGAACCCAGTTGTCCCACACCTAAAAGCTCTTCTGATGGGCGCAACCTCTCTGCCTCTGATCTAGAGTCGCACGGTGGGGGACGGTCCGCTAGCAATCTATCGAGGAAGCTGTCATTTGTATCACTGTCCTCCTCTGTCGTCTTTTTCCCTTCAGCCCCCTCTCTTAACGTACGAAATGGGTACAAGCGTTCTCCCTCTATGGTGTCTACTCTCCATCTTTTCAACTGGGCATCCCATCTAGCATCATGATATGCCTTCATTGCTTTCCTCATTCTTCCTTGTGAAGCCTCTCTCCTTTTTACTAGAGCAGCTCTCATCCATGCATCTAATGCCTCAAATTGTGTGGGTCTAGGGGGAGGTTTCAGTGCATTCATCACCCCCCTCAGCTGGGTCAGCACTTCCATACGAAAAGACCCATAACGAGGGAAAGCCAATTCACCCTCTTTCTCTGTAAGTTTATGCCAATTCTGAAGCCACACTATAGTATGAAGTCCTACATTCGTTGCCATGTAATGTGCCGGTGTGTCTTCTGGCGGAGCTTCTTCTCCTACCCGAGTCACTACCCCTGTGTCGCCTCTACACAAATCTCGCAATACCCTAAAGCATCTCATTGTAAAATCGATCAATTGCAAGCCCAAAATACGCTGTTCCACTGCAAACGAACTTCCACCAATCCCAGCGCGATGTTACACCAACCAACCTATCACAGCGTGGTGCACCCTGACGTCACTTCTCACTCCTTGCAGCGGCTCACCCGCCTTTACAATTTCACCGCAAACTCGCTTACACACATTCGTACCACAAGTAACTGTATATCCAAAAGTTATTAAACCAAGTAACTGTTCCTACACAATTACAATAACTTACAGTCACATAAACAAGTAATTGTCTGTCCCTAAAACGATCGATAGAACACTCTCACAAGAACATTCAGCCATTGTGACCCCCGACCTGCGTTGGTCACTCAATCGCCATAGTCCACCCCCGGTACCTGAGGCTTTCTACCGCGACCTATTCCTCATTCACACAAAGTTCCCTAACACAAGTGGATCGTTGATAGCGCTTCACAACACCCACATTTAATCAGACAATTACAATACGAAACTATCCCGGGATCTTGGACTTCTCTTGAGTCCGCTCACCAAAACTTCCTGCTCCGCACGTGTCCGGACCAGTAAACCAAAAACCACATTCACTCAACATACATCCCAACTCCGCAAGACATCACCCACTTACTCATCACCGCAATCTAACACCACAATTCCTTTCATACTCACGCCACCACTGTTTCCGCCGCACCATCAACGTCTGCCAGTCTCCGATCTCCGCCGTCTTCCACTCCACTTCAGGGCTCTTCAACCTTCAACCCTACTCCTGATTACTCCCCTCACCTTAGAGGTAAACCACTTTAAAGGTAAACCATCCTCTGCTACCATTTGATTACGCTAAATTGCACACCTGATGTTCCCTACTAAATATAGCGTAAGCGATCAATCTTTTATTTACCTAAAGTGGTTGAGGGGAGGAAACAACTCAGATAAATATCAGCAAAGTTGTCATGCCTAAAAAGACCACCAACTCCAAAGTGCAGTTTGAATATTTATTATAAGGCCAAAAACAATTGGATGTAAATACATCTCAGTAGCAAAGTATAGAGGTACAGAAAAATTAATACAGAGCCAAGTTTACGAATATAAGTAATGCGGCCCAAAAGACAGATGATTATAAATTCCAAAATCACAACGCAACACAGAATGGATGCGATATTCAGCTCTCGACTCCTTGAAAGAAATCAAAATCTTTCCCTACACTGCTCTACATTGAGGGCCCTTCCTGTATCTCTTCTATCATTCCCCAACGGTGTCAGCACGTGTTGACTTCCTAAGAAGTACTCACGTCAAATGGGTCGTTTTAGCTTATGGCTATGGAGCTCTCTCTAAAATGCTCCTTCTCCTCCGAAAGCTAGCAGAAGTCTGGTCTCGCTGTCCCTGTGCATCATACAAAATATGGGATTCATCCCAGAATACGTCATTCTTCTTAAAACTTTCCATTGCACCTCTATGCAGTAGCTTTTTCTTTCATGGCACAAATTTAATTAATGATATCTTCTTTCCAGTGGCCTTGGCTTTCAGGCAGACCAGATACGCAAGGCATCCTCCCTTCTCGCTTCCCAGCCATCTTCAAAGACATTCCGGGTCTCTCCTTAACTCTGAAAATAACGATGTGTATTCTTGCACCTGCAGTTGGATGAGAACATTCTCATTTCGAACACAACAACATTTAATTATTTATTTCTCGAGAGCAAGGAGAATCGAAACTTTAAGACTTTAGGCCTATAATTCAGGCAACTTAAACTAACCACAATTACGGTGTATAGAAATAATATCGTCCTGCACATTATGCATGAAGGAATCATAATACATACAAAATTCAATGCGTTCACTAGTTTTCAACATCAAATGATTCAAATAAATGTTTCTTAATAGTCGTAAAACACTGCAAACAATACGAATACATGAGAGTGCGTTTAAACCATGAGTATAGTGCAATCATACAAAATAGAGTGCTATCAGCGCTCTATCAGACTCATGATGCCTCAACGAGGCATTTAACATGTATGTAGCTTATGTGTAGTTTGTGAATTCTTTTTGTGTTTGTTTTGTTTATGGTATTTTCTACGGTATCACTAGAAGGGCCCACCATTGATAGCGAGAAAAATATATCACGTTTACCCACTTTGGTGTAGTTTGCATAAAACTTAATATATGCAATATGGCCTTATGGCTATATTTTTATTAATTTTGTTTCTTTTATACCCTCCTAGATAACACAGGAACAGACCGATTAGGTGCTGTATACATATATATCATTTTTTCCTTTATCTGTAAATACAGTGAATTCCATGATTGAAGGAGTGGTAACAGGGAGTAACCTCCATAGGTCCTGATGAAAAGCCTTGGGGTATGGCTTGAAGCTAGTTGACCAGAGAAACCGAGGGACATGACCCTATAGAGTTTCTCATTTCCCTTATTTTAACCATATCGACTAGAGGTGCTAATAAATAATATTTTCCAACTAGCCAGATATTTTTAATCTCTTTTTCATAAAACAACCCCCCCCCCACTCCTATATACCTTTCTCATCTGGAACACTACCTGTGCTCCCCGTTGGTCGTAGCACTCCCCTTTCCGCAGCTGGTTTGGGAAGAACCCTATGATGAAGCATGCCACCAAGGGCCAACCCTGGTGGGTAAGGGTAATCTAAAGAAATTAATTTTTCTTTTCTCTCACTTAATATCAGGAGGGTGTGATATTTATGCCACCCAATGGAATGGAGTATGTGATTTAAATAGTTCTATCCTCTTCTGAGAAATAAGGAGGTTCGTAATTTCAGATTTGGATATAATAACCTTAAAGAAACAACTGTTTCAAATGCTTCCAACTGAAGCAACAGATGGGGAAGATAAGTCTTTGGGGCATAATGTTAAAAAGATGTAGTCAGCAAGTAAAGAAATTGTGCAGCATATTTATGAGCCCCTTTACGGCGCTCTTGCACCACCCAACGTGGTGCAGGAGCGGCGCAACTTAAAAATGAGAATTATGAAGTCACGCAAGGCCAACTGGCGTGGCCCTGAGTGGCTTCATAAAACTTGAGTAATGCAACGTAGCGCAAATTGCTGTGTTACATTACTCTCCGCCTGGGAGGCATTTCCATAGGTGTTGCGTGAGTGTTCCCACACAAGATCCATGGATTTTGATGCATTACTAGATTTACCAGAAGTGGCAGACCTGGGAGTGCACCAAAAACCTATACCTCCCCAGGTGAGGCATAAGGAGGCAAATATCTTTATTTCTCCCTGTTTTTTCCTCTTTCTATGTGTGCTGCATTCTGGAGTGGTGTGTGGTGGAACAATGCATGCCTGAACCACGCGGTCTTAACCACAACTGCGTCTTTACCATCATGCCTTTACCACGCATGCCTTCACCACGCAATTTCGTGGTAAAGACATTATTGGTAAAGGGACATGTGTGGTAAAGATCACACTCCTGCCCCTCTACCCTGAACCCTAACATTTGGCCCTCCTGCAGTCTAATCTACCTGCCCAAGCCCTATAAACTACCCGACTCCCTATCATGATCCTTAAAACCCAACCCCCTAGCCCCAAAAACGACTCCAATCCTAGCCCCCCTCCCTGAGCCTTAAAACTAGCCCCACCCCCTAAAACCTACCCCCACCGCCGCCCTACCCCAGCCCAACTGCCCCCTTCGCCTGAAAACTGCCCCTTTCCTGTCCCCTGCCCTGAGCCCTAAAACTCAGCCCCCTAAAAACTACTGCGACCCCAACCCCTCTCCCTGAGCCCTAAAACAAGCCCCCACCCATTTAAACATACCCCACCTCCTCTCTGTCCCAGCCTAAATGCCCCCTCTGCCTGAAAACTGCCCCTTTCCTGTCCCTTGCCCTGAGCCCTAAAACTCCCGACCCCCCAGCCCTGAAAAGTACCCCAACCCCCAGCCCTGAAAACTACTCCCAACCCATACAAACTACCCACCACCCCCCCAAAACCCCACTTACCTCACAGCGTCGCATCTTCTCCCGAACCTTCCTCTTCCTGCTTTCGCCAGCCAGCAACTAGACTGGGCATTTGCGGTTAAGGCAAGAGTGGTTACACTTGCGATGTCGGAAAACGTGTGTCTGAGGCAGCGGTGTTCCGACTGTTTCCCATTCTGCAGCACACATAGAAAGAGGAAAAAGCCTCAGAAAATTGTTTTTGTGCAGGAAGGTGCCCCTTCCTGGACAAAACAATCCTGCTTACATTGCAGGTACCCTTGCACCATGGTGGAAGGGTGCCTGTATTGGTGCTAAGAAGTCAAAAAGGCACCAGCGCAGGGGAAAAGGCAGGAATGCATCATATTTTTTTATTTTTTTATTTTATTTATTGAATTTATTGAACAATCCACAGCAGTGTACATAATACAATGTCAATAGTGTTATAACAAGGAGAAATATCATGCAGTCTGCCAGATATAAATGAGGATAAACAAGGCAAGAAAAAAGATCCCTTAGATATACAGGGGAGACAGCAGCCACTTAACAATTACACTCTACCGTCATGGGCATTTCAGCAGCAAACATTAGTTCAATTAGAAAAAGAAATATAAACATATCCTTCATTTACACCTCCGATAACATATCACAATTTAGAAGACATGTTCCTGCATAGTAAAAAAAATTTAAACACTGCCTATTCCAGCATCATCTCGTGACAACAAATACTGTTTGTACAGCCCCCAGAAATTCTTGGGGCGACTCCGTGGGGGCATTAACTCACTATATGTTTCGGACTGCGTATTACAGAAAATCAAATCTTTTTCCCACTCTGATTTGGAGGGAGGAGGTCCTCGTGCCCAGCGCATAGCTATTCACTTCTTGGCCAGAAGAAAGCCCAATCCTAGAAGCTTCCTGACCCCTTTAGGGTGTGGTTTAGTGTATCCCAACAGGGCTAATAAGGGATCTGGAGTGAGTGGAGTACCAACAATATTCCCCAATTCCATGAATATCTGTTTCCAAAAAGCAGCAATACATGGGCATGCCCATGCCATATGGAACAAATCTGCACCGCTTACCCCGCAGCGCTCACATCTGTCAGACTCCCATAAGCCATACCTGTGAAGGAGGGTGTATAATGCGTTCTATTCAAAAACTTAAAATGTATCAATCTATGCCTCCCATTTAAAGACACTGATTGGGTGACCTCGCAGCAGTACCTCCATAAACTATCATCAATGGGAACTTCTAAGTCTGACTGCCACTGCGCTCTCGGCGGGGAGTAATTGGCACGGCAGTATTCCTGGGAAGGAATGCATCATATTATCTTAAATACGGTACAGTCCTGCCCTTTCCCTGTCACGCAGCGCAGCAAGGTGACTTGCTGCGCTGCAGTGCATGACTTGGCCATAAATATGGCCCTGTATATGCATCCAATCTGAATAAGATGCCTTCAGTGGCTTTATCACCCTTGAGACAGGTTGCAAAAGGCTTAATACTAACAGCAAATAACGAGGAAAAGAGGGCATCCCTGTCCGGTCCCTCTACAGAGCTGGAAAGGTTTGAATTTTTTACCATCTAACACAGGGCCATCCCACGAGTAGCTCGTGAGCTATTGGTAGCTCACCAGTACCCTTGCAGTAGCTCTAGTAGGTGAAGCTGAGCCTAGTATCTTATTTAGATGATCTGTGTATATTAAAGAATGCTGCACTACTTCGCCCAAGAGCTGAGGCGAGCAGGGTATGGAACCAGAGCTGAGACAATTAAGAGCCTTATGTGCATTAATCTGTGTGTGTATGCATTTGTGCACATTTATGTGTGTGCCTGTACATGTGGAACATTGAGTCCTTCTCTATGAAACAGTGTTGCTCCCTGGAAGCTTAACTGGTGTCAAGGATCACCGAAAGTATTCGCTACCTCCAATCATAAGGGGTTAATTTCTAGCACAATTGTGCCCATTCATGGCATAACATTGGTAATGGCATACTAATAGTCATCCCTGACAAATTGTGGGCATTCTTGGTATAGTTGTGTATACTGGCAGCCCACATCGTCATATAAGGAGAATGACTGGCCTACTTTTAGCCATGCCCTGCATTATGGTGGCAACCCTCATATACTAATAAAGGCCATGACCGATACATGCTGGGCATCCTGGTCATTATGGGCCCAATGTTTGCACAGTGGTCACCCTGGTAAAATGATGGGCTTTATTGGCACATTACAGGCATCCTTGGTGTTATGGTGAGCATTAATGGCCTATGATTGTAATATCAGGCTATTTGAAGCAGAATATGTCTGTATGCGGTATTTGCACATGTGAGTACTCAATTTTATTCCAAAAATGAAAACTGCCCTTTTTTTAAAAAGAACCCTTGTAGTTGGCAAGGGCCTGGTTGGATGCCGTATGTCGATTTGTAGGCCTTTTACAGGCCTATGGACCACATCCCCTGGTGCAGCATTCATTTTTTGGGGAGGGGGCTCTCGGCTCCCCTTTCCAAATCTTTTAAGGCCCTGGGGACTGAATCCCTTGGGACCGGTGAAATTGAAGAGGACTCCACAAAAGTAAGGTTTTTTGAGTTAATTTATTCCAATGCAGACACCCACGAACGAGAGCTCCTGATGCATGCGAAGGACTCCAGCAACTAAACAAATGTTCACTGAGTCCTCACACTTATCGTTCCAGCTTCCGATCGTGGAACACAATTCAAATAGATACAAGGCATACATATACACAGAGCATCCACGCACTACAGAAGCACGCAGGGATGCCCTCATATTACAACTTCTTCCTCCTTTTGCAAATACAAAATGCAAGCAAGCATAAAAACAAAAACTGGTAAAAGCTGCAAGGCACAACTTCATATACATCTGAATTTTAGCAATCTATCCCAAAACATAGTCATCAAACTTGCAAGACATTTTCCTTTGACGACAACCTACACCAACACTTGGCTGAGATCCATAGACCTCTTGAACACATGCCTTCGTAGCAGGAAGAGTGTCATCACCAATTGGTGGAGTGACGTGCTGTGAACAAGTGATGTCCCCAGAGCCACCCTCGCTTACGCACACTGAACCATCTGAAGATGAATCCTGCAACCAACTGGGACAATCACACTGTTCAACCTCCAATTTTGTCAAATTCTTCAATGAGCTCACCTGAGTGTCAGAAAGACGCACAAGCGACCTCTTGTTCCACCAGCCCTTGTTCCCAAGAAGTGCTGACCCTTTGCTCACATTTGTCACTTGTACTGGAGAAGAAAACCTCGACAAACCTTTGGATACTTTCTTAGGACTTTTGATAAGGACCCAATCATTTATTTCAGGATCCACATTCTTAAAACTTTTGCCAGCATCCAATCTCACCTTCATGGCATGTTGCTTCTGCATCACTTGGGAAGCAACACGTTTACCATCTCTACTTGCACTCTCAACACAATGTCTGTTCTGCAACCATTCAGGACATAAATCAGTGTGTACTTTCTTTCCCCTCAGAAGAGTAAAAGGTGGCACACCAGTTGTGCAGTGCGGTGAAATATTATACGACCACACTTTGGCATCAACAAATTCTTGAACATCCTGGCATGAAGACAGAGCTGTCTGTATCCCCTCCTTCACTAATCTATTTGCCCTCTCAACCAACCCATTGGAAGATGGGGAATAAAAGGCAACTTTGAAATGTTTTACATCGTTGGCTGCTAAAAATGTGCACATTTTGTGAGACACAAAGTGTGTGCCATTGTCCGTCACTATCACGGAGGGCGAACCTTCAGTAGCAAACACCCTCTTCAAAAATTAATCGAATTTTTGGTGTTACGTGCATCACAAAACATATGGTATAACCATTTCAAATGATAATCAATCAACAAAATGAGAAATCTGATGTTACAGGGCAAAATATCATAAGGACCTGAAAAATCCAAACTAACCTTGCTCCAAGATTTGTCTGGAAAAGGGACAGGGTGAAGGGGAGTATCCATCTACTTCCAACTTTTGTCAGACACAAGACATTCAGCACATGAATCTAACCAAAAGTTAACCTGAGCTTCTAAGGAAGGCCACCAATAATACAACTTAGTAAGTTGACATGCCTTTGATATACCTAAGTGGCCACGATGCGCAGACTTGATGATATCCCCTCTAAGACTCTCTAGAGGGATGAACAAGTCATGATGCATCACCATGTTATTGACAACATATAACTCAGAAGCCACCATCGAAAAAGCCCTTATTTTACCAGATAACCTTCTACTCTCTGGCCATCCCCTTACTTCATTGTAAGGGGATGGCCAGAGAGTAGAAGTTTATCTCCTTGACCTGCTTGAGATTGGTGTCCTTATCATAAGCCGCCAACCATGATTGCTCCGATACAGCAGCAGACTCCTTAACAGCATCCAAGGCTGCCACGACACATTCGGTGTCCTTAACATCAACAGCATCACACTCGTCAGACAAAGCCATAGGTGACAAGCAGCCCGCCCTGAGGTTTTTCCCTCCAGGTGGGTGCCTAATAGAAAAGTGAAATTCTTGCAGTTTCAACAACAACCTCACCAGCCTAGCTGACACCTTTCCTAAACCAGTTCCACTAAGTATGTGCATCAGAGGTTTGTGGTCAGTAAAGACCTCAAACCCTCGGCCCGAGATGTAACTCCTGAACTTGTCAATCGCCCACACACAAGCCAGAGCTTCGCTCTCGATGGTGCTATAATGTGTCTCAGACGGTCTAAGCGCCCTGGAGGCAAAATCTATGGTATGTTCCTTCCCAGCAACCCACTGACCCAAAATTGCTCCCAATCCAGTGACACTTGCATCCACCATGAGAAAGCATTTACAGTTATCCTGAAAGGAATGGAAAGCAGGCGCTTCTACAATTAGTTTTTTGACTTGGTCAAAAGTCTGCGAGATCTCATCAGACCAAACAAACTTTGAGCCCTTCCGCAATAAAGCACGTACGGGCTCAACAGTTTTAGCATTACCATTCACAAATCGTGCAAAGTACTCTGCTAATCCTAAGAAGGATCGAAGAGCATCCTTATCTCTGGGACATGCAGCATCAGTAATGGCTTTAATTAAGGATAATTTAGGTTTGATACCCTCTGAGGATACAGTGTGACCCAAATAGTATAGTTGCTGCGTACCAAACTTGCACTTATCCATCCTAATGGTCGTACCTGCCTTGTCCAATTCCAAGAAGATGTTAGTAAGAGTCTTCATATGTGTTTCCCAATCAGAAACAAACACCGAAATGTCTTCCTGATAGGCTTGGACCCCGGGATGTCACCAAAAGATTGACCATCAACTTTTGGAAGACACTGGCTGCGGAGGCCAGACCAAAAGGCAATCTGAGATATTTGTAAACTCCAAAAGGAGTAACAAAAGTGGTGAATTCCTGGGAGTCAACAGTCAGGGGTATTTGGTGGTACACTGAACATAAGTCGATAATAGAGAAAATTTGGCACCCCAAACTAGCTAGAAGTTCTTGAATTTTGAGGAGGGGATGACAGTCAACCAAGATATTCTTGTTCAAAGAGCGCAAATCAGCACAGAGCCTGACCTCCCCAGACTTTTTACTCACTACAACGATGGGGGTAACCCACTCAGAGGAGTCGCAGGTGCTATCACACCTTCATTACACAAGGATTTCAGAACTGACTTAAATTCATCTCTCGCACTCAGGGAAGGAGATGCACCTTATGAACAATGGCTTGAGAGTTCGACTTAAGTTGGATTTGATGCTGGAAATCCTTGATTGTTCCAAGTTTGTTGGCAAACAAGCTCGGAAAACGGTCTAACACCTTCTTGATGTCCGAAAAGCATTCCTCAACCCCTACACAACCCACCTGAACATCTTCTTCATAATGACCTCAACATAGTCTTCAGGTACCTTTCCCACAGCGATGGGGTTATCCGACCCCAGAGCTAAATACAAACCCATTCTCTCTAGATCCTGCCATTCAATTATGTTGCGTCCTTTGACAGCAACGTAAACATTGGTTCGAATAGACCTTCCCAAACATTCCACCCTGGACATGAAGTATCCCAACATGTCTATATCAGACTCACTGAATGATTTTGGATTCACATTCCTCTAAGTTAAAGTGACTGTTCCTTTCCACTTGTCAAGGAACAAGAGTTCTGATAATATTGTGATCGATGAGCCCAAATCAGCCATGACTGGTACCTCAATTCTTCCAAACCTCACATCACACCAAGGTCCTTTGACCTTCTTTGTATCGAAAACAGCATTGCATTCCACAGTCAACAACACATCATGCAAATGCTCAGAACACACCTCAACAGCATCAGCGATCTCAACGCTGTTAACTCTTGTGGATTTTCTTCCAGATCTACACACACCTTGGAAGTGGCCCATTTTCTTGCAAAGCATGCATCTTTTGCCCAAAGCGGGGCAACTGGGATGATTACTAAGATGTGACCTGGAACCACATCTAAAATAACAGGTGGAACCCTTCTTAAAAGGTTGCCTAACAGGTCTAGACAAGTAAACTGCATTCACAGAATCTGCTGTACACTATCCAGAAACCCTCACAGCATTAACAGCATGTTCATTAAGAAGTGCCTTCAATGTGGCCATTGAGTGCTCAATGCTTTTAGCAAGCAATATTGATTGTTTCCAAAAGTGTTAGTTTCCTGCAACTAAGGAGGTGCTCCTGAATCTTCTTAGAAAGGCAAGCAAAGACAAACTGATCCCGAATGTAAATATCAGTGTGTGCCTCAAATTCACACGTGGATGCCAAAACTCGTAACGCCGAAATATATTCATCAACACTTTCATATGCGCTCTGCCTCCTCATGAAAAAGTTATTCCTTTCCAACATTATGCTTGGCTCTTCGTCATATTGTTTTCCCATGCGGACCAACGCCTCCTTGTAAGCATTCCAGTGCTCACTATCACTAGCACTTCCTTGGGGAGGAGCAATAGAGGGCACATTTTCAAAAACCTGCTGTGCTACAAGACCCAGACAACCATATAGAATTGGCACTTTGCATACGGGTGGAAACTTGACAGCGTCAATGGCCACTAGGTGACTCTCCAAGATTTTTTCCCATTGTCGCCATCTAACGTTGGGCTTTCCTGGATGTTGTAAGAAGGGGGGAGGCTGTGTAAATTGTAAGACGGGGGAGGCTGAGCAAATTGCTGAGAGGTAACCATGATACAAGCAGCAACAATGACACCAAAGCGAAAAGCTAAGTAAAATGAATAAACCTTAGTGAACAACTAAGTTGAAGT
The DNA here is from genome assembly GCA_963921515.1 of Calotriton arnoldi. Taxonomy (NCBI): domain Eukaryota; kingdom Metazoa; phylum Chordata; class Amphibia; order Caudata; family Salamandridae; genus Calotriton; species Calotriton arnoldi. The sequence goes on along the minus strand of CAWUFW010000151.1, from coordinate 2,081,765 downwards.
TGAAACAAGGAGTAGCAGAAAGTTCTTCATCTTTTTAATATGATAGTATATCAGTAAATGTGTATCAAGTGTCATCAGAGAATTTAGAGGTGAGCCTGTCACCGAAAGTGCAGGCTTGAAACTGTAAAAGAAACTGAGGAAATCACAAAGAAAGGTGTGCCTGTCACCATGATGACAGGCCAATGAAATTTAGAGGTGAGCCTGTCACCCAAAGTGCAGGCTTGAAAGTTGAAGAAACTAAGGGAAACACAAAGAAAGGTGTGCCTGTCACCGCGATTGCAGGCAAGCTTGGATCCTACCTGTGGATCCGGAGTGGAAGGATGGTGGCAGAAACTGCAGGCGTCTGTAGAGACGGTCAGGTCAGGGCCTTAACCTAATGCCCAAACCATGATGGCCGCCTGCGTGACGACGCTCACATTTGGACATGTAGACATTGTTGCGAAGTAATGGCACCGACGTGCCCTGAACAAGTGACATAATGGAGCGGGACAGGGAGGTGCTTCGTTAATGCCCGCAGGGTACTGGGCCCCAGAAATCACCACCTGGCAAAATCAGGCCGACACGAAAGAAGCAGCAAGTGCAGCTTGAAATGGTCTGAGGAGCTTTGGAGCATCCGGCACGGCATGGAGCGCAGGGAGGCCGGTGGATGTCAGGCGCAGGGAGACCGGTGGGTGTCAGGCACACTGTTGCTGATCGTCGCCAAGATGTGAAATTGAAGAAGAGTCCACAAAAGTAAGGTTTTTTGAGTTAATTTATTCCAATGCAGACACCCACGAACGAGAGCTCCTGATGCATGCGAAGGACTCCAGCAACTAAACAAATGTTCACCGAGTCCTCACACTTATCGTTCCAGCTTCCGATCGTGGAACACAATTCAAATAGATACAAGGCATACATATACACAGAGCATCCACGCACTACAGAAGCACGCAGGGATGCCCTCATATTACAACTTCTTCCTCCTTTTGCAAATACAAAATGCAAGCAAGCATAAAAACAAAAACTGGTAAAAGCTGCAAGGCACAACTTCATATACATCTGAATTTTAGCAATCTATCCCAAAACATAGTCATCAAACTTGCAAGACATTTTCCTTTGACGACAACCTACACCAACACTTGGCTGAGATCCATAGACCTCTTGAACACATGCCTTCGTAGCAGGAAGAGTGTCATCACCAATTGGTGGAGTGACGTGCTGTGAACAAGTGATGTCCCCAGAGCCACCCTCGCTTACGCACACTGAACCATCTGAAGATGAATCCTGCAACCAACTGGGACAATCACACTGTTCAACCTCCAATTTTGTTAAATTCTTCAATGAGCTCACCTGAGTGTCAGAAAGACGCACAAGCGACCTCTTGTTCCACCAGCCCTTGTTCCCAAGAAGTGCTGACCCTTTGCTCACATTTGTCACTTGTACTGGAGAAGAAAACCTCGACAAACCTTTGGATACTTTCTTAGGACTTTTGATAAGGACCCAATCATTTATTTCAAGATCCACATTCTTAAAACTTTTGCCAGCATCCAACCTCACCTTCATGGCATGTTGCTTCTGCATCACTTGGGAAGCAACACGTTTACCATCTCTACTTGCACTCTCAACACAATGTCTGTTCTGCAACCATTCAGGACATAAATCAGTGTGTACTTTCTTTCCCTCAGAAGAGTAAAGGTGGCACACCAGTTGTGCAGTGCGGTGAAATATTATACGACCACACTTTGGCATCAACAAATTCTTGAACATCCTGGCATGAAGACAGAGCTGTCTGTATCCCCTCCTTCACTAATCTATTTGCCCTCTCAACCAACCCATTGGAAGATGGGGAATAAAAGGCAACTTTGAAATGTTTTACATCGTTGGCTGCTAAAAATGTGCACATTTTGTGAGACACAAAGTGTGTGCCATTGTCCGTCACTATCACGGAGGGCGAACCTTCAGTAGCAAACACCCTCTTCAAACATTAATCGCATTTTTGGTGTTACGTGCATCACAAAACATATGGTATAACCATTTCAAATGATAATCAATCAACAAAATGAGAAATCTGATGTTACAGGGCAAAATATCATAAGGACCTGAAAAATCCAAACTAACCTTGCTCCAAGATTTGTCTGGAAAAGGGACAGGGTGAAGGGGAGTATCCATCTACTTCCAACTTTTGTCAGACACAAGACATTCAGCACATGAATCTAACCAAAAGTTAACCTGAGCTTCTAAGGAAGGCCACCAATAATACAACTTAGTAAGTTGACATGCCTTTGATATACCTAAGTGGCCACGATGCGCAGACTTGATGATATCCCCTCTAAGACTCTCTAGAGGGATGAACAAGTCATGATGCATCACCATGTTATTGACAACATATAACTCAGAAGCCACCATCGAAAAAGCCCTTATTTTACCAGATAACCTTCTACTCTCTGGCCATCCCCTTACTTCATTGTAAGGGGATGGCCAGAGAATGAAGTTTATCTCCTTGACCTGCTTGAGATTGGTGTCCTTATCATAAGCCGCCAACCATGATTGCTCCGATACAGCAGCAGACTCCTTAACAGCATCCAAGGCTGCCACGACACATTCGGTGTCCTTAACATCAACAGCATCACACTCGTCAGACAAAGCCATAGGTGACAAGCAGCCCGCCCTGAAGTTTTTCCCTCCAGGTGGGTGCCTAATAGAAAAGTGAAATTCTTGCAGTTTCAACAACAACCTAACCAGCCTAGCTGACACCTTTCCTAAACCAGTTCCACTAAGTATGTGCATCAGAGGTTTGTGGTCAGTAAAGACCTCAAACCCTCGGCCCGAGATGTAACTCCTGAACTTGTCAATCGCCCACACACAAGCCAGAGCTTCGCTCTCGATGGTGCTATAATGTGTCTCAGACGGTCTAAGCGCCCTGGAGGCAAAATCTATGGTATGTTCCTTCCCAGCAACCCACTGACCCAAAATTGCTCCCAATCCAGTGACACTTGCATCCACCATGAGAAAGCATTTACAGTTATCCTGAAAGGAATGGAAAGCAGGCGCTTCTACAATTAGTTTTTTGACTTGGTCAAAAGTCTGCGAGATCTCATCAGACCAAACAAACTTTGAGCCCTTCCGCAATAAAGCACGTACGGGCTCAACAGTTTTAGCATTACCATTCACAAATCGTGCAAAGTACTCTGCTAATCCTAAGAAGGATCGAAGAGCATCCTTATCTCTGGGACATGCAGCATCAGTAATGGCTTTAATTAAGGATAATTTAGGTTTGATACCCTCTGAGGATACAGTGTGACCCAAATAGTATAGTTGCTGCGTACCAAACTTGCACTTATCCATCCTAATGGTCGTACCTGCCTTGTCCAATTCCAAGAAGATGTTAGTAAGAGTCTTCATATGTGTTTCCCAATCAGAAACAAACACCGAAATGTCTTCCTGATAGGCTTGGACCCCGGGATGTCACCAAAAAGATTGACCATCAACTTTTGGAAGACACTGGCTGCGGAGGCCAGACCAAAAGGCAATCTGAGATATTTGTAAACTCCAAAAAGGAGTAACAAAAGTGGTGAATTCCTGGGAGTCAACAGTCAGGGGTATTTGGTGGTACACTGAACATAAGTCGATAATAGAGAAATATTTGGCACCCCCAAACTAGCTAGAAGTTCTTGAATTTTGAGGAGGGGATGACAGTCAACCAAAATATTCTTGTTCAAAGAGCGCAAATCAGCACAGAGCCTGACCTCCCCAGACTTTTTACTCACTACAACGATGGGGGTAACCCACTCAGAGGAGTCGCAGGTGCTATCACACCTTCATTACACAAGGATTTCAGAACTGACTTAAATTCATCTCTCGCACTCAGGGGAAGGAGATGCACCTTATGAACAATGGCTTGAGAGTTCGACTTAAGTTGGATTTGATGCTGGAAATCCTTGATTGTTCCAAGTTTGTTGGCAAACAAGCTCGGAAAACGGTCTAACACCTTCTTGATGTCCGAAAAGCATTCCTCAACCCCTACACAACCCACCTGAACATCTTCTTCATAATGACCTCAACATAGTCTTCAGGTACCTTTCCCACAGCGATGGGGTTATCCGACCCCGGAGCTAAATACAAACCCATTCTCTCTAGATCCTGCCATTCAATTATGTTGCGTCCTTTGACAGCAACGTAAACATTGGTTCGAATAGACCTTCCCAAACATTCCACCCTGGACATGAAGTATCCCAACATGTCTATATCAGACTCACTGAATGATTTTGGATTCACATTCCTCTAAGTTAAAGTGACTGTTCCTTTCCACTTGTCAAGGAACAAGAGTTCTGATAATATTGTGATCGATGAGCCCAAATCAGCCATGACTGGTACCTCAATTCTTCCAAACCTCACATCACACCAAGGTCCTTTGACCTTCTTTGTATCGAAAACAGCATTGCATTCCACAGTCAACAACACATCGTGCAAATGCTCAGAACACACCTCAACAGCATCAGCGATCTCAACGCTGTTAACTCTTGTGGATTTTCTTCCAGATCTACACACACCTTGGAAGTGGCCCATTTTCTTGCAAAGCATGCATCTTTTGCCCAAAGCGTGGCAACTGGGATGATTACTAAGATGTGACCTGGAACCACATCTAAAACAACAGGTGGAACCCTTCTTAAAAGGTTGCCTAACAGGTCTAGACAAGTAAACTGCATTCACAGAATCTGCTGTACACTATCCAGAAACCCTCACAGCATTAACAGCATGTTCATTAAGAAGTGCCTTCAATGTGGCCATTGAGTGCTCAATGCTTTTAGCAAGCAATATTGATTGTTTCCAAAAGTGTTAGTTTCCTGCAACTAAGGAGGTGCTCCTGAATCTTCTTAGAAAGGCAAGCAAAGACAAACTGATCCCGAATGTAAATATCAGTGTGTGCCTCAAATTCACACGTGGATGCCAAAACTCGTAACGCCGAAATATATTCATCAACACTTTCATATGCGCTCTGCCTCCTCATGAAAAAGTTATTCCTTTCCAACATTATGCTTGGCTCTTCGTCATATTGTTTTCCCATGCGGACCAACGCCTCCTTGTAAGCATTCCAGTGCTCACTATCACTAGCACTTCCTTGGGGAGGAGCAATAGAGGGCACATTTTCAAAAACCTGCTGTGCTACAAGACCCAGACAACCATATAGAATTGGCACTTTGCATACGGGTGGAAACTTGACAGCGTCAATGGCCACTAGGTGACTCTCCAAGATTTTTTCCCATTGCCGCCATCTAACGTTGGGCTTTCCTGGATGTTGTAAGAAGGGGGGAGGCTGTGTAAATTGTAAGACGGGGAGGCTGAGCAAATTGCTGAGAGGTAACCATGATACAAGCAGCAACAATGACACCAAAGCGAAAAGCTAAGTAAAATGAATAAACCTTAGTGAACAACTAAGTTGAAGTTGAAACAAGGAGTAGCAGAAAGTTCTTCATCTTTTTAATATGATAGTATATCAGTAAATGTGTATCAAGTGTCATCAGAGAATTTAGAGGTGAGCCTGTCACCGAAAGTGCAGGCTTGAAACTGCAAAAGAAACTGAGGAAATCACAAAGAAAGGTGTGCCTGTCACCATGATGACAGGCCAATGAAATTTAGAGGTGAGCCTGTCACCCAAAGTGCAGGCTTGAAAGTTGAAGAAACTAAGGGAAACACAAAGAAAGGTGTGCCTGTCACCGCGATTGCAGGCAAGCTTGGATCCTACCTGTGGATCCGGAGTGGAAGGATGGTGGCAGAAACTGCAGGCGTCTGTAGAGACGGTCAGGTCAGGGCCTTAACCTAATGCCCAAACCATGATGGCCGCCTGCGTGACGACGCTCACATTTGGACATGTAGACATTGTTGCGAAGTAATGGCACCGACGTGCCCTGAACAAGTGACATAATGGAGCGGGACAGGGAGGTGCTTCGTTAATGCCCGCAGGGTACTGGGCCCCAGAAATCACCACCTGGCAAAATCAGGCCGACACGAAAGAAGCAGCAAGTGCAGCTTGAAATGGTCTGAGGAGCTTTGGAGCATCCGGCACGGCATGGAGCGCAGGGAGGCCGGTGGATGTCAGGCGCAGGGAGACCGGTGGGTGTCAGGCACACTGTTGCTGATCGTCGCCAAGATGTGAAATTGAAGAAGAGTCCACAAAAGTAAGGTTTCTTGAGTTAATTTATTCCAATGCAGACACCCACAACCGCAAGCTCCAGATGCGTGCGAAGGACTCCAGCAACTGAATAAACATTCACCGAGTACTCGCAGTCATCGTTCCAGCTTCCGAACCTGGAACACCATTCAAGTAAATACAAGGCATACATATACACAGAGCATCCACGTGCTACTGAAGAACATGGGATGCCCTCATATTACAGGGCCGCATACATTTTTTAAGGGAAGGGTGCACAGACCTCCTCCCGGGCCATTTACTGGCCCCAGGAACCCCATCTCCCAGGGGCCGTTTAACATTTTAATATTGCTGTGTATGTCCCGGTGCCCAGCTGGGCCACATACAGCAATTTCTGGCCATGGAGCTGCACGGGGAGGTCCAGGGACCCCTCTGCCCCCGCTGGCCCTGCAGGCTCCCAAGCCTGCACTTTTTGTGGTGCGCCGGGTGTCGACTGTAGTGGTTTGCTCCCGCCTGGCTGGAGCAGCCTTTTTCTGCTTCAGGAGGGTGAGAGTTAACCTGTGTTCCCTGTCTGCCATAGCACAAGCAGGAAGATTAAGTTCTCTCTGCCCGCACTCTTGCTGGCAGGGAACTGCGGTGTCCCGGGGTTTCGAGTCCCTGGGATATGGCTGCCCTGGGGGATGGAGTCCCCAGGTCAGTGGATGGCAAGGAGAGGGGGGCCCATGACCAATCGCCAAAGAAATACTTAGGCCCTGGGGGATGGGTATCCGAGGGTCCATACAAGGCTGGGGGAGGGGAGCACAACACTATCCACCCAAAAACAAAAAACAGCTCCAAGAGAATGGGGTCCCCGAGCCCTTGAGGGGCTCAAGGAGGGGGGTGGCTTGCTCTTTTTCAAAATATCAGCCTTGGCGGGTTGGGTCCCTGAGGCCCTTAAGTGTCTTGGGGAGGGGGGGCCCTATGCTGATGAGCCCTAACTAAGGCAAAATCGATCCTGAGTTGCTTGCATTCCAGTTCAGGGAGGATCTGGCCTGGCAGTTTGGGGGGGAATGTTCCTAAAAGGCTTGGTCCAAACTGAGGTGTGCAAAAATCCAATTGACTGGGAGGCTGCCCTGAGTAATTACCAGTAGCTGAGATTAATTCAAGCATTCCATCCATCACTTTTTTTTGAATATTTTACTGTTATTACTCTTGGCAGTGGTATGTCACTGTGTTGCACGCAGGATATTGCATGGCAATAAAATGCATCCACTACTTGACCTACCTCTACATTGTAAGGGAAGTACACAGTTACTGCTAACTCTACTTATACTTACCTCACAATGTAAGTATAAGTGGAGTTTACAATAGTAACTATATACTTACTCTATAATGTAGTGCAAGTCAATGTAGTGGATGCAATGTGATTGTTGACTTTGATATCGTGACAAGCAGCCACTCTCTGCATTTTCAAAAACAGATCACAACCACTTTTTAACACAGCCCTGGGATTTCAAACATGCTTTAACAACACTATTCTTAAGTAGTTCCTTTACTTAGTACCTCCTTCACTCAAATAAAGCCAAGGTAGCAAACAATCTGTAGTTCCCACCTCCTCCTCGATATACACACACCATAAGAGGTTGCTTAAGGCTGTCTCCTTTTGCCTGCTCTTCATTCGTTACATTGAGCTGCCGGGGGAAATAATTGGTAACATGGAAGCATCCATCAACCAATACATCAACAATATTCAAGTATACCCAAAAATCACTTGTTAACAAGACATCACCTGCCTCAAGTCTATAGATGCAATTGAAACCTGAATGTCTCTTCTTTACATAAAGCAAAATACATAAAAACCACAAATTTCTCCATGTTGAATCTCTCATCGCTCTTCTCACCCAAAACGTGCTCTCAACCCTGTCTTCAGCCGGGATTTCACCCACGGTCAGAGAGAAAAAGAAGTCTTATTCCTAAATTGGACTTTCACATTGCTAACAAACCCCACTACCTAGGAAGCAAAGCTGTTTCACCAAGAGGACCCTACACTCTGGAAGCCACAAGAGGATCCTGCACTCTGGAAACAACAAGAGGATCCTGCACTCTGGAAGCAACAAGAGGATCCTGCACTCTGGAAGCAGCAAGAGGACCCTGCACTCTGGAAGCAACAAGAGGATCCTGCACTCTGGAAGCAACAAGAGGACCCTGCACTCTGGAAGCAACAAGAGGATCCTGCACTCTGGAAGCAACAAGAGGATCCTGCACTCTGGAAGCAACAAGAGGACCCTGCACTCTGGAAGCAACAAGAGGACCCTGCACTCTGGAAGCCACAAGAGGATCCTGCACTCTGGAAGCAACAAGAGGATCCTGCACTCTGGAAGCAACAAGAGGACCCTGCACTCTGGAAGCAACAAGAGGATCCTGCACTCTGGAAGCAACAAGAGGACCCTGCACTCTTGAAGCAACAAGAGGACCCTGCACTCTTGAAGCAACAAGAGGATCCTGCACTCTGGAAGCAACAAGAGGACCCTGCACTCTGGAAGCAACAAGAGGATCCTGCAATCTGGAAGCAACAAGAGGACCATGTACTCAACAAAGCCAGCAGCTCCATCGCACCCCACCTGTGCAACATCATCAATCTCTCCTTCGAGACCGCGACCTTCCCAGAGAGCTGGAAACACGCAGAGATCAACGCCCTACTCAAAAAACCCAAGGCGGACCCGAGAGACCTCAAGAACTTCCGGCCCATCTCCCTGCTTCCGTTCCCAGCCAAGGTCATCGAGAAGATCGTCAACAAGCAGCTAACCCGATACCTCGAAGAAAACAGCATCCTGGACCCATCCCAATCGGGGTTCCGCAGCAACCACAGCACTGAGACTGCCCTCATCGCCGCCACCGACGACATCAGGATCCTGCTGGACAACGGTGAGACCGCAGCCCTCATCCTGCTGGACCTCTCCGCCGCCTTCGACACTGTCTGCCACCGCACTCTACGCGCACGCCTCCACGACGCAGGGATCCGAGACAAGGCCCTGGAATGGGCCACCTCCTTCCTCGCCGGCAGAACCCAGAGAGTCCGCCTCCCACCATTCCGATCCGAAGCCTCCGAGATCATCTGCGGCGTACCCCAGGGATCGTCCCTCAGCCCAACACTGTTCAACATCTACATGGCCCCGCTCGCACGCATCGCCAGACAGCACGACCTCAACATAATCTCCTACGCCGACGACACCCAACTGATCCTCTCCCTCACCAAGGACCCCCTCGCCGCCAAATCCAACCTCCATGAAAGGATGAAGGCCGTCGCCGAATGGATGAAGATCAGCCGACTAAAACTGAACACGGAGAAGACAGAGGTCCTCATCCTCGGCTCCAACCCCTCAGCCTGGGACGACTCCTGGTGGCCAACGACGCTGGGAGCAGCCCCGACACCCACCGACCACGCACGCAACCTGGGAGTCATCCTCGACTCAACGCTCTCCATGGCCAAGCAAGTCAACGCAGTCTCATCCTCCTGCTTCAACACCCTCCGCATGCTTCGCAAGATCTACAGGTGGATCCCGACAGACACGAGAAGAACAGTCACCCAGGCCCTCGTCAGCAGCAGACTGGACTATGGGAACGCCCTCTACGCGGGAGCCCCGGCCAAGCTCATCAAGCGACTGCAACGCATACAAAACGCCTCCGCACGCCTGATCCTCGATGTACCACGCCACAGCCACATCACCCCCCACCTGAGGAACCTGCACTGGCTCCCCGTCGACAGGAGAATCTCCTTCAAACTCCTCATCCACGCACACAAGGCACTCCACAAGACTGGCCCAGCCTACCTCAACAGACGACTCCTCTTCTACATCCCCAACCGCCAACTCCGCTCCGCCGACCTCTCCCTCGCCACCGTCCCTCGCATTCGAAGAACCACCACCGGCGGCAGATCCTTCTCCCACCTCGCCGCCAAGACCTGGAACACCCTTCCACTAAGCCTACGACAGACCCAAGACCTGCTGACCTTCAGGAGGCTACTCAAGACCTGGTTGTTCGACCAGTAGCAGCACCCCCCTTTTTTTCTCCCCCAGCGCCTTGAGACCCTCGCGGGTAAGTAGTGCGCTTTACAAATTCTGTGATTGATTGATTGATTGATTGATTGTACTCTGGAAGCAACAAGAGGATCCTGCACTCTGAAAGCAACAAGAGGATCCTGCACTCTGGAAACAACAAGAGGATCCTGCACTCTGGAAGCAACAAGAGGATCCTGCACTCTGGAAGCAACAAGAGGATCATGTACTCTGGAAGCAACAAGAGGATCCTGCACTATAGAAGCAACTAGAGGATCCTGCACTCTGGAAGCAACACGAGGATCCTGCACTCTAGAAGAAACAAGAGGATCATGTACTCTGGAAGCAACAAGAGGATCATGTACTCTGGAAGCAACAAGAGGAAGCTGCAACATAGGCATAAATCCTATGCAGAATCTTTGCTTCAGAAGATGTGTACCCCTCATTGCTCATGCTATGGATGCATCACATGTATCCAGATCATTCCGCTCATTCTGGTCTCTCCTTATTTTGTAAAGATATGAAAACCCTTTACTGCATTTCTTGTTTTCTTCTACTCTCTTACTTTCCATTACTTACTTTCCCTTTCTTTCTTCGTCTTTTGGGGCTTAACATCTATTTCCAATTGTCTTAATTTGATATGTTGAATTAGTTCAGCACATTTGTATAATGTCTTTTTTATTGATAGGTCTATTTTCTCTTTTTTGCTGTCTGTTTGAAATAAGTGCTAACTACACGGCCGGTTTGCATATGTCATGCTCTTAAATCCTAATGTAATTCCTCTTAATGAATCTCTCCAATTAAAAAAAAAAATCTTGAATTAAGAAAACTTTTTGTTCAATATTTTTCTCATGAAAGATTTTTCCCACCTTATAAGCTTGATTTCATTCCAGTTGTGCCAGCTGCCCTGAAATACATCCTTAAAGACTTGTGCCAGCATGGGGCACACAATTTAAGAGGCCCCAGTGACTCCTGACTTTTTAAATGTCCTATCCAGTGTTCAGTTACATCAGGTGAGACCATTACAATCTGGACTATTCCCATGATATTCTCATGAAGCACACCTGCCACTGATCATTGGTTTCTTCTGACTGCTTCCCAAATGCTTCATTACTCCTTCTTATAGTGCTGGGCACACACCTTTGTGGCAAAGCTCTAGGTTCTCGTTTCCAATGGCATATAACGTATATGCCCAAATAAGTAAAGGCATATTTTTATTCTTCCATGTGGATGTTTAACTGCTTCGGTGCTCATGACGAGACCAGCTCGTCATGAGTCACAGTGGAGCTGTGCTCATCACGAGCTGGTCTCGTCACGAGCACCGCGGCGCCGCGCTCACCCCCCGCTCCCCCGTGGGGGAATTACCCCCGCAGGGAAGGGGTTAAATGTATATTATTGTTGAATCTGTTTTTATTTCCCACTCTACTAATCATACAATGATTTGTAAAAATGTTGGACCATTTTGTTGGAAACCTGCATCAAATGGGAAAAGGCCTTTTTCTAACCACCACCCACACAGAGTTACCTAATCTGCTTCATCGGAATCGCATACAGAATCGTTTCAAACTTGCATCAACCTGGTTTAATCCTGTTGCTTGTTATTCTCATCTTACTTCAATACTCTACCAGTAGCTACATGAATAGCTGAATAGCACAGTGTTAGTGGGCCGTGGTACAAGGAAGGGAAACATTTCTGCAAGCCAATGACAAGACAGGTCATTGCACCACTTCTCTTCTAACACAGTGTTTTTGCCTCCCCCTTGGCATGCTTCTCCTCTTTCTCACTCTACCATTCTTTTCTTCTGTACTAGCTCGCTCTTTCCTCTTTGACCTGTCTCTATTCTCTCTCATGACTGCTTCTTCTGCCTTTGATGCATCGTCAGTTCTTCTTTCCCCTTCTCCACTTTTACTGCCTAATTATTTTGATAGCTCACGCCTCTTCCCCCTCAAGCGCTTTATTCTCTTCACTACCTTATCTTCCCTTTCCCTTCTGCCTTTCTCTACTCCTTCCTTCTCTTCTTCTAAGATGTCATGTAAGTGGTCAGAAACATTTTGTCCACATGTCAGCGAGCAACAAGGAAGGGAAAACAGGTAAGTACCTGCTTCCACTGCCCGCTGTACTATCCCAGCAAGGTATAGAAGATGAAGAAGGCTTAAAAGCATAACTCGATTTGTTGGTCTTTCGTACTTCCTTTGTCTAAGAACAACATAAGTGAATGTGAATTGGAAGCAATTATAGTGATAGATTCTGTTCACCAATATAACACAAACCTAATCTGTAGGAGTGCATAGCATCTCTTGCTTATCAATATTAGGGTCAAAGAAAACTCTGTTATACGGTTCCCACTAAAAAGGTAGGACTGCGTATGAGGACAACAAGACTTCAGAATGTAGGGATTGGGTCCATCTACACCATCAGAAAATGTCGGTCCAATTCCTAGCCAGCTTATAGTGTCTCACCTGAACCCCTAACCTTCCTGGGATGCAGGTGATTTTGGCAACCTCGATCATGACACTCTGATCCCCAAGGGAGTGGTGGAAACAGATCGTACCCCTTTTGTTGTTTACTTACGCACGCCCATGGTAAACACAAGAAAGATACAAATAAAGTTTTCATTACATTTATTGAAACAATCGTAGTCTGGCATAGAAAGAATGAGCTGCGATTATTAGGCCGATAAAACAAAGCAATGTATCCAGCATGATGAACATGGTGAAAAGAATGAACAGTCCAACCATGGCAGTCTGATATCCATATATTTCTACCCATCACTACCCCTACTCTGAGAGCATAGTGGGTGTACTCTCTGCCAGGTCTCTAAGGTTAGCCTGAGTCCCCATACCCCAAATCACTGTCTAAAATTTAACTCAGCCAAGACAGAGGTAATGGTCTTTGGAAACCTTGCCCCAGGACGGTCTCCGACCTGGTGGCCAGTTGATTTGGGATTACCCCCAATCCCTGTCAAGAAGACCAGAAACTTGGGTGTCATTTTTGACGACAGATTATCTTTCATACATTATGCTAACGCAGTGGTCTCCTCATCCTTTTATGTTTTAAGAATGATAAAGAAACTGTTACCTTTCATCCCAGCCAGCACCGGGAGAAAGTTAATCTGTGCTCTGGTCATGTCTAAGGTTGACTACTGCAATAGCCTTTTAATTAATGCCCAGGGAAGGGTTTTGGGTAGGCTGCAGTTGGTACAGAACGCAGCCGCTAGGATACTGTCAGGTACCCCATGTTCAAGCCCATCTCCAATGTGGTGCGACAGCTCCATTGGCTGCCCATAAGAAGCAGAACGAAATTTAAGGCTCTCTGTATTGCCTATAAGGCAATTCACAATGCTGGACCGGAATGCTTGAAGAAAGCTTTCCTGGCTTACACGCCCAGCAGATCCCTTCGCTCAGCAGATGCCAATCTTCTGATCGTCCCTAGAACCAAGAAAGCCAACTGGGGTGACAGAAGCTTCATAGTTGCCACATCCAAATTGTGGAATTCTCTTCCCTTGCAGATTAAGGCTAGTCCCACGCTGCTATCATTTAGAAAACAAATAAAAACTTGGCTTTTCAAGCAATAGGCTTCCCACCAGCTCTCTGCTTACCTTCCCAGCATATAGCGCCGAGACACCTACGGGTATTTGTGTGTTCTACAAGTTGTTAAAATAAATAACTTGGCCAGGGACGCAGCCTGAAGTGGAATTGACAATCCTCTCTGCAGGATGGAAGATCAGTGTCAGCAGAGCTGGATGTCGAGCACAGGGTCCGTTTCAGGACAGTCATGACTGGAGTGCTCCTCTGACCCACAAAAGGGTAGTGCATCGTTTATATAATAAAACCCACCCTGTATTAGAGGTTCAGCTCTGATGCAATGATATGTCTAGATGTTAGAAGCTGTCTCCAAACGGGCAACACAATCACTAGGATATCTTGTACTATGTTCCTAGCCTTGAACGGAGTGTACTGATTACATAGCGAGAATGGCTTTCTGAAAACAAGCAACACGTACAGCATCTTCTCAGAATAATATTGTGGCAGCAAAACATGTAAAAATAACATTGCTAAAACAATGTCTGCTAAAGTGTGTAAACTATAAAACTAAAATGGAGAACCAAAATGGGACCAAGAAGGCCTCACGACAACTCTACCAATGCATCTTGCTCCAAAGCAAAAGAAACCCCTTCTACTCCAGTACTACGGTCCACACAAGTGCAACAATGCCACTCAGTATTCTAGTGGGTGGTTGAGTCACTGAACTAGTGAATGAACGATTCACTTACTGTTACAGTCAGTCATTTATTCATCTAAACACTTGGTTATAGTTTGTGTTCCCTGTCAATTTATAGTTGTTAGCATATAACAAAATCTTTATGACAATGTGTTTATTTATCAAACTGGAAAAAGTTCATTACTTACTATTTATTGGCTTAATTATCATTCTTTTTGTCTGCCTCCTAATTAGCCAGCATATGACGCTTGTCATTTCCTTTTATTTCTCCGGAGCATGGACCAAGTACTAATGGATTTCATTTTATTAATGTCCTTCCGCTGTCCTTCCGCTGCTCATGCTGTAATTTCGGGTATTTTGTTTTCCTTTTTCTATCCATCATTTCCACTTCCATGCGATATCTTTGGCTTTTAACTTCTGTCCATAGGTTTGTTTGTTGTTGCCTTAATTTGTTTTGGAATTTAGCGCTTCCTTTTACAGCAAAAAACAAATGGCACAGACTTTTAATGCAGTTTGTACCTTTGTTTTACAGTTCAGCACTTCCTTTTATAGCACCAAACAACAGGCACAGTTTATTTAAGCTGTCTGTGTGACTGCATGTGTTTGAAGGCTGCACCTCTTCTCTGCACCTACATAGTGCCTCATTTATGAAAACTGTCACATCGCTGCAACAAAACAGCGATGCAAGAGTTTTCACTGCGCCATCCATGCGACACGATGGATGCGTCGTATTTAATGTACAGCGCTCCATGTCACAAGGAAAGACAGATACGTCAGGAATCCTGATGTATCTGTCGGCGCAAAAGTCACGCATTGCTGGAGTTGTAACGCAAGCATGACACAACTCCAGCAATGCATGGGGGAGGCCTATCCTTAATACACTGCATCACCCTTACGCCTGCCCTGAGGCAGGCATAAGGTTTTGACGCAATGGCGTCCTAGAAGTGGCGAACTGAAATCTATAGATTTCAAAGCGCTACTTCTACGAGGCTTTCTTGCGGGGGATCGCCCACACTGCATACATTATACCTGACGCAGGTATAATGTGGCGCAGGGGTTTACAAGGTGACACATTTGCCTAGATGCGCCACTTTGTAAATATAGCGCAAAGTGGCGCATTGTTTACGCCGCCGGTGCGCCACAAAAAGTGATGCAATGGCGGCACAAAAGTGTTGCAACAGCTCATAAATAAGCCCCAAAGTATGAATCTATTTATAGGGTACACTAGTCTGAAACTGGACCATCATAACCTTTCCAGACAAGCAGCCAAGCCACATGCTGCCAATGTTACTAAGCAACATAAACATTTTGGGCACATCTGTGCTTTTTCAAGCACAAAGTATGTGGATTTTTAAAGTGCCTCAATTTTAGGCAGCACTACAGTTAATCCATTTCTCCCTAAAACTTGTGTCCTCATTCTCATATGTATTCCACCTCTTCTCTACGCATACAAAGTATATTTTAAGTGCTTCAGTTTTATGCAGCGTCTGTGCCTAAGTCCTTATTCTCATATGTATTTAACCAAAAGCAGTTTCAGGCATCCTATTTTTACATGCACTTAGGTGCAAGAGATGTAGCCTAACGATCACAGCTACATTCCACCCCACTCCAATCTACCCTACTGTACTCCAATCTACCCCACTCCACTCTAGTCTACTCCACTCCAATCTACACCACTCCACTTCAATCTACCCGACTCCACTCCAATCAACACTACTCCACTCCACTCTAATCTACCCCACTCCACTCCAATCCAATCTACCCCACTCCACTCCAATCTACCCTACTCCGATCTTCCCCACTCCACTCCAATCTACCCCAATCCACTCCAATCTATCCAACTCCAATCCAATCCCCACTCCACTCTAATCTACCCCACTCCACTCCACCCGTATCTACCCCACTCCAATCTTTGACAATCTACCCCAATTCAATTTACCCCACTCCACTCCACACCAATCTACCTCAATCCACTACAATCTACCCCAATCCACCCAAATCTACCCACTCCAGTCCATTCCAATCTACCCCAATCTATGCCTCTCCACTCTACTTCAAATCTACCCCACTCCACTCTACTCCAATCTACTCTCCTCCACTTCATTCCAATCTACCCCACTCCACTTCAATATACCACACTCCACCCTCTCCAGTCCACTCCCATCTACCCCACCCCACTCCAGTCTACTCCAAATCTACCCCACTCCACCCCAATCTACCCCACTCCACTTCACTCCAATCTACCCCACTCTACTCTAATATACCACACTCCACCCCACTCCAATCTACCCAATCCCATCACACTCCACCCAATCTGCTCCAGTCGAATCTACCCCACTCCACTCTACCCCACTTCAATCTACCCTCCAATCTACCACACTCCCCTCCAATCCACTCCAATTTACCCCACTCCACTCCAATCTACCCTAATCCCCCCACTTCATTGTAGCCCAATCTACCCCACTCAACTCCACTCTCTGCAAATGTACCCCATTCCACTCCAATCTACCTCACTCCACTCCAATCTACCCCATTCCACTCCAACCTACCCAACTCCACACCAATCTACCCCACTCCACCCAAATCTACCCCAATATAGCACACTCCACCCCACTTCAATCTACCCCACCCTACTCTACCCCCACTCCAATCTAACCCACTCCAATCTATCCCACACTAATCTATCCCACTCCATCCAACCCCAATCTTCTCCACTCCACTCTATCTACCTCACTCAACTCCAATATACCCCATTCCAGTCTACCCAATCTACCCTACTCCACTCCAAACAACACCACTCCAATCTACCCCACTCCACTCCAGTCTATCCCAATCTATCTCACTCCAATCTAACCCAATCTATCCCACTCCTACTTACCCCACTCTACTCCATCCCAATCTTCCCCACTCCATCCCAATGTACCCCTCTTCTCTCTAATCTACCCCAATCCACCCAGTCTACTGCACTCTACAGCAATCTAGCCTAATCCTCTCCAGTCTACCCAAATGTACCCTACTCCATTCCAGTCTACCCCAAACCATGCCTCTCCACTACAATCTATCCCACTCCACTCCAATCTACTCAACCCCACTCCACTCTACCCCAATTCACCCCACTCCAATCTACCCCAATTTACTCCACTCCAATCTACCCCAATCTACCTCAATCCACTCCAATCTACCCCAATGTATCCCACTCTAATCTACCCCAATCTACCGGACTCCACTCCAATCTACTCCATTCTACACCACTCCATTCCAATATACCCCACTCCACTACAATCTACCCACTTCACCCCAATCTAGCCCACTCCAATCTAACCCACTCTAATCTAACATGTTCCCCCACTCCAATCTACCCACTCCAATCTAACCCTCTCCAATCTACCCCCACTCCAACCTATCCCACTCCACCCCACTCCACTCCAATCTACCCCAATTTACACCACTTTATCCCACTTTACTTCAGTCTGCCCCACTCCACTCCAATATACCTCAAGCTACATCACTCCACTCAAATCTACTGCATTCTTCTCCAATCTACCCCGCTCCACCCCACTCTATCCCAATCTACCCCACTCCCCTCTAATCTACGCCACTCCACACCAGTCTACCCCAATCTACCCTAATCCACTCCAATCTACCCTACTCTACTCCAATCTACCCCCAAACTATGCCATCTACTTCAATCTATCCCACTCCACTACAATTTAACCTACTCCACTCCACTACAATCTACCCCAATCTACTCCACTCCAGTCTACCCCAGTCCACCCTACCCCAATCTACTTCACTCTACTCCACTCTATACCAATCTACCCCACCACACTCTACCCCAATTTACCCCACTGTACTCTACCCCAATCTTCACCTCTCCAATCTACCCCAATCTCCACCACTCAACTTCACTCCAATCTACCCCACTCCAATCTAACCCACTCCACTCCACTACAATCTACCCAATCTACTCCAGTCTATTCTACCCCACTCCACTCTACCCCAATCTACCCCGCTTCAATTTGCTTCAATCTACCCAAGCTACCCCACTCCAATATACCCCAATCTACCTCACTCCACCCCATTAACTTTTAGTCATGCTCAACAGCAGCCTCACTGGTGTACAACATGGCTAAAACACATTGCCAATAGGTTTCACATATGCTTGTTTAAAAATGACTCCTCTATTTCTAGGGGAACCTGTTCCTACTCCTGCGCTCCATCCACTCATTTAATGGGGAATGTTGTCACTGTTCAGTCCTCAACAAAGAAGTGGTGTAGTGCTCTTGCTGTGGATCTGGAAGGACTTGAGTGTTCTGGGTCATACTGAACACCCCACCACATGACATCATCTGCACGTTATCACATATTCTAGAGACAGCTTTGGTAGTGATTTCAATAAAACTGATTAAACTGTCCTAAATGTGATTGCAAAACAATATAATCTGCTTGTTATTTTCAAGGTATAGATTCCACTTTTTTTTAACATATCTGCAACAAGTGGGCTCTTATCAAGAGGTTGGGGAAGGATACTAATGTGACACTGTGTTATGAGGAATAAGTTATTCCATACCTTACTTAAGAAGGATAGTGTACATCCCAAACAGCTGGTTTGTAGCTATTACCTTTAAGGCCCGTAAATTCTTATGGGCCAACAGACCCCCTAGAATATCCTTTGATAAATGTGTTTGGTCCACGTTCGACGCAGGCCTGGCCAGGGCTGACGTCGCTCTCTATTATTGGGCTGCACACATATTGGCGATGAAAGACTGGATATATGGTGAATGGAAGGATCCTGCCTTTAGGGCAGAAAACTCCCTAATCGGCTTGGACAATATTCTAGGCATACTATATGGCACACCCTAGGCGCTTCCAAAGATTACATGGGAAGCATTTCAGGCCTGGAGGTCAGTGTTGCGATGGGCGGTCCATAGTTAATCACTCCCCATGTACGTTACTGAACCTTAGGGCACGGTGGGGTGAATGGCTTGCCCCTTGGAAGAGGCGGAGTGGCGGGAAGCATGTATGACAACTCGCACTGTGGTCATATCAGCCCGTTTGAGCCTCATTCAACTTAATTTTCTCCTTGCAAATACTTCACACCCCAAAGACTGTGGAAAGCCCAGAGACTCTCTGAACCCACCTGTACCAGATGCAAGCAGGAAGTGGAAGATTTTTTTCACATGGTATGGGGATGTTCAATCATTCAACTGTGTTGGGTTTGCATCTTTGTGACTCTTGGAGGTCCTGGGTCAGGAGATAGAGGTATCTCCCAAGGTCACCTTGGTTGGTATTCTACATGATCTGAGAGGCCAGAGAGGCAATAGAATGTTGGTGGGATTGGGAACGCTGCTGGAAAAAAGGGATGTGGCCAAATACTGGAAGGCGTGTCATGCCCCTCGACTGTGGGAGTGGAGGGTAAGTATGGATCAATGTGCTAAATTAGAAGAACCAATTTGTACGGCAAGCTGATGCCCTAAAAAACCCTCTAGAATCTGGCGAATATGGTGGGAGTATTACTGACTAAATGGGTGGCACGTCTGAGGCTAGGGAGAAGGGAACGATGGGAAATCGGGATTATTGTGAATGACTCCTGGGAGTCCCCTGCGGGGGGACCTCAATGTGTGTGTTTTTTCTGTGCCGCTTTTATTAAAACCAATAAAATGTTATCAACAAAAAAAAGGATAGTGTAAGACACCTCAAAGTTCTGCAGTCATATAAAATAACTCCACCTGTACGTGTTCAGGGATCTCCTGGGTGAATGCCTGTACGCATAACATATGACAGGGGATATTGGTTCAAGTTACATTTTTGTAAGCGAAAAATGTAATAACAAAGTGTAGAAGGTCTGCGGTAACCACAGATTTTCCATGAATTTAAGATTTTACAGTATATAATAATGGGATTGGTATTGCTTGTGCTCCAAATAAACAATTTCGATATCTTGTGAGTAGATGATTCATCTACACTGATCCACTTCAAAGCAGGTGAATCTAACTGCAATCCATTATAATAACACAATATTTTCTATATATCACACAAGGTAACCATTTCCTGTCTTCTCAAGAGTCTGTGAGCAGCTGGAAATGAAAAGGCAGACAGAACACGGCCAACGGTATTTGTTACAATAATTCCTCAATGGAGAGGGGGTGGGGTGATGGGACTGTCAGAGTCCCCTGTTACCACGACAACCACCCTGAATTGACAGAGAGGAGGTCGCATGTGTTGACAGTTGCCTGGACAACTCAACTTAAATATTGAGATCACATCACTGACAGGTCATTTAATCGAGAAAGAGCAAGGAAATAGCCAAGCAGCACTCTGACAGGGCGTTGAAATGGGCAGACGCCTCTGCAGAGGGCGAGAGATAAAGGGAGAAATAGGGATATACGGTAGTTAACGCTAAGATGCGCAAATGATGTCACACTTTATAGCTTGAATAGTTCCCCACATAAGTGCAGAATAATTTTTTTTTTTAAATAAAGGCAGCGTTTTAACACTTTGGGGGCTGAACAATATGATGCACTTGGTACCGAAGAAGAGTGAAGCCGCAGGGGTGACCGATATCACCAACCTCACTGACATGAGGCGCTGGAACAGGGAAGACACAACATTGTCCAATGTGCAATAGGGCAGGTGAATTCCTCGTAAAATTATACACATGGTAGGGTTCCCCGCAGCCCTTTATCAAATCTACCCACCCCACCAATCATGGCTCTGCATGAGCGAGTAAGCAAATATTTATCGTTTTTGCTTCAAAGCAACCAAGCAAACACCGAGAAACAGTCATCATCTGAAGGCAGCAATATGTAACCTTTGGAAGAAGGAGCTGATTTCACACCCTGTAACTCCCGCAAGAAGTCAGTACCAGGGTGCGTACACATCTTGACCAGCGATGAACCCTCTCCCCTTGTATCATGACGTCTCCTCGCTTCTCAGGGCAGCTGGACTGCTTAACACGAGGGTGGTCCTGTTGAATAAAGCCAGGCGCCCCCTCACTAACACCAGGGTACAAGTCCTAAAAAAAGAAGTGGGGGGACTAACCTAATTTATCAGTATGCAAGTGACATCACGGCGCCTGACTTCGGGGCGCGTGATGCGCGTGACATCACAGGAAGGGGCATCACAAGAAGTGGCATCAGATGTTAAGCCCTCACATATATGTTTAGCAGGTCTATCATGAGTACATTTGAGCACATTTCGAGTATACTTGCAAACCCTCCTGATTTAGGCAGAAGATTCACACTTTTGTAAGCTTCACATAAACCAATGTTGCCTTTTGTCAGCGTAAAGCTTCCTCTACCCATAGTGCTTTAAAAGAAAAAATAGTGATATTTAAATTATTACAACACCTCCTCAGGGGTAGTATGCGCTATATAAATGCTAATTATTTTGTGCAAATACTGGGAAAGATGGATACATCTGAGGTTCTTACAGTGCATGCGTATCTCCTAAACAGAGCCTGAACAAAGTGAAAAGATGCCTCTCTTAAGTATGTGTGAAGTGCTAACAGGTGTGAGCCTTTGTTTCCGATCTGTGGCATTTGCTTCTAGGTGTGAGGCTCCTGACTGCTGCCAGCCAGGAGACTCCAACAGAAGGAGGCCTGATGACCCCTCAGAATAGGCCATTGTTATGGGCCCAGCAGGAGTCAGAAATAAGAAAGCCCCGTCTGAGCCTGCACGTTGTTGCTTGTTGCGATCGAAAGCAGATAACGTGCAGGCAGTGGCGTAGCTAGGGGGGGGCGATGGGGGCGGACCGCCCCAGGCGGCACGAGTTTTGGGGCGGCAGAGAGTGCCCCCCTTCCCCCCCCCGCTCTTACCTGCGGCCGTTGCTGCCGCAAGAATCGGCGGCCGCCCCCCCCCCCCCGGCTCCTCTTTAATTTTGCCGAGGGCGGCAAACGCAGGGGCCGCCACGGGCAGCCTTAGGCCTAGCTACGCCCCTGCGTGCAGGCGCTGCTGAAAGTGTCCCGGTGTTTGGAAATTACACCGGGACGAATTCAGCATCTTTTTTACTGGGGCCATCTTCTTGGCAGGGTGGACGGCGTCCACCCTGTGAAATAAGTGGGTGGACTCCGTCCACCCGCGTGTACCCCCGACTCGTGCCCTGACTAACACACATATATGCTTAGACATGAGCAGTGAGCATTCCTGATCCGGTTCGTCAGATTACCTGAACTGCATTACACAGATTGTAAATGAATCATCTGCAACCAGGCACGGGCCAGACGTCACCTGGCTGCCATGCACCAAAAAACTGTCAGGGTAGGGGTGACCTTCTTCTAATGCTCTAAGCCCACCTCAGAGAATCGCAATGCCCTCTGCTTTTGTAAAGGCAAAGAAGGTACTTTTCTAGAGCTTTTCACTTGGGCCAGCTCTGCGTCCAGGAAAAAGTACCTCAAGAGAGGCAGAAAGAAGTCACACAACCTTTGACCCCCCTCTCCACCATGACATCCTGTGGTTGACCACTTGTCAGACTTTTAACCCCTCAAAAGCTCCCTCTTCATTGCTGAGAGTTAGAGAAGGTCAAGAATTGGAAACTATAGGCAGTAAACAAGAATTGTCCAAGCGTGCTTACTTATTTTTCCCGCTGTTGTCTTGTGAATCCTGATACCAGAGCTGGCCACTGGCGTGTCAGTGTGGTAGCACACACCAGGCCAGGTGCAAAGACTGCTACACCTGGATACCCCTAGCTGACATTTACAGTGTCTTGTGGTTTGTTGCCTGCCTTGTTATGTTGGCCTAGGCCTAGCTCCCATGCTGCTTTTCTTTGCGCACGTTACACTGAGCCAGGGCTCCCTCGCCCTTTGCTCTTGCCAAGTTCTTTTGCGCTGTCTGCACTTTCTGTCTTTCACCTTTTCTCTTGTTCGATTTGGGCTCAGACTGCACAACATGTACAAGGTCGCATAACAATGTATTTCGGTTCTTCCTGATATGGCCAGTCTCGCGCACCTAGACATAACATTAGGCGCAAATGACATGAAACTTTGTGTGGCTTTAATACTGCAGTTTTACTGGCGCTTAACACACTTGGAGGAATCCTTTCCAGGGAGAAGAGCTGTGATTGTCTGCCGATGTAGTTCTGCATCTAGAGACCGAGGTATGAGGGTTCGCTAGTCAAAGCCCAGAGGTCTTCTATTTTTATAATAAACTATTTTACTGCACGGGGAGGGTGGTAATGTTATTTAGACATTTATCCACTGAGTTATGAAATGCTTTCCCGTTTGTATTCTATGGAATTGTAACCATGCTGCTTATATTATTCATATGCATTATGCTATTAGTGCTGACACGTGTACTGTACCTTAGAGCACGTAAGTTGAAATAAATATTTTAATCTACCCTGTGTCTCTTCATACGCGCATTGTGGACAAGTACGAGTGAGTGACGAAAGAGTGTTCTTGCTTCTGCGAGTCCTGGAGATAAAGATACCGTGTTCTGGGTTGTCCAATCATTGGTGCTTTGGTACTAATGGGATGCTAAGCTAGTTGGGTTGGGGTTTTGGGTGCTACGGTATATGGTAGGCAAACCACTGTATTCCGGGGTCCTATTATCCTGTGCATAGCTCTGTGTATGTGCAGAAACCCTATGACATGGCGCGGCCAACGTGGGGCAGCTTATCTGCGAGATGCTTGAGTAGTACTTGTGCTTGTCCACAAAACCCTCACGTACGCTTCCGGAGGCGTAAGTGACGGTGATACCTCCTATATTGAACGTTTTATAGGTTCTTTCAAGCTTGAAGTTATTAAAAAGGTTACATAAAAACCCATTTTGTGCTCCCTGTTAGATTGTCGAATACAATTGTTTAGTTATGGCTGGTGTGGCGATAGCTGCACATAGCCGAGGACCACTCCGAGAACACCTAGGTGTATACGGAGTGCCCGATGCTGGGGTCGAGTTGGTCTTTGTGGTTCAAGCCGATCCGGCTTATCACTTTGAAGTGTTTTACACTTGGATCACTTTTGAGGCGGTGGATGCAGGTGATAAGCTGTTTCATGAATATAAACCCACCGCTATTCCTGCTGCCTATCGACCCTATACTAATCTTGAAGTGCCTCTCACGGCTTGGCAGCACCGTGTTTGGTTTAATGGCGCCCTCCCACAACCAAATACCGCAGTTCGTTTAGGCCCCTTATCCATTGAGGGGGCCACTTGGCCTGTATTGGCCGGGTATACCCCACATCCAAATTATCTGGCATTACCGATTGCGGATCTGCGCACTATGCATACCGAACTGGTGCGAGTGCATAGAGCCTTAGTGACATACATTACAGGTAGCCTCCATGGAGCTGCTCCTGTAGTCGCTGGCCAACCAGCTGTTGCAGCTGGAGTGACCATAAGTCCTGTCATGGTAAATTCTGTGATGGGCAAACGTCCACAAAATAAGGACGATTATCCTTACTGGCTTGCAGAAAAGTTCGATCAGATAGAAGCGGTGTTTCCACATACATCCCCGGTGGATAAACACCGCATCCTTACGATAAGTTTGCCAAAAGACTTAATCCCCGATTTGACATCATGTGAAAACTGGGGTAAGGTATTCGCAGCAGTTTATTCAAAATGTTTTGGTACTCCTTCCATGACGGTTCTACCCTCTGTAATTAAAAAAGTACAGGACGAGCATGGCCCTGAAGCGGCTGTGGAATTAGGGATGAGACTAGTGGGAGTGTTTGATGTAGTAGCTGAACTGATCCTTGGAAATGTCAAGGGCGATGCTATGAACTTTCAAGTAGCGAATGCTTTGGCTTTGGTCCCAGAGTTGGACAGGCCTCGCGAATTACCGAAAATTATAGCCCGGGCTTATAAAACAATTGGAAGAAATAGCCTAGGCAACAAGCCTTTTGTAAAAATGCAAACTCAATCGCAACCACAAAATACACAAACAAAAAGTACATCTGAGAAAGATGATAGACCAGTCTTCACTAAAAAGAGTTGGAGACAGAAAAACAGGGTAAGCAACAAAAGAAGCCGGGTCGAGAGGCGCTTCCCCAGTTTCGGTTTCTTCTGAACGTACTTATGATTTACGTGATAGGTCGAGAATTAAATCACCAGAAAGGTTTCAGAGCTCTGATACGCGTTCTCCTCGTTCTTCACAGGCCCAGACGTCGTCACAGGCTGGTGGAGGAGGACGGCAAGATAGAGGAAGGGGCCGAGAGGCTCCCAGGAGCGAGACCAACCTCGACAACAAGTCAGAGGGAAAGCAGAAGACTTTCACCTTTCTCGACCGCAATTTCAGAAGAAAAGTTGCCGCTGTAACAGCGAGACATGCCACAGACCGTGAGAACGAGACTCCTGAATTGGACGTGGGCAGTGACCCTCCTAGACAGCGCCGCGGAAGTTACCATAGTGCGGGAGGCGCTACGTCCTCATATGGAGGCGACAGCAACTGAAACATTCGTTACTGTAGAGACAGCTGACACCAGAGTGGCACCCCTGACAGACTTTACAACATAGTCATCCAAATTGAAGGTGATATACCGCGTGAAATAACAGGGATTTTTTGGGAAAATCTAACCTCTTCATATGACATTTTGTTAGCAGAGGTGGATTGGCCACCCCCATTCGTTCTCGCTGCACATAAAGGAGAGGAGGTAATCCTTCCAAGCTTTTCACGGCATGTCCCAAAAGACAAAGCTGAAGCACTTGCAGCTGAGTGGGCTGTGTACCTGGCTCCAGCGTTATACCGCAACCATGTGGGATGGGATGTAGAATCACCTCCCCATGCAATACCTTTGCGGTCACTACCGCAGCCACAACCCCAATATCCCATCAAATGGCAGGCAAAAGGCCCCGTCTCCGAAATTCTGACACAGTTGGAATATCAGGGAGTAATCGAACCATGCGTATCACCTATGAACAATCCCCTATTCGTGGTTTCTAAACCCGATGGATCGTACCGCTTAGTTTTGGATTACCGGCATTTAAATACTCATTGTCGGAACTTTGCGGTGCAAAATACACACAGTTCTGCGCTTGTAGACAGTCTTGTTCGTAAAAAATACAAAACGACACTTGACCTTTCAAACGGTTTCTACACGCACAACCTAGCCCCGGAGAGTGGCCAATGGACCGCATTCACATCCGGTGGTAAATTATTCCAGTTCCGGCGTTTACCCATGGGCTACAAGAATAGTCCGGGTGTATTCGCCGCCCGTGTTGTCTCTTTGCTAGACAGCATAGACCAAGATGCATGTTCGTACGTTGATGACATTTATCTGACGGACGACAAATTATTTCCGCATCTGTCCCGTGTGGACCGCATTATTCTTGAATTTGCGGAGCAGGGTTACAAATTTAACTTTGCTAAGTCACACATTGCTGAATTTACCGTTCTGTTCTTGGGCTATGAGCTCAACAACGAAGGTAAGGGCTTAGCCCCCATTTCTTGGAAAAATGTGCACATTTGTGCCCCCAAATACTCTGAAGAAACTTCAGTCTTTGCTGGGTTTCCTGAATTTCGGGCGTACTTACATTCCCGAATATGCCCAGCGTATCAAGCCTTTGTATGCTTTGATACAACCTACTTATTCAAGGTCTTGCTGGCTGCCTGAGCATACCTCAATTCTGCAGTCTTTGCAGACAGACCTATTGGAGTCTAAATATCTTTTGACTCGTGATAACCACACAAACCTGGTGATTAGAATAATTCCGGGGCGGTGGGATTCACGTACTTAACCTTTAATGAAGGTGATACAGTACCCATCGCATACAAGTCGCATCTGTACACTTCCGCTGAATTACGCTTTACATCTGTCGAAAAAGTTCTAACTGCAGTGCAAATGGCGATTTTAAAAGAACGCGCACTGGCACAGGGAAAGCGAATTCTGGTGGTAACACCCTGTCCTACCCTAGAGGCAGTAACAAAGGCAAGTGTACCGAACTCAAAAGCAATGCATCCCCGTTGGATACAATGGGCTACATCCTTGACGTCATCAGACGTCACTTTTATTTTCGATTCTTCTCTTCAGACTCAGGAGTTCTTACAGTATGAATTCGTTCATCCTCCTCCTCTGTTTATATTGCCGCTTGAGGATTACAAATGTGTGATCTACACAGATGGTTCGGCGCAACCGGCCACTGGGTCCAAGCACGCTTATTCAGCTGCATGTGCTATTGTTGCGGGTTCCTTTGTAAATGGAACGTTCAAATCCTCTGTAGTGCACACTCGCACACTTGGAGATAGTACCGCACAATTGGCCGAGCTGCATGCATTGCTACTTGCGCTTGAGTTCGCTTCTCAGGATGAGACCACTCTTATTGTATGTGATTCCTTCTACTGTGTACAGTCTTACAATGACAATCTGTTTTTCTGGTCGAAAACGACTACAAG
The DNA here is from genome assembly GCA_963921515.1 of Calotriton arnoldi. Taxonomy (NCBI): domain Eukaryota; kingdom Metazoa; phylum Chordata; class Amphibia; order Caudata; family Salamandridae; genus Calotriton; species Calotriton arnoldi. The sequence continues at coordinate 2,054,059 of CAWUFW010000151.1, read as the reverse complement.
GACGCAAAAGGGAGCACAATTAAGCATAAAATGCTTTGGGTTCGAGTGGCAGAATTGCAACAACGTCTGCCCCTCACACAGGTGGTTCACACCTTAGGCCATCAGCGGGTGGGCGCACACGCTATTGGTAACGATCTGGCAGATGAAGCTGCCCGTTCAGCAGTAGTCACGTGTTCAGTAGCAGCGGTTACCAGGTCCATGTCTAAAATCGACTCTGTTATTTTAGCAGCTATTGCTGCAACCAAGGAAGGTGATAAATACCCTACAGGTTTTCCTTCCAAGTATTCTTATCAGTTAAGTCCCGAACAGGTTCCTTATGTAACAATACCCGACGTTGGAGATCGGTTGATCCCCAACGCGGACCGCAGGAGTGCCTTGATATCTGCTGCACACGAAGGCATGGCTTCTGCCCATGCTGGTGTGTCAGCTACGGTATCCATATTGCAGCAGCGTTATTGGTGGCGTGGGTTGTATAAAGACACCCGTGCTTTTGTGCTTTCTTGCGACGTTTGTCAACAGATTAAGCCTTCCACGGTAACACGTCCACCACAGACCTCGCTCTGCATTGCTAACAGACCCTTTGGGTGTGTTTACTTGGATCACTGCGGTCCATTCTCATCAGACACTGCCTATAAATACATCTTAGTAGCAGTGGACTCGTGCACACGGTTCCTCTGGGTCTGGCCACAACGTAGTGCTGACGCTCAAAATGTAATCAGGGATTTGCGTGTCTTTGTGGGAATTTTCGCATGCGGCACCTTCCATTCGGACCAAGGTCCGGCGTTTGCCTCTAGGGCTTACAAGGATGCAATGGCTTCGCTTGGGGTGCGGGTGAAATTTTCGTCTCCGTATAGGCCTGAGGGCAACTCTATCGTTGAACGAATGAACCGTGACTTAAAGCAATCCTTAACAGCTAGAGTTATAGGTACTGGCAGGAACTGGCTGGCCCACTTGTATACCGTTCAGCGTGCACTTAATAATCTCCCTAGAAGACCTCTGGGTGGGCGGACCCCATACGAAATGCTCTTTGGCATAAGAATGTTTGTGCCTGACCTTGAGGGTCCAGACATCGCGGCGCAATCCGCCAAGTTTGATGTAGATAATCATTCTGCTATGTTACAGGACTTACAAGAAGCCCGAGACAAACTTGCAACTACACATTTGCCTTCAGCCACAGATCCTGCGTTGCAGATTCCGGTAGCCGGCTGGCTTCCAAAGGTTGGAGAACTGGTTCGAGAGAATGTTGAAAACAAAAAGAATTCGGCCCCTCTTTTCGTGCACCGGTTCCAGTTCTGGGCTTGAAGGGAACACGTACAGTCATTTTACCACCGCTTCCTGGTCGCAAGGAGAACAGATACATCTCAGTGGAAAATGTCAAGCTACAGCGCCTGGCCGATCCTGAATAGTGTCACACCAGCGGTCTCTTGTCCTGCCATTTATCGGACATATGTTCGTGGCCCATCTACACGAACGGTCGCTGATGCTGTAATTGAGATGGTTGATTTGCCTGAATCCTCTCCTTTGCCTGAAACTATAATTGATCCCCAACTCTCCACCAACATCGACGAGGACGAGTATACCTATCCTGCATCTGAATCGGTGGCGCATCAACCAACAACGCCACTTGGCCCGACTCGTTATTCCTTTGATTCGGATTCCACCTCTTCAAAAGTCCCATCCAAGTTCAGTGTTTTTGTATCCTGGTTTAGAGACAATTTTTTGATTCCACCCTGGACATACATCTGGTTGGTACTTTTCTTGATTTTTTTGTTCATGTCCATTGGCTTTGTCACAGTGTTTTTTCTACTAATCAATGGTCACTATTTACCTGAACGCTCTGCTGTGAACTATGTTTCTGGAACTTTGGCTCCTCATTCCTCGTCTCACATCATGAAGCGTGACCACACATTTGTAAACATTTCAGCTTTTCCGGTTGCTGATGGCATCGTATGGGATGCAGTGAACTATCAAATCCATGGTCCGACAGAAATTATTAATGTACCTAATGTCCTTCGTGTTTCAATGGGTGATGTAGTAAAAAATAACATTCATTCTGATGATTGGGATGTGCATGCCGTTGAAGCATTGTTTGCCGATTTAAAATATTATGCATCTTTTAATGCTGAAGATTTATATATGAATTCTGCGAATTATGCCGATTTGTATTGTTACCAGCATTGGGGTAATCATTTTCTCCATAAGCCAACTGCTCTGCGTAGTTCTGTTAACTACACCCAATGGGAACATTGTCCAAACCCCTTGCCAGGTAGCTCACAAACTCTTCGAAATAAGTTTACCTATTTTACTGATTTTAATCGGTCAAACCCTGCATCCTATTATTTTAGACTCAATACCACGTCAACTCAGAAAATTATGTTAACACACACCAAATTGCTTTATTCGGGTTCCTTTTTAAGTGCCCTAGCAGTGGGTGGTTATGAGTACTGGGAGGATACAGTAGATTTGAAATCTATTTGGGGCTCCAAGCCATGGCAGGTACAAGGAACCGAGGCATTGCACCGTGCTTGCCTTATCCCTACCCAAATTATGTTCCTAAATAATTCTATTTATCAGACTACGTGTTGGGGCTTAGCTACCACTAAACAATTAAACACGCCCTCAATTCCATCCCTGTCGAGTTTTCCCAATGATAGCTCACGTCTTAACCTGTCCCTGGCGACCCTACAGGCTCTGTTACAGAATAATTCGTTTAATGTTTCCGAAATCGATCTGTCACCCTGGTTGGTATGGCCTATATCATCTAATGCATGTCAAATGCGTTTTCACGACTCAGGTACTAGCTACACACAGGATAGGCCTGATCCGAGATTTACTGCTTCCCGTACTGTCACTACATATTCTGTTGGTAAATTATGCAAACAATGGCTGTAACATTCGTCCCTTGATTCTGTTAAACAACATTTGTCCCTCCTTTCAGGCAATATTGATCTGTCCGACTTTGTTTTGGGACCTCGTGGTCCCCGACCTAAGAGATTCATTTATGAAACGTATAATGAACTCTGGAAGCTGTCACAAATTGAAGCTGCTTCCCGTCTTCGGGAAATAGATCAAGCAAATTTGGAAAAGGTGCTTGCTGTTGTTGACAATAGTATTAATACCCTGTCTTCTCGCATTTACACTTTAGAGAATATTGTGTCCTCTGTTGTTGATATTGTACAAGATGATGTTTCTGTGTTATATCATGGTCAGAATCAATTGCGCTCAGTTATGCAGTTTGCATGGACTTTACAAACGCTCAAGTTAGGTAAAGTTCCTTGGCATTTTTTGAACACCTCTGCCTTGTTTCTACCTTTTAATTTAACTGACAAACAGCAATTCATGTCCATGAAAGATGCAACTTACACTTTATTACATATCGAAAAGATGGATCCTTTGCCGTCTCTCTGTTGCAGAACTCGATTCTGCTGTGTGGCTAGTTCATGGGGTTATCGCTTTACCTTTTTCCTTGTTTGAATTTGACTCGTGCATGAAACATTATCCTGTGGGCCGTTACCAGCCCTTGGGCAGTGCTTTCCTGCATGAACTCTGGTCCTTGCCTTTCATGTATAAATGCCTTCGGGACGGCAAGGAAGTTTTTCTCACGGGGGAGTCCTGCGACTCGACTATGGGTCATTCGCTTATTTGTAAACACATTAAATTGCATGGCTCATGTAGCGTTTCCGCTCCTAATCTTGCTTGTGTGCTGAAAGGTATTCCTGCTCCTGTTATTTCTCCTACTTTCACTCTCCTTTCCAATGGTAGTTATTTACTTTTAAATAACGAAAACTGTTGTGGCCTGCAGGCTGGCATTCCTTACATTGTAACAGTTTCGCACAGGGTTGTCTGCTGCAAAAATGTGCTTTTTCCTCCCCCTCATGGCAAGGTTGATATCTCTATTTGGCCTTCCATCCCTACCATGGAGGCAGATTTCAATAGACTGAGCAGAATAAAGGCACTATTATTGAACGAGGAAGTTATGCTCACGTCCGCCCGGGAGACATTCATTCTCCAGGTGGCGAGTACCCACAGTGAAATACAGGCCCTTTTGAACACTAATCTCCCCCAACATTTTGGGGAGTTAATTCATCGTATTTTTAACGCATCTAACACAGAGGGTTTGGTACACTTTTTAAAGTCGTGGGGTCTGGTTTAGTGTCCTCCTTCCAAACTATTTTTGGTGTCATCCCGGCATTTATTCATTCTATTTTTTCCAGCGTCTTTGGCGGTTTCCCGTTGATCATCGCTTTGGCGGCTGGTGTCCTGCTCTTAATTTGTTTTCTGCGCAATGGCTGCTCCCCGATGGGACCTGCTCGATCCGGACCGCCTCCAGCTGCTCCGTGAGCGCCTTTTGGCTGGTTTTGGTGTCTTGCCATTGGCGATACTGAGTGTGTCATATACTCTTTCTTTTCGCTTTGCGTATTTCACTTGCGTGCAACCGGTAATGACTTGTGTCCGCTGTCCTTTCACCTGGACTTTGGATTATTGCCTCTCCAATTCGTCATTGTCTGTTCCGGATTTTGTTCAGTTGATGGGTCCCTTAGAGGCCCATGAGCAGGACTGTTCCGTTGCCGGCTGTATGGCGCGTGCGGCTGCACTGGGGATTTTGGCGCAATGGGATATCTGGGCGGCTGCCCAGGATCTCCTACAACAAAGCTGTTTCATTTATCACGCAAGTTGTCCCGCATTGCTTTTGGATGCTCCCTCTGCTGAGGAGCATTCCTGCTCTTTTGATCTCATGGATTGGATGGCATCTATGTTTTTTGACGATTCCAATGATGTCCTCTTGGAGGGTATGGCTTTTTTCTGCACTTACACTTTCATGGATTGACTTGTCCTTCGCCGTTTGGGCGCTCCCTGTGCTCTATTGGATGTGTTTTTCTCTATTGGACCTCTGTCATGGCCGCCGGACTGACCAGGGGAGGGTGTCTTGTGGTTTGTTGCCTGCCTTGTTATGTTGGCCTAGGCCTAGCTCCCATGCTGCTTTTCTTTGCGCACGTTACACTGGAGCCAGGGCTCCCTCGCCTTTGCTCTTGCCAAGTTCTTTTGCGCTGTCTGCACTTTCTGTCTTTCACCTTTTCTCTTGTTCGATTTGGGCTCAGACTGCACAACATGTACAAGGTCGCATAACAATGTATTTCGGTTCTTCCTGATATGGCCAGTCTCGCGCACCTAGACATAACATTAGGCGCAAATGACATGAAACTTTGTGTGGCTTTAATACTGCAGTTTTACTGGCGCTTAACACACTTGGAGGAATCCTTTCCAGGGAGAAGAGCTGTGATTGTCTGCCGATGTAGTTCTGCATCTAGAGACCGAGGTATGAGGGTTCGCTAGTCAAAGCCCAGAGGTCTTCTATTTTTATAATAAACTATTTTACTGCACGGGGAGGGTGGTAATGTTATTTAGACATTTATCCACTGAGTTATGAAATGCTTTCCCCGTTTGTATTCTATGGAATTGTAACCATGCTGCTTATATTATTCATATGCATTATGCTATTAGTGCTGACACGTGTACTGTACCTTAGAGCACGTAAGTTGAAATAAATATTTTAATCTACCCTGTGTCTCTTCATACGCGCATTGTGGACAAGTACGAGTGAGTGACGAAAGAGTGTTCTTGCTTCTGCGAGTCCTGAGATAAAGATACCGTGTTCTGGGTTGTCCAATCATTGGTGCTTTGGTACTAATGGGATGCTAAGCTAGTTGGGTTGGGGTTTTGGGTGCTACGGTATATGGTAGGCAAACCACTGTATTCCGGGGTCCTATTATCCTGTGCACAGCTCTGTGTATGTGCAGAAACCCTATGACAACAGGATCGGGGTACTGGGGAAGAGGGAGGCCTTGATGGACTCACAGAAAGACAGTCGAGCTGAGCTAGCTGGAATGTGAGCGAGGTGGTTCTAGAATGTAGTTGCTTGCACCTAGATGCATCTGCCTCCTTCCACACAATGAGGGGTTATGTCACCTTAAGGAGCCTGAAATCAAAGTACATACAGATCTGATTGGGATTCACAGTGCGACTATACTGGTTACAATTAAAGTCCTTGGTAGGCAGTTGTGTGTAAGGAGCAGACCATCATTTTTGCTTTCTTGTGAAGCTAGTAACGCATTTGTGAGGCTGGGAGCTACAGGGCCCTTTTAGTGCATTCGATGGTCAGTCTAGTAATTGTTTAGTAACCTAACATTAACGTTTTGAACTAAACAAAAACACAGAAATTCACCAGTGCTAACTATAACTTGCACTGCTTATGACCTCACATATTACATCACTCATGACATGTTCTCTGACATCATTTAGGACATCTCTGATGACATCTCAAATGACATCATCCAATGAGTGTTAGTTTGTGTTTTAGTTTATGTAGTGGTGCGTAACTACCATATTACATTTCTACCTCATTTTGTGTAGCCTGTGTCCATCCAGCTAATGGGTGTAAGTGTTTATAAAACGCATGTGTTTCTAATGCATCATAGGTGTGTAGAGGTACTGAACATGTTATAAATCTTTGTATTGAAGAGTAACTCTGTGTGCAGATGACAGTTGACAACTTGTGTCCAGTATGTTCAACACAAGTTTTTTGGTTCTACGGTAAAAGTTTCCAACAGGGCAATTATTCTACATAGTAGATACTAAGTATTGTAAGCAGCTTTGAGTTATTAGACAGAATCATCTCAGCATGACAATTTCTACAAAACATAAAAGACTGTGTGCACCAGCTACTAACCTATGTTCATGTGCTTCTTTTGCTTCAGAAGATGGGGTATCTGTAAAGTTTACACCACAGTATGAAGACTTAGTATGAAGTATGATCCTTAGCACCTTCAGACCTTGGTTGTTTTAAGCTAATAGTGTCTTTTTTGACAAGTGTTGCATAGAGTGTACACTGTTCTTAGTAGATACTTTTGAATACTCTTTGGTGTATTTCTCATGAAAGTTTCAATGTCTGCCAACAGTTTGGCACAGAGTAAACTCTCTCCATAGAGTAAACACTGTTTACAGTACCAACTTTTCTACTCATATCAACTTCATTTCTCAGTGTAGGTTCTGTGACTGCGAGGTGTTTGATACAGATACAAAATGTCCGTAGTACAGCATATGTTTTGGAACAGACGTTAAGTATCTTGAGGAACTTGGCTTTCTCTGAACAGTTGCATACATATTGAACATTGTGTGCAATGCGGGCACCAAATAACAGTGGTTGATTTTTAATGTGAACGAGGCTACCCGTGAAGTGTATGGTATAGGGTCAATGTTGCACATAACACATGCTTGCTACACCTAAGGGAGTTGTATCTGTGATGGCATTAATGATGCTTCATATTATTCTGAACTATTTTGAACTTACTTTAAGCCTTCTAATGCCATACTCTTTTATAGAGTAAATTGTGTGCAAAATAAGTTTAAATTATGTCATCAGTGATGCTATCAATGATGTCATTTGAGATGTCATCAGTGATGTCGTAATTCTTTTTATATATAACCTCATTTCGCCATCAGCCATGTAGTCTGTGGCTATATAATGCAGTCTAACTGGAAATGCCCCACCAGATTGACATATGTATTACTGAACGGATGTTACCACCCTCAGTGCAACAGTGGTGTAATCATTGGATAGTGGCCCCTTCCAGAGTCGAAAGCTTTGCCCAGAAAGTTTTAGCTCTTCTTTGATCAACTTCAATATCCTGCTGGGAGACCTGGTTCACTGCCTTAGGCCAAAGTGCCCCATATGGAGCTTCTGGAGATATCCACATTTTACGTATCTCTCTGCGCGCTAGCAGAATCAAATAGGAGAGCAGTTGTTCCTCTGTTCTATTTACTATCCCGGTAAGGATAGGGTCAGTGCCAAAGAGGATTAAGTGTATTAAGGTATCACTTAGCTCGTCCTGCTGTTTGAGAACCCGCAAGAGAAACTCCCTCACACATTGCCAAAATAAGACAATATTTGGGCATGTACTAAAGAGAGGCTTAACCCCCTCTAGGGTGCACCTTGGGCATGCTCAGGCTTGTTTTGTGATTTTTGCCAATTTTTTGGGTGACCAATACAGTATATGCAGTGTGAAAAAGTGGCTACGCTTCAGGGAGGCTGGTTTAACTATTTAATATAACAATTTAGAAGATTTTAGCCACACATCTTCTAGATGTGGGATTGGGACTATGTCTACCCATGTTAAACATAGCTGTCTGGCTTTAGCATTCTCAGAATCAATTATTTCCCAATACCAAAGTGAACTGGAAAGTGATGTCATAAAACAGGTCGTGAGTGATGTAATATGTGTGGTCATCAGCAGTGCATGGCAGAGACACAAGTTATAGTTAGCTCTGTTAGCTATAACTGATGAATTTCTGTGGGTTTTGTTTAATTCAAAATGATAATGTTGTCACTGACATATTCACCTAACTATAACGTTACTTTAACCTTTGTTTTTTCAGTGAATCTCTAGGTTTTTTAAACATAAAATAATATTTTATTACATACGTAAAGCCAAACCCCTGCCGCGCACAGCACTCACCATGCGTTGTGGGGGGTGTAGGCCCGGACCTGCGGCAAACACGCCACATGCTGCCAACCCCATGCTGCACACAGCCTTTGACTGTGCACAGCAGTGGATTGGCAACAGGGCCTGGCTGAGGCCAACCCACCCGGAGGCAGCCAACCCCCCCATAGACAGCCAACCCAATGCTGTGCACAGTCTTTCATCACCCACGATGTAGGAGTTGGCCGCAGGGCATAGTATGCTGTCAGGTCCTGAGTTCCACTGCACGCAGACCCAGAGGTAGTCAACCCCACAACGTGCACAGCCTTTGGTCGAGTGTGGTGTAGGGTTCGCTGCAGAGCATGTCTTGCAGCCAGGCCCTGCTTCTAACACCCCACATGCAGTCAACCCCACGCTGTGCACAGCCTCTGGCTGTGTGCAGTGCGGGGTTGGCCACAGGCCTAAGCCTGCCACCAGGCCCTGTGGCCAAACCTCAAGCAGGCTGCCAACCCCACACTGTGCACTGCCCTTGGCGTGCACAGGGGAGGGTGGGGCTTCGGGCCCTGGGAACGCAATCCCCTGGGGCCAAAACTAACATATTAAGGGGAGGGGGCATGCAGCCCACTCTCTGACCCTTACTTGGCCCTGGGAACCCTCTTCCCCGGAGCCAGTTCCAATAAATGGTGGTGGGGGTCGCATGCGGCCTCCCTCCCCAAGCCTTAAATGCCCGAGGACCCTATCCCCCAAGGCCATATACAATTAAACAGGGGAGGAGGGCATTTAGCACCCCTGCCCAAGCCTTCTTGGGCCTGGGGGATCACCAAAATCTAAGGGGAGGGGGGCATGCATCCTCCTCCATGTCCCTTTTTAGACCCCGGGAACCCCATCCCCTGGGGTCAAATATAATATGAAAGGGAAAGAGGTACGCATGGCCCCCCTCCCTGAGGCTTATTAGGCCCGAGGATCTTGTCCCCCAGAGCCTAACCAATAAAAAAGGGGAAGGGGGGCCTCTTAAAAGTACTTTAGCCCTCGGAGGATGAGGTCCTCAGGCCCAAAAATGCCCCTTGCAAAATACTTTGGGCCCCCGGGGCTGAAAATGGCTCAATGGAGTGGGCCTCGTACCCCTCCTCCCCTTAAATATACCAAGTCTCGGGGATGGGGTTCCCAAGGCCGTAAATGGGCTGGGGAGGGGGCCCTACTGACGCCACCCTCTCCATATAAAAATAGGAAAATGGCAGTGGGCATTTTATTTTTTGCTTTTGTTGTGATCCTGAAGGAGTTCAGCGGGATCATGGCAAAACCGCCAATTTCTTTTTTTTTGGGCGTAGGGGGACAGGGTGTCCCTACTGTAAGGAAACAGGCTTTTTGCAGGTTTAAGTCAACTTTTTTGGCCCCATTTTGACTACTAGGTAATGGTTCTTAAATGCCCTGAGCCACGCTAAACAGGACTCAGCGCATATGCTCTGACTCTTAAAATGGTGTATATTTAATTGGCTTTTCACCAATTAGCATAGTCTAACTTTCTTGTAAGTCCCTAGTATATGGTACCAGGGGCACCCATGGGCTGTAAGTTAGAGTGTCCTCCAGGGACTGCAACACTTATGGTGCCACAGTGAGTGGGACAAGGTAAAACCCTGGTCCCAGTGTGACACTGCAGATTGGAAGAGCAGTTTAAAACTGCTGACTCGACTTTGCCGTTTAAAGTAATGGCAAAGCCCAAACTTCCCTTTTTAATGTATGTAAGTTACCCCTATGACAGGCCAAGGAACCCTAAGGCAGGGTGCTGTATATTAAAAAGTGAAACATGTATTTTACATGTTCCAGCAGTAAAAACACAAAATTGTCGTTTTTACTGTGGAAAGGCTAGTAGCCACATTGGCCAGTACAGAGTTGAAGGCTAGCACCGCAGCCCTGCTAACATCTTAATGGAACTACTAAGGTTTGTACTGTTTGGTATCAAAAGAATCAGTGCATTAAATCGATTTAATGGTTAGATCTAATTTAATATGACCGGTGGGTAAAGTTGTCAATTTAGTTGCCCAAGGTTTCCAGTGCCCGTTTACTGATATTCAAAGGGCTAGTCCTGCAGACAGCTTTCGGCCCTCCTGGGGAGACGTGCTAACGACTCTCAGAAAAAGGGCACAATAGGGGCCTGCATGGCGGAGAGGGGTTACTTCCCTCCTGCAGGAAGCCTCACGTGTTAGGCCAAAAGACGAGCTTCAAAGGAGAAGCCACCTTTTGAAGGGAAAATGGTAACACTTAGGAGAGGGGTTCTCTATTGTTTAGGCAGACAGGCTGGCACTGGGTCACAAAAATGGAAGCCACTTGTCAAACCATTTTTTCCTGGGGCGTGTAGCCCTTTGATAGCCGCACCTCTGGGGTGGGCTAAGTAGCTCCGAGCATTGAGAGAGGGGTCTCACCATCTTGGGAATGGGTAGAATGGTGCATCCTGGGATAGCCAGATGCCACACTTCCCAAAAAGTTGTCATCAGGAGGGAGGGAACCTAGTAGCACATTGACTACCAACAGCATCCTACCCTGAGGGCATTTTCTGTAGATAAATAGGCCACCCCTGGCACCCAGAAATCAAATCTCTACCGACTTAGAAGAAGGACCGAAAAAGGACTGCCCTGCTGCACTGTGGGACCAGCAAAGAGAGACTGCACTGGTGAGGACTGCACCTGCTGCACCTGGTGGCTAGGGAGAGAGGGGCTGTGTTTGCTGTGTCCTGCTCAAGGAGAAGCTGTCTCCAGAGCTCAATCAAGCCAAGAGAACTCCAAGGGCCAGCTGACTGGGCTCCTGTTCGCTACACAGGGACATGACAGCTGAAGAAGCCTTCAGGGGCGAGTTGGTAGCCCAAAGTCTTCAAGCTACAACCACTGCCGCCATGCAGCACCGAGGACCAAGACCCGACGCACAGAGTTGCACCCTATTTTGCTGAGCCCGAGGGTGCTGTCGAAAAGCTGCTGTGACCCTCAGAAGGAGAGCTATCAACTCAGGAAAGATTGGCCTCTGACCGCGACAATGGGAGACTGGTTGTCCAGTGGTGACTGGACTTTGGCTAGACCAGAAAGGACTTTGTGGGACTTCGACCCTGAAACCAGGACCCCCTCATCATTTGGGCTGAGGAATCCCTGCAGGAAGACACCCATCTACTGCATTGCATCCACAGCATCCTTAGAGCATGTTCAGCATCCTTCATCCCTTGCATCAGGACCACTCTATAGGAATCCATTGCAACGGGGACAAAGTACCTGGAACTGCTAAAAGACTGCTTCTTCTTTGAAGTTAACTGTTGACCTTGCTGGTCCCCCTGACTAGCTCCCTGCTGGAGTTGTTGACCCTAAGTACTCCCAAACAACCGCATTGACACTTGCCTAAGCTTTCCTTAAAAAAGTGTCCAATTTGTTGATTTTGCCAAGGCCTGTTCATGGTTGACTGAAATTGCGTGACCAAGACCACAGACGTGGTTGAAACGCGTCGTCCTTGTCTGTCGTAAGAAAATAAACTGCCTTGACCGACCGAGTGGGCTCGCCTGGATTCTTGTTCTTCTAAGATCCTCTCTGTGTGATATATATATATATAAATATATATATATTCACTGAAAAAACCATAGGTTTCAGGGATGTTATAGTTACTTGCACATTTCACTCGTACAAAACCATAGAAATTCGGCCGTTATAGTTAGTTGAGCTAACTATAACTCACGCCCCCACAATGCACTGCTGATGACATCACATATTACATCATTCATGACATGGTCAGTGACATCACTGATGACATCACTGATGACATCTCAAATGACATCACTGATGACATCACTGATGACATCATCCACGTGAAAATCTGATGCACCTCCTCATACCTTAATAAAACCTTTGATACACCCATTCTAAAATACAGACTACCATTTTCGAAACAATACAGACACCAATACCAGTTACTACATACGCACGCACTGATTCCTAGGTCTACACACACATCCACTCATTCACCCATAAAGTCACTCATACATGCAGTGACTCATCAATACAACACTATTATAGGCACTCATACACCTATACAAACACTCACATACCGCCACTCATCCAGAGTTACTCACACATCTAGTCAGTCATGCAAAGAATCAATCACACTTCTATTTACTCAGCTATACAGTTATACACACACAACCTCACTTATTCATAGTGATATTAACATATACTTACTCTCTTATACAATCACTGATACAAGTACACACTCATCCATACAGCACTCTCACAATCACTGACTCTCACGTATAGTCATTTATATACTCCAACTCTCTCATGCACTGCGTTTTACATATGTAGTTACTTGGACATGTAGTACTGAGATATCCATTCACTCACCAACACACCCATACACACACTCACCCACCCATACAGCTGTTTCCACATGCACTCTTGAACCCATACACCCAGTGAATAAAGAACTCACACATCTAAGCACAAAGTCACACACCTCCCACCCACTCACACACACACTCAGGCACCCATACAAATACTCAGGCAACCAATCAATAACCCATATAGACACTCATGTAGCTACTCATCAACCAATGCAGCAGCTTACACAGCAATAGACAGACTGATGCAGACATTCACACAGTTTAGTCACTAACCCATGAATTCAGTAAGAGACATTTAATCACTCACTTATACAGTCAGTCGCACACCTACTAAATCCTCCATCCACACACTTATACAGCCACTCATTCTACAATATACCTTGGCCAATATATTTATAAAACATATTTAAACTTTACAGAAACACACAGTCACTGGATGATGTCATCAGTGATGTCACTGACCATGTCATGAATGATATAATATGTGACGTCATCAGCAGTGCATTGTGGGGGCGTGAGTTATAGTTAGCTCAACTAACTATAACGGCCGAATTTCTATGGTTTTGTACGAGTGAAATGTGCAAGTAACTATAACGTCCCTAAAACCTATGGTTTTTTCAGTGAATTTCAAAGGTTTTTAACATGATAATTTGTAACTATAACGTCCCTGAAACCTATGGTTTTTTCAGTGAATTTCAAAGGTTTTTTAAATGCTAATTTCTAATTATAATGTTCATTAAACCTATCTGCTGTGCGATCCAAAAACAAGCTGGTACTTGTAGTGTTATGGACAGTGGACGCAACCATGTTACCTTAGGCAGTGGGGAAGATCTCGGTCATGAACCTGTGTCGTCGCCCCCTGTAAGCGGAAGCGCAGTGGGCTGGTCCAACGTACGCCACTCCAGCGTAGAAGTGTGAATAAATAGGCCGGGGTTCTGGGGGTGGTTCACTTGTGTGAAAGCCAACGCGTCTGCCAGAGCGGCGACCCTCACCCTGCCACGTGGCTGCCGCCATGACCGCGGGCCTCCTCGACACAAGCCCCCTGCGAACACAGCGGCACAGCACTGCACAGTTATGTCTGTACAGACTACTGCCTTCGATCTACACTGCGGACAGCAGGGCTCACAATTCAGATTGAGTCGCGATTCCAGATGACGGAGTCCAGTAGGCATGACACATTGCTCCCAGTGCGGCCCGCCCGGACCACGCATCATCGCAGGCTGCGTACACGCTGAGCGCCAGAGGTACCACTAACTCAGTGCACCACAAGTAAACGCCACGTGGCCTTATTAAGGCAGAATTCATTAAACAAAAGACATTGCTACCAGTGCGGCCCACACGGACCATGCATCATCGCAGGATGCGCACACGCTGAGTGCTTCAGGTGCCACTAGCTCACTGCACCATAAGTCATCGCCACGTACCCTTAAACCTACATAATATCCTTTTAGTATCCTTGCTTCAAGAACTTTTTTGATATCAATTATAGCTTTAGTACAATGACCAAATTCATCTTGCAAGTCCAAAGGAACACTGAATGGCAGTCTACACTGCGGACAGCAGAGCTCACAATTTGAATTCAGTCTTGATTTATTAATTGCAGACAGAATTGTACTCTATGTCGTTGAATTTTCTCAAGAGGAAGTGACAAAAAGCTTTCCTCGATGTCTGTGCTGACTACTGCCTTCAATCTACACTGCGGACAGCAGGGCTCACAATTCAGATGGAGTTGAGATTGCAGATGACGCAGTCCAGTAGGCAACAGACATTGCTACCAGTGCGGCCCTCCCGGACCACGCATCATCGCTAGCTGTGCACACGCGGAATGCTTCTGATGCTCCTACCTCAGTCCACCACAACTGATGGACCCTTTATGACAGAATATTTTGTGTATGATTACAGATCTGGTGCCCCTAACTTAGTGTAGCACAAGTCATGGACCCTTTATGATTGAATCTCTGTGTGTGATCTGATGATTACTGTTGTACTTGTTACCAGCTCCAACCATTCCCGGAGGGCTGGCTTACACTCACCCCACACGCATCCAGCACAGACGTCACTGGACATGTGACCCTGGTAATAAAAAGGAGTCGAGTGCACGTGCTCGTATCCAGTTCCACTATCTATCTGTGTCCGTGTGTTCATTATGTATGCAACATGCTGCCTCTGGGCCCTACCACATTACATTGTGCTCTGGACAGCGTATGCAACCAACTTACCTTTGAAAGTGGGAGAAAACTTTGGTTATGTAACTTTGTCTTGGTCATTGTACAAGTACGTACGTAGAGACTGGATGATTAGAGTACTGCAAGGAGAGTGTATAGTGAATTTATAAGTGCGTGGGGATTGGCGGAGTGATTGTATAAGTACATATGTTGGCGCACCCTAACTCCGACAACGAGCTTGTCTCTAATTGGCTGCCCTCCATGTCCCAAAAACTGAAATTTGGATTTTGCATGGCCCAGTATTGCTACAGCTGCAATACTCCACTGAATGTGCAATAAACATTCACACCCACACAGATGTATCATGTCCACCATCTTTCTTGTGTGGAACTATGGATGAATGTAGGGTCAGTGATTCCCCGTACCTTCCATGTTGGCCATGTTCAGGGACTTGGCTCACAGAGTGACACATTGACGCTTGCAACCCGGGTGACGGCAGCACTACAACAAGAACACCGGCATGCAGTGTTGCAAGATTTTTTAAGCATTCTCTAGCCCAAAGACAACCAAAAAGTAGCCCAAACTAGCCCAATATTGCTACTTTAAGGAAGGAGGGGCAGGGACATCGTCAAGTAGGCAGTGAATGGATTGGAATTGATGTTGCAGCAGGCTGCCAAGTAAATATTTGTCTAATAAAGCGCTTTAACATACTAGTTTGCTGGAGCGCTGTATATATATTTATAATCTGGCAACTAGCACAAACCTAAATTTTACCGCACAACCGGGAAAAATATAGCCCAATTGTGTGTGATCTAGCCCAATCTGGCAACAGTGCCGCATCAGTTGATTCCTCATACAGCTCACGATGGAGCCACGCCCATAGCTCCGGAGTCATTCTTCAAAGCCTCACGCAGAACTGGCATACGCCAGGCCAGCCCACTCCGCTTACGCTTACAGGGAAGGACAACAACGCTACATGGCCCAGATTTTCATTGCACTGATCTGCTGGTCACACCCTAGTTGTCAGTACGCCACAGCCACTCCCTCACGGCTAGTATACACCCACACCACACCCATCCAGCACAGGCGTCACAGGACACGTGACCCTGCCAATAAAAAAGACCGGGCGCACGTGCTCGACGCCATTTCAGAGTTGCTCAGACCGGATGCACTGCGGCCGGCACAGGCACACCGGCACGGGACGGTGACTTTCGGTCCACTGAGGTACGGGTACCGTAACTGCTGAGCGGGTGTACAGCCTGCGGTGATGGCCCGTCCCGGCGGTCTGGACAGCTCAGGTTTTGTGTGCCCTGCTGGACCGCAGTGTAGGCCTCAGCAACCGAACAGGGAGGCCTACCACCACATGCGTGGCCTCACTGTTCACTGAGTTAGTGGCACCACAAGGACTGAGCGGGTGTGCAACCTGCGATGATGATAGGTGCACTAGTATGTCCTCTGGCATGGCAAAATCAAGACGCAGCACCAAATGTGAGACCTGTTGGCCTGCGGAGCGGGACTGCATGATGCGGAGGGTGCCCTGTCCGCGAAAAGGTGAGCAGTGAGGCCTGGGTGCGCAGCGGTGGGCAAATACGTCTGGGCGGCGGGAGTGGATACACAAAGGCGGCACAGCGATTTAGGCATACGCAATCGTATATACTCTCCCATTACTAATTCTGTACTATGTTTAGATGTGGGAGCTTGAGGGCTCCACTAGGTCCCGGCACGTGGTTGGAGACACAGCACTCACTGTCCCTCTTCATCTCTTCCTTTCTCTCCTTCACACTCTTTCTCTCTCTCTTCTTCTCTCACTCTTTCTTTCTTTCTCTTTGTCTTCCTCTCACTCTTTCTTTCTTTTTCTCTCTCTCTTCCTGTCACTCCCACTGTTTCTCTCTTTCTCTCTGTCTTCCTCTCACGCCTTCTTTCTTTTTCTCTCTGTCTTCCTCTCACTCTTTCTTTCTCTCTCTATCTCTCTTTCTCTCTCCTTTGATGGATGCATGACGCACAATCTTATCTTGCTTTTTGTCTTGCAGGCCTGCGATGAAGCGTGGCCATCCTGCAATCAACACTCAACCTGAATTGTGAGCTCCGCTCTCCGCGTGTACACAACGGGTGAGGAGGTTTCTTCGGCACGTGGTGGACCCTCTTTGACACACGCCGGTGGTGTAAGGTGAGCAGAGAGGCTTGTTTGCGCAGCGGCGGGCAGTCACCTCCGGGCAGTGGGAGTGGATGGGGTGCAGCAGCCTGGGTGCGCAGCGGCACGCAGTCACCTCCGGGCAGTGGAAGTGCATGGGGTGCAGCAGCCTGGGTGCGCAGCGGCTGTCATACACCTCTGGGCAGTGGGAGTGGCTGGAGTGCAGCAGCCTGGGTGTACAGCATCGGGTAGACACCTCTGGGCAGTGGAAGTGGATGGGGTACACTAGCCTGGCTACACAAAGGCGGGACAGCAATTTAGGCATACGCAGTTGTATGTACTCATCCATTACTGATTCCATTTTTATGTTTCAGATGACTAAGCTTGAGGGCTGCCCTACATCCCGGCACGTGGTTAGAGACACACCAGTGACAGAAAGGTGAGCTGTGAGGATTTTCTCCACAGTGTCAACACTCACTCTCCATCTCTTCCTTTCTGTCACTCACACTCTTTCTCTCTCTCTCACTCTCTATCTCTTCTTTTCTCTCTCTCACACTCTTTCTCTCTTTCTCTGTCTCTTCCTCTCTCTCTCATTCTTTCTTTCTCTCTCTTCCTCTCTCACTCTTTCTCTCTCTCTCTTCCTCTCTCTCACACTGTTTCTCTCTCTCTTCCTCTCTCTCACACTGTTTCTCTCTTTCTCTCTTCCTTGTATCTCACTCTTTCTCTCTTTCTCTGTCTTCCTCTCTCTCACACTTTCTCTCTTCCTCACTCTCACTCTTTCTCTCTCTCTTCCTTTCTCTCACTCTTTCTCTCTCTCTCTCCTCTCTTTCACTCTTTCTCTCTCTCTTCCTCTCTCTCACTCTTTCTCTCTCTTTCTGTCTCTCACTGTTTCTCTCTCTCTTCGTCTCTCTCACTCTTTCTCTCTGTCTTCCTCTCACTCTTTCTTTCTTTTTCTCTCTCTCTTCCTGTCACTCCCACTGTTTCTCTCTTTCTCTCTGTCTTCCTCTCACGCCTTCTTTCTTTTTCTCTCTGTCTTCCTCTCACTCTTTCTTTCTCTCTCTATCTCTCTTTCTCTCTCCTTTGATGGATGCATGACGCACAATCTTATCTTGCTTTTTGTCTTGCAGGCCTGCGATGAAGCGTGGCCATCCTGCAATCAACACTCAACCTGAATTGTGAGCTCCGCTCTCCGCGTGTACACAACGGGTGAGGAGGTTTCTTCGGCACGTGGTGGACCCTCTTTGACACACGCCGGTGGTGTAAGGTGAGCAGAGAGGCTTGTTTGCGCAGCGGCGGGCAGTCACCTCCGGGCAGTGGGAGTGGATGGGGTGCAGCAGCCTGGGTGCGCAGCGGCACGCAGTCACCTCCGGGCAGTGGAAGTGCATGGGGTGCAGCAGCCTGGGTGCGCAGCGGCTGTCATACACCTCTGGGCAGTGGGAGTGGCTGGAGTGCAGCAGCCTGGGTGTACAGCATCGGGTAGACACCTCTGGGCAGTGGAAGTGGATGGGGTACACTAGCCTGGCTACACAAAGGCGGGACAGCAATTTAGGCATACGCAGTTGTATGTACTCATCCATTACTGATTCCATTTTTATGTTTCAGATGACTAAGCTTGAGGGCTGCCCTACATCCCGGCACGTGGTTAGAGACACACCAGTGACAGAAAGGTGAGCTGTGAGGATTTTCTCCACAGTGTCAACACTCACTCTCCATCTCTTCCTTTCTGTCACTCACACTCTTTCTCTCTCTCTCACTCTCTATCTCTTCTTTTCTCTCTCTCACACTCTTTCTCTCTTTCTCTGTCTCTTCCTCTCTCTCTCATTCTTTCTTTCTCTCTCTTCCTCTCTCACTCTTTCTCTCTCTCTTCCTCTCTCTCACACTGTTTCTCTCTCTCTTCCTCTCTCTCACACTGTTTCTCTCTTTCTCTCTTCCTTGTATCTCACTCTTTCTCTCTTTCTCTGTCTTCCTCTCTCTCACACTTTCTCTCTTCCTCACTCTCACTTTTTCTCTCTCTCTCTTCATTTTTCTCACTCTTTCTCTCTCTCTCTTCCTCTCTCTCACTCTTTCTCTCTCTCTTTCTCTCTCTCACTCTTTCTCTCTCTTTCTGTCTCTCACTGTTTCTCTCTCTATTCGTCTCTCTCACTCTTTCTCTCTGTCTTCCTCTCACTCTTTCTTTCTTTTTCTCTCTCTCTTCCTGTCACTCCCACTGTTTCTCTCTTTTTCTCTGTCTTCCTCTCACTCCTTCTTTCTTTTTCTCTCTGTCTTCCTCTCACTCTTTCTTTCTTTCTTTCTCTCTCTATCTCTCTTTCTCTCTCCTTTGATGGACGCATGACGCACAATCTTATCTTGCTTTTTGTCTTGCAGGCCTGCGATGAAGCGTGGCCATCCTGCAATCAACACTCAACCTGAATTTTGAGCTCCGCTCTCCGCGTGTACACAACGGGTGAGGAGGTTTCTTCGGCACGTGGTGGACGCTCTTCAACACACGCCGGTGGTGTAAGGTGAGCAGAGAGGCTTGTTTGCGCAGCGGCGGGCAGTCACCGCCGGGCAGTGGGAGTGCATGGGGTGCAGCAGCCTGGGTGCGCAGCGGCACGCAGTCACCTCCGGGCAGTGGGAGTGCATGGGGTGCAGCAGCCTGGGTGCGCAGCGGCTGTTATACACCTCTGGGCAGTGGGAGTGGATGGAGTGCAGCAGCCTGGGTGTACAGCAGCGGGTAGACACCTCTGGGCAGTGGAAGTGGATGGGGTACACTAGCCTGGATACACAAAGGCGGGACAGCGATTTAGGCATACGCAGTTGTATGTACTCATCCATTACTGATTTCATTTTTATGTTTCAGATGACTAAGCTTGAGGGCTGCCCTATATCCCGGCACGTGGTTGGAGACACACCAGTGACAGAAAGGTGAGCTGTGAGGATTTTCTCCACAGTGTCAACACTCACTCTCCCTCTCCATCTCTTCCTTTCTGTCACTCACACTCTTTCTCTCTCTCTCACTCTCTATCTCTTCCTTTCTCTCTCTCACACTCTTTCTCTCTTTCTCTGTCTCTTCCTCTCTCTCTCATTATTTCTTTCTCTCTCTTCCTCTCTCACTCTTTCTCTCTCTCTTCCTCTCTCTCACACTGTTTCTCTCTCTCTTCCTCTCTCTCACACTGTTTCTCTCTTTCTCTCTTCATGTATCTCACTCTTTCTCTCTTTCTCTGTCTTCCTCTCTCTCACACTTTCTCTCTTCCTCACTCTCACTCTTTCTCTCTCTCTTCCTTTCTCTCACTCTTTCTCTCTCTCTCTTCCTCTCTTTCACTCTTTCTCTCTCTCTTCCTCTCTCTCACTCTTTCTCTCTCTTTCTGTCTCTCACTGTTTCTCTCTCTCTTCGTCTCTCTCACTCTTTCTCTCTGTCTTCCTCTCACTCTTTCTTTCTTTTTCTCTCTCTCTTCCTGTCACTCCCACTGTTTCTCTCTTTCTCTCTGTCTTCCTCTCACTCTTTCTTTCTTTTTCTCTCTGTCTTCCTCTCACTCTTTCTTTCTCTCTCTCTCTCTCTCCTTTGATGGACGAATGACGCACAATCCTATCTTGCTTTTTATCTAACAGGCTGTGATTCACGAATCGACGTCCCCCCCACACCACCACAGCTGAACGCGTGTACAAACTGCGATGATGCGTGGCCACCCTGACAACGCCTCACAAAGTTGCTTCAGCACGTGGTGCACCCTCTTACACACACACCAGTGGCAGAAGGTGAGCAGAGATACTTCTTTCCGCAGCAGCGGGCAGTAACCTCTGGGCGGTGGGAGTGGATAGTGTGCAGCAGCCTGGGCGCACAAGAGCGCACAGACACCTCCGAGCAGTGGGAGTGGATGGGCTGCAGCAGCCTGAGTGTGCATTGCCGAAACAGATAATTAGGCGTGTGCAGTTGTATGTACTCTGCAATTACTAATTCTATACTATCTTTCAGATCACTAAACTTAAGGGTGCACTATGTCCCGGCACGTGGTTGGAGACACACCGGAGGCACAAAGGTAAACTGCGAAGATTTTCTCCAGTGTCAACACTCCCTCTCCATCTCTTCCTTTCTCTCTCTCACACTTTCTCTGTTTCTCTGTCTGTTCCACTCTCTCATTCTTTCTTTCTCTCTCTTCCTCTCTCTCACTCATTCTCTCTCTCTTTCTCTCTTTCTCTCTACCTCTCTCTCACACTGTTTCTCTCTCTCTCTTTTCCTTGTATCTTACTCTTTCTCTCTCTCACTCTTTCTCTTTCTCTGTCTTTGTCTGTCTTCCTCTCTCTCACTCTTTCTCTCCTCTCTCTCACTCTTCCTCTCTCTCTTCCTCTCTCTCACTCTTTCTCTCTTCCTCTCTCTCACTCTTTCTCTCTCTCTCTTCCTCTCTCACACTATTTCTCTCTTTCTCTCTCTCACTCTTTCTCTATTTCTTTGTCTTCCGCTCTCTCTCACTCTTTCTTTGTTTCTCTCTTTCTCCCTCACTCTTTCTCTCTTTCTCTTTCTCCTTTGCTGGACGCATGACGCACCATCTTATCTTTCTTTTTGTCTTACAGGCTGTGATTCACAAATGATCCAGCGATGACACGACATGGCTGTACATAGTTTTATTTGTTGTTGTTTTGTTTTAATAAAATGTTTTATATGTAAATCCATACATGACTAAGATTCTTATTTGTCCAAACTAACGTGACTGTCACATTTGTTTGTGGGGGGTGAGGGGAGATGGCAGACAAGGAGCTCCTACTGGGGGATGTCGGAGCAGTGTTGGGTGTCCGACCTGCATGATCGTTGCCTCCATTACATCTGTTCTCAGAGACTTAAAAGCCGGCAGTCTGGCTCGTAGATGAAGAACTGCGAGCCGACAGGTTCATAGAGGGAGAACCGCGGCCCGTCAGTTCGCAGAGGAAGAGCTGCGGGCCGACTAGTATAGGGAAAGGTGCGGGCCATCGGCTTCCAAAGGGATAGCTGCGGAACACTGATGTGGGGAGAGGGAGCGTGAAAAGCGTATCTCGCAGAGAGACACCTCCAGTATATTTCCAGTATTGGCTTCACAGATACAACTGAGAGCCCGAGAACTCACACCCGAAGAGCTGTGAGCCGACAAGTGGTTCGCAGAGGCAGACTTGCGGGCCCAAGTATGTTGTTGGAGGTATGCTGGTGATGGTGGAAAAGGGTGCGTTACCTGCTGATGTAGGGAGACGCAGCTTGAAAGCGGTATCTTGCACTGACAGAGCTCCGGTATATTAAATTGCCCCCGGGACCTTTCTTTTATATTTTCACTCGATGCGAGGCACAAGATGGCTGCTAACACTTCCTGGTTTGAATTGTTAGCAGCCAATCAGAGGCAAGCTCGTGCTCAGGAGTTAGGCACAGTCCAGATATATATATCTTTTTTTCCTTTAATATCTCAAAAACTACTGAACGGATTTACACCATTTCCACAAAACCGCGCTTTCTGCACCAAGACCTTTCTCCCTGCCAAATTTGCAATTCTTTCTTTGTCACACAGTACATGTAATGCACCGCTCTCATCAAGAATGGAATCAGTTTTGGCACAATTTCCCTGTTGCTCCACACATAAATACATGTAAAGAACAAATCAGAATAGTTCCTTTATTTTTTCAAATTGCAAAACTTCTCTCTATTGGTTATTTTTGAACTTTCCATATAAACAGTTTTTAAAAAAATTTAAGAACACACACAGGTGAGAAGTTCAACGTATTCTATCAACAAACTTTCTAGACCATTCTACGACACGTGCAGGTTAAAAGTTCATCATTTTTTCAAACCTAACGATATTTTTTTGCAACATTTTCTCGAACATTTAAGGGCACGTGCAGGTTAAAAGTTCACCATTGTTTTAAGTTCGAACAGTGCCTTCTAAATGCAAGTAGCAGGTGTGGTTGAACTGAGCAAATTTTATCCTATCATATGAACTCTACGTTGAAACTGCTTTTTTATTAACCAATCACAAAGATGCTTTTCGACAAACTAATATGCACCCTACTTTTTAGTAAACAATGTTTTTCATCTCCCAATCAGTTATCGTTTTGTATGAGAAAAAAAGTAGTTCCCCATCTTTAAACATATCTCTTATTCTACGAACGGACTGCATGAGCTACAGACATCTATCCATATCTTCCAGCTACACCTTCAAAATGCTAGTGTGGATCGTAGGACATAGCTATGTTTTCTGGTGCAAGAGGTATGCAGAACAGAGACGTATTGACTTAGACCTAGGTTTACAAAATGTGGACATTAAATGGTTTGGATAGAGAGGATTGAAGTGGCACCAATTACTCCCTTTGGTTAAAACCTGTTTGCATCTCCAACTCCCTGACCTCATGATTGTGCACTGTGGTGGAAATGACCTAGGCACATTGACTGGGGTAGGTTTGGAAATGCTAATGAAGGACACCTTTAGACAATTGATGTTGATTTTGCCTCAAACTGCCTTTGTATATTCCAATATATGCCAAAGACAGAAGTGGAAATGGTCAAACAAATTTTGTCCTCAGATTCAAAAATCCAGGAAGAATGTCAACAAAGCTGTGTCTGCATACCTCAGAGACCATAGAATGGGGTCGATCTACAACAACAACATACGTTATGATATGGCTGATATCTACAGAAGTGATGGAGTACACTTCACAGATCAGGAAATCGAGTTTTTCTGAATAACCTGAAGCTGTGCATCCGCACTTATATGTAGCTCCAACTAATAAACACAAAGGCTCTTTTTAGAGCCGCCTTATATTCCCAATATCGGTTCGCAGACTGACAACTGCGATCCGGCTAGCACAGGGAGACCTGCGGGCCGTTAGGCAGCCTCGCAAAGGGAGAGCTACGGCCCGTGGGCTCAACTCGCACAGAGAGAGCTACGGGCCGTCGGCTCGCAAACGCAGAGCTGTGAGCCAATGGACTGGTAGTGTTTTATGGTTTAGGGTAGTGCAGTGGTGTTTGTGTAGTGTAGGGGGTCCTGCTGTGGGTAGTGTTTTAGGGTTTACGGTAGTACAGTGGTGTTTGTGTAGTATAGAGGGTGGTGCTGGGGGTACATTTAGGGTTTAGGGTAGGGCAGTGGTCTTTACGTAGTATAGGGGGTCCTGCAGTGAGTAGTGTTTTAGGGTTTAGGGCAGTGGTGTTTGGGTAGTGTAGAGGGTCGTGCTGGGGGTAGCGTTTTACAGTTTAGGGTAGTGCAGTGGTGTTTCTGTAGTTTAGGGGGTCGTGCTTGGGGTAGTGTTTTAGGGTTTAAGGTAGTGCAGTGGTGTTTCTGTAGTGTAGGGGGTCGTGCTGGCAGTAGTGGTTTAGTGTTTAGTTACGTAGTGCCGTGGTGTTTGGGTAGTGTAGGGGGTCGTGCTGGGGTAATGTTTTAGGGCTTAGGGTAGTGCAGTGGTGTTTCTGTAGTGTAGGGGGTAGTGTTTTAGGGTTTAAGGTAGTGCAGTGGTGTTTCTGTAGTGTAGGGGGTCGTGCTGGCAGTAGTGGTTTAGTGTTTAGTTAGGTAGTGCAGTGGTGTTTGGGTTGTGTATAGGGTCGTGCCGACAGACTGACTCACAGAGCTCCCAGCCAACGGACTGGCTTCTAAAGGCATAGCCGCGACCTCGTGATGTGGGGAGAGGCAGCGTGAAAGGAGTATCTTACACAGACACAGATGCCAGTGTTGCCTCGCAGAGGTAAAACTACACACCCGATGGCTTCGACACGGAGAGATGCGAGCTGACGGACTAAGTCACAAAATGGCTGCCAACACTTCCTAGTTCCAACCGTTCACAGCCAATGAGCCGCGAGCTTGTGCTCGTAACCCTCAGCCAATCAGATGTCAGAATTCTCAAATATCAATATCTGTAAAATTTGATATTTCTCAAAAACTACTGAAAGGATTTACACCATTTCAACAAAAGGGCGCTTTCTCGACCACAACCTTTCTCCCTCACAAATTTGGCGTAATTCCGTTCAGCAGTTTGACCTGTAGCCTTGTCTAAAGTTTCCTATGGAAAATGCATTGAGAAAACACATTTTGGGACTCCCCTTTTTCTCAGCCCCCTTGACCAAACACCCCCAAACTTTCAAAATAGGAGCTGATCAAAAAAGAGAAACTTTTTGAAAATTTCGTAAAGATTCGTCAAACGACGCCAAAGTTATAAGCACATGGAGGGCTCCAGCAGAGGGGCCGCGTAACCCCCCTCCCAACATGAGTGAAGCCCCGGGGCTGCAGGGACCCCAGCGGGCCCCCGCAGCCCCAGCGACCCCCAGCTATTATTTTTTAAGAAATGCCCGCGGGACCTAGCCCACCCGGGGACCTCATTAAAATAAAACGCGGGAACCCGCGACCCCAGCGCGAATTGCGCCGATTTCTTTTTTTTAATAAAAAATGCTTTTTTTGGCCCTGGGGTCCTTCTGGGACCCCCTGAGCAGGCCTAGGGGGTCATGGTGTTTCTACCCTGCCCCCTTCTCTTGTTTTATACCTTTGTTTCTCTGTTTTCTAGTGACTCGCTTCTACCGAGCCACAAGATGGCTGCCAACACTTCCTGGTTTGGAGTGTTCGCAGCCAATCACAGTGAAGCTCGTGCACGGGACTTAGGCTCCGCCCAGATATCGAAACTATTATTTTTCTTATTTATCAGCAACCACTGAACGGATTTACACCATTTTACAAAAGGTCGCTTTCTGAGCCAAGCACTACTTTTTTGCCAAATTTGGGGTAATTCCGTTCAATAGTTTCGGCTGTAGCCTTGCACAAAGTTACCTATAGGAAATTGATTTTTTGACTCTTATTTTTTGTATTTCTCAAAAACTACTGAACGGATTTACCCCATTTAAAAAAAAGGTCGCTTTCTGAACCAAGCTCTACCTTTCTGCCAAATTTGAGGTAATTCCGTTCAGCAGTTCGGGCTGTAGCTCGACGCAAAATTTCCTATGGAAATTAACATGGAGAAAACGTGTTTTGGGACCCCCCTTTTTTCTCAGCCCCTGCTTGACAAATCACCCCCAAACTTTCAAGATAGGAGCTAACCTAAAAAGTGCAACTTTTTGCAAAATTTCATAAAGATTCGTCAAACGACGCCAAAGTTATTAGCAAATCAAAAAATGATTTTCCTATGGAAACTAGGTTGTAACTATAACTACCTACTGGCGACCGCCAGTAGGTAATATATATATATATATATATATAACCATTAGTTTTGAAAATTTCGCAAAGATTCATCAAACAGCGCTAAAGATATTGGCAAAAGAAACAACGCTTTTTGAATAGAAACAAGGTCCTAACTATAACTACCTACTGGGGACAGCCAGTAGGTAATATATATATATATTACCTACTGGCAGTCAGTACGTAATATATATATATATATATATATATATCACCTACTGGCGGTCCCCAGTAGGTAGTTATAGTTAGGACCTCGTTTCTATTCAAAAAGCGTTGTTTCTTTTGCCAATATCTTTAGCGCTGTTTGATGAATCTTTGCGAAATTTTCAAAACTAATGGTTCACTCAGGTCAGCTCCGGTCTTGAAAGTTTCGGGGTGATTCGTCGAGCAGGAGCCGAGAAAAAAGGGGGGTCCCAAAACGCGTTTTCTCCATGTTAATTTCCATAGGAACTTTAGACAAAGCTACAGCCTGAACTGCTGAACGTAATTACACCAAATTTGGCAAAAAGGTAGCTCTTGCTTCAGAAAGCTACCTTTTTTTTAAATGGTGTAAATCCGTTCAGTAGTTCCTGAGAAATTCAAACAATAAAAATATCGATATCTGGTGGCCGAGGAGGGTTTGCGAACCCTCACAAGCACGAGCTTCATTTTGATTGGATGTCAACACTCCAAACCAGGAAGTGTTGGCAGCCATCTCGTGACTCGGAAAAAACCGAGTCACAAGAAAACAGTAAAAAAAAGGATAAAAAACAAGAAAAGGGGACAGGGTAGAAACACCCTGACCCCCTAGGCCTGCTCAGGGGGTCCCACAAGGAACCCCAGGGCCAAAAAAAGAATTTAAAAAAAATATTTTTGGCCGAATTCGCACTGGGTGCGCAAATCTGCCCGAAATGTTTTTTAAAAAATGAAGCGCGGGCTCCCGCACTTCGTTTCTTTAAGCCCCCAGGTGGGCCAGGTCCCGGGGGCAATGTTTCATTAATGTGTGGGTGCCTCATGGGCCCCCGCAGCCCCGGGGACCGCCACCTCCCCGGGGCTTTATTAATTATGGGGAGCCTCGTGGGCCCCTCCAAGCCCCGGGGACCGCCACCTCCCTGGGGCTTTCTTCATTAATGGGGAGGGCCTTGTGGGACCCCAAGCCCCGGGGACCGCAACCTCCCCGGGGCTTCAAAACATTATCAGAAGTGTGGGGGGGCTCCTGCCCCTCCCCACACTGCCCCAGGGACCACCACCTCCCCGGGGCACTAAGTATTGAGATACAGGAGTCCGTTGCGGACCCCCGGCCCCGGGGACCACCACCTCCCTGGGGCTATTTTCACGTTGGGAGGGGGGCCGCGCAGCACCCCTCCTGGAGCCCTATATGGCCCAAGGGAGCGCCACTCCCCAGGGCCGGCTCCGGCAATGTCCCGGGGTGCCCACCCCCAGGACATTGCAGTTTGCAATGGCAGGGGCAAGGCTCCCGCCCTGTCATTGCAAACTTCTGCTTTGCTTCGTGGAATCAAGAGCAGGAAACCTACTCTTGCTTCCACGAAGCAAAGCAGAATTGCTTTTGGACAAGGGGAGCTGCATGTCAGCAGCTCCCCTTGTCCAAAAGCAATGCCGGCTCCCGCAGGAGGTGGGGAGCCGGCTGAGACCGTGGGGGCATTGGGGCTCTCCCGCAGTCCCCAACGTCGAGGGGCGGCCCCGGGAGATGGGGTCCACGGGGCCAGAAGTGGCCCATGGGAGGAGGGCCACGCGGCTCCCCTCCCGGGAAAATAAAAAATAAAAAAACAAGGCCAGGCCCCGGGGATGGGGTCCCAGGGGCCAATAATGGGCCAGGGAAGGGGGGCCATGCGGCCCCCTTCCCGTTTTCTTTTTTTCTAAAAAAAATAAATGCTCAGGCCCTGGGGGATGGGGTCTCCAGGGCCCAAAAATACTAAAAGTAGGGGGGAACACAGCCCTCTTCTAAAAATATATAAAAAAAGAAAAGCCGGCATCTCGCCGGAGGCCCCGCCCCCTCCCAGCACCACTCTGCAAACGCGCCTACTGGCGCGTTCTGGGTTGGGGGATTAAGTCCCCTTCAATCTTAGGGTCCTTAGGGGCCAACTAGACCACCAGGTACCTCCAGTAATCCCCACACAGTGGGATTGCTGAGAGGTGGTCCGAGGCCACGCCCCTTTTTCCACTACTCTGCAAACGCGCTTCTTGGCGCACTGCTGGTGGGTCGATGAGGTCTTCTTGTGTCCTGAGGACCTCAGGACTAAAGTGGACTTTATCCCCCAAGCAGCAGTGCGCCAGGAGGTGCATTTGCAGAGTGGTGTAAAAGGGGCGTGGCCTCAGACCACTCTCAACAATCCAGCTCTGTGGGGCTTACTAGAGATAATAGGAGGGCTAGTTGGCCCCCAGGGACCCTCAGGAGGCAAGGGGACTTCATCTCCCAACCAAGAGTGCGCCAGGAGGTGCGTTTGCAGAGTGGTGGGGAAAGGGGGCGTGGCCTGTGTCCACCTCTCAGGGCAAAAAGTGTTACAGCAAACAAATGATGGACGGAATGCTGACAATGCAAACATTCTCCCCCAGTCAAAAGATCTGGGTTAAATCCATCGTTCTTTTGCCCACTACGCCACCCCAGTTTGGACCCAGCCATATGCAAATCAGTTTTGACCCTGTGCCCCATGGGAACACTCCAGACCAAACTGCCAGACCAGGTCCTCCCTGGACCGGAAACAAGCATCCTGGGACCGGTTTCAGGGTATGTCACCCTTCTTCAGCCAGGCTAGCTTGAATCCAGTGACACAGTGAGCAAGGGACCCACGTCTGGGCATACCCATCCCACTTAGGGCGAAAAGTGTTACAGCAAACAAATGATGGACGGAATGCTGACAATGCAAACATTCTCCCCCAGTCAAAAGGTCTGGGTTAAATCCATCGTTCTTTTGCCCTCTACGCCACCCCAGTTTGGACCCAGCCATATGCAAATCAGTCTTGACCCTGTGCCCCATGGGAACAGTCCGGACTGAACTGCCAGACCAGGTCCTCCCTGGACCGGAAACAAGCATCCTGGGACCGGTTTCAGGGTATGTCACCCTTCTACAGCCAGGCTAGCTTGAATCCAGTGACACAGTGAGCAAGGGACCCACGTCTGGGCATACCCATCCCACTTAGGGCGAAAAGTGTTACAGCAAACAAATGATGGATGGAATGCTGACAATGCAAACATTCTCCCCCAGTCAAAAGATCTGGGTTAAATCCATTGTTCTTTTGTCCACTACGCCACCCCAGATTGGACCCAGCCATATGCAAATCAGTCTTGACCCTGTGCCCCATGGGAACAGTCTGGACCGAACTGCCAGACCAGGTCCTCCCTGGACCGGAAACAAGCATCCTGGGACCGGTTTCAGGGTATGTCACCCTTCTTCAGCCAGGCTAGCTTGAATCCAGTGACACAGTGAGCAAGGGACCCACGTCTGGGCATACCCATCCCACTTAGGGCTAAAAGTGTTACAGCAAACAAATGATGGACGGAATGCTGACAATGCAAACATTCTCCCCCAGTCAAAAGATCTGGGTTAAATCCATTGTTCTTTTTCCCACTACGCCACCCCAGTTTGGACCCAGACAACGATGGATTTAGGCCCAGATCTTTGTACTGGGGTGAATGTATGACATTGTTCTGCATTCTGTCCATCAATTGTTGTTTTTGCATTTGTCACCTCGAGTGGGACGGGTATGCCCAGACGTGGGTCCCGTGCTCTCCATGCCACTGGAGTCAAGCTATCCTGGCTGATGAGGGCTGAAAGCCCGAAACCGGTCCTAGGATGCTTGTTTCCAGTCCAGGAAGGACCTGGCCTGGCAGTTCAGGCTGGACTGTTCCCATTGGGCGCAGGGTCAAGACTGATTTGCTTATGGCTGGGTCCAAACTGGAATGGCATGGTGAGCAAACAAACGATGGATTTAGGCCCAGATCTTTGTACTGGGGTGAATGTATGACATTGTTCTGCATTCTGTCCATCAATTGTTGTTTTTGCCTGTGTCCACCTCTCAGCAATCGCACTGTGCGGGGCTTAAGGAGGTAACAGGTAGGCTAGTTGGCCCCTAAGGACCCCCACAAGCGAAGGGGACTTCATCCCCCAACCAAGAGCGTGCCAGGAGGCGCGTTTGCAGAGTGGTGGACAAAGGGGGCATGGCCTGCTAATAGTACTTAGCAATCCTCTTGTGTGGGACTTACTGGAGATAATAGGAGGGGTAGTTGGCCCCCAAAGATGTCCTTGGGGGCTGACTACCCCTCCTGTTACCTCCAGTAAGCCCTACATTGCTAGGAGGTCTTTGGAGGCCACGCCCCCCTTTCTCCACCACTCTGCAAACGCGCCTCCTGGCACACTACCGGTTGGGGGATGAAGTCCACTTTACTCCTGAGGGATTTTGGGGCCAAGAAACCCTCCTGGTACCTCCTGTAAGTCCTACGCAGCGGGATTCCTGAGCGCTGGTCGGAGGCCCAGCACCCTTTCTCCACCACTCAGCAAACACGACTGCTAGTTCAAGCAGCATTCGCAATGTAATAGGTTTCGCATTTGCGAGAGTTAGAGCTATTGGCATTGTAAATGTAAAAGTTTTTTTACTAATGTTTTTTGGAGTGGAGTGGATGTACGTTGTGTGTAGTGGAATTATCTGGATAGAAAGTATGTGGTATTTAGTGTTTAGGAATTATGTGTTTTGGAGAGTGATTATGTGGTATGGTAGCCTGTGTTGTGGAGTGGTAACCTCAGGTTTAGTCTTCCTTGTTTCCATAGAAGCTAAACTATGAACTCAATGAGACAAAAAAAGAAGGAATCACTGAGGAGGACTTCTGGACCTAGTCAGAGGTATGAGCAGGGCCACTGGAATTATGCGACTGTTTGGCTGCACCGACTTTCGCACAATTATACATTTTCCGCATTAGCCACACAATCCATCATCTGCTGCCTAATCTGCAGAGTTGAACAAAAAAAGCCTTGTTTTTAGCTAAAATGTTATCAAAAATGCAGCGACAAGTGTTACAGCGTGGTGTAAGGTCCTTTGTAAACCTAGAATGGTCAGCTGTTACTTATTTCTAAATGTGGGTGTTAAATTGGTACTAATGGTGTGCAAGCCACTCTTGCTTCTTTCTGCGCCTCTCTTGCCTCTTTCTGCAGTTCTCTTGTCTCCTTCTGCACTTCTGTTTCTTCTTTCTGCACTCCTCTTGCCTCTTTCTGCACCTTCTTCCCTCTTTCTGCACCTCTCTTGCCTCTTTCTGCACCCCTGTTCCCTTTTTCTGCACCTCTCTTGCCTGTTTCTGCACCCCTCTTGCCTCCTTCTGCACTTCTGTTGGTTCTTTCTGCACTTCTCTTGCCTCTTTCTGCTCCCCTCTTGCCTCTTTCTGCACCTCATTTGCTTTTTTCTGCACTTCTCTTGCCTCTTTCTGCACCCCTCTTGCCTCTTTCTGCACCTCTGTTGGTTCTTTCTGCACTGCTCTTGCTTCTGTCTGCTTCTCTCTTGCACATTTCTGCACCCCTCTTGCCTCTTTCTGAACCTCTATTGGTTCTTTCTGCACCTCTCTTGCCTCTGTCTGCACCCCTGTTCCCTCTTTCTGCACCTCTTTTGCCTGTTTATGTAACTCTTTTGCCTCTTTCTTCACTTTTCTTGCCTTTTTCTGCACCTCTGTTGCTTCCTTCTGCATTTCTCTTGCCTCTTTCTGCACCCCTCTAGCCTCTTTCTGCACCTCTGTTGCTTCTTTCTGTACTTCTCTTGCTTCGTTCTACACCTCTCTTGCTTCTTTCTGTACCCCTCTTACCTCTTTCTGCACCCTTCTTCCCTCTTTGCGCACCTCTCTTGCCTCTTTCTGAAACTCTCTTGCCTCTTTCTTCAGTTCTCTTGCCTCCTTCTGCACCTCTGTTGCTTCTTTCTAAACTTCTCTTGCCTCTTTCTGCACCCCTCTTGTCTGTTTTTGCACCTCTGTTGGTTCTTTCTGCACTGCTCTCGCTTCTTTCTGCACCTCTCTTAAAAATGTTGGCACCCTCTTGCCTCTTTTGGCACCCCTCTTGCCTCCTTCAGCACCTCTGTTGGTTCTTTCTGCACTGCTCTTGCTTCTTTCTGCACCCCTCTTGCCTCTTTCTGCACCCCTCTTCCCTCTTTCTGTACCTCTTTTGCCTCTTTCTGCACCTCTGTTGCTTCTTTCTGCACTTCTCTTGCCTCTTTCTGTACCCCTCTTGCCTCTTTCTGCACCTCTGTTGCTTCTTTCTGCACTTCTCTTGCTTCTTTCTGCACTTCTGTTGCTTCTTTCTGCACCCCTCGTGCCTCTTTCTGCACCCTTCTTCCCTCTTTCTGCACCTCTCTTGCCTCTTTCTGCACCCCTGTTCCCTTTTTCTGCACCTCTCTTGCCGGTTTCTGCAACTCTCTTGCCTCTTTCTGCAGTTCTCTTGTCTCCTTCTGCACCTCTGTTGCTTCTTTCTGTACCTCTCTTGCCTCTTTCTGCACCTCACTTACCTCTTTCTGCTCCTCTCTTGCCTCTTTCTGCACTTCTCGTGCCTCTTTCTGCACCTCTCTTGTTTTTTTCTGCAATTCTCCTTTGCTCCTTTCTGTACTTCTCTCGCTTGTTTCTATATTCAAATGGGAAGTGCAAGCTGTCAAGTTTAAAGGTCTGCGTGCTTTCGTGACTGAGGTATGTCTACTTGCACATGTATTCTCACATGTGTTATGCATCTGAAGATGGTAGCTTAAAAAGCGGGTATCTTCTCTTATAGATGGTCAAATCTTCTTAGTTCTGCTCTGTCATTCGGTTGCACAGGCAGACATGTCTTATGTATATATGTGTTATAGAGCCCCTCAAATATACTATTGAATACCCATGTGCCCTGTATTGTGAACAGAAAGAAATGCATACACCTTTTTATACACAAATTTACAGAGTATGCTGTTTGAAACACAGGTATTCAAGTGTTTGTATGTTTATTTTCATTTAACATGTCACTAGGTAAAAGCATAGACACGCATGCATACCTTCACAAACTTGGTCAGACTTACAACAGTGATATGCTTAGGATTGCTGTTTTATATTTGGTAGGCCTAACATCCTGAGCAGTCGATTAATAGTGAACCTTCAAGAGAAAAGTGAGGTTTAAGACATCTTCGGAGAAGGATTAGTGATTAGGGTACTTTGTATGTGTCTGTTGTAAGGTACAGTCAAAGTAGGCCTCTTTCTGCACCTCTGTTGGTTCTTTCTGCACATCGCTTGCTTCTTTCTTCACCTTTCTTCCTCTTTCTGGACTTCTGTTGCCTCTTTCTGCATTTCTCTTGCTTCTTTCTGCACCTTTCTTCCTCTTTCTGCACCTCTCTTGCCTCTTTCTGAACTTCTCTTGCTTCTTTCTGCTCCTTTCTTCCTCTTTCTGCACATGTCCTACCTATGTAGGCATAGTTAGAAATTAGCATTTTAAAAACCTTAGAAATTCACTGGAAAAACCATAGGTTTCAGGGACGTTATAGTTAGAAATTATCATTTAAAAAACCATAGAAATTCACTGAAAAAACCATAGGTTTCAGGGACGCTATAGTTAGAAATTAGCATTTAAAAAAACCATAGAAATTCACTGAAAAAACCAATGGTTTCAGGGACTTTCTAGTTAGTTGGACATTTCACTCATACAAAACCAGAGAAATTCGGCAGTTATAGTTAGTTGAGCTAACTATAACTCGCACCCCCCGCAATGCACTGCTGATGACATCACGTATTACATCACTCATGACATGGTCAGTGACATCACTGATGACATCACTGATGACATCTCAAATTACATCACTGATGACATCATCCACTTGATAATCTGACGCACCTCCTCACAGCCTAATATAACCTTTGATCCACCCACTCTAAAATATAGACTGACATTCTCGAAACCATAGACACACCAATACCAGTTACTACATACCCACTCACTGATTCCTAGGTCTACACACACATCCACTCCCTCATCCATGCAGTAACTCATACATGCAGTCACTCATCAATACAGCCACTATCATATGCACTCATACACTCATACAGACACTCACACACCACCACTCACCCATAGAGTTACTAACACAGCTAGTCAGTCATGCAAAGAATCAATCACACTCCCATTTACTCACCTACACAGTTGTACACACACTACCTCACTTATTTATACAGATACTAACACATACTTACTCTCTTATACAATCAGTGACACAAGCACACACTCATCCATACAGCCACTCTCACAATCACTCACTCTCACATATAATCATTTATATACTCCAACACTCGCATATATTGCATTTCACATATGTAGTTACTCACACATGTACCACTAAGACATCCATTCACTCACCAACACAGCCATACACACACTCACCCACCCATACAGCCCCTCACAGACGCACTCTTGAACCCATACACCCAGTGAATCACCCACTCACACATCCATGCAGGGAGTCACACACACCCCACACAGACACTCAGGCACCCATTCAGGTACTCAGACAACCAATCAAAAACCCATATAAACACTCATGTAGCTACTCACCAACCCAAGCAGCCACTTACACACCAACTGACAGACTGCTACAGACATTCATACAGATTAGTCAGTCACCCATGTATTAGTAAGACACGTTTAATCACTCACTTATACAGTCAGTCATGCACCTATACAATCATCCATTCAGACACTCATACACCCACTGCAGAAAGAGGAAAGAGAATTGCACAAAGAGGTAAGAGAAGTGCACAAAGAGGCAAGAGAGGAGCAGAAAGAGGCAAGAGGGGTGCAGAAAGAAGCAAGAGAAGTGCAGAAAGAAGCAAGAGGGGTGCAGAAAGAAGCAAGAGTAGTACAGAAAGAAGCAAGAGAAGTGCAGAAAGAACCAACAGAGGTGCAGAAAGAAGCAGGAGAAGTGCATAAAGAAGCAAGAGGGGTGCAGAAAGAAGCAAGAGAAGTACAGAAAGAAGCAAGAGAAGTGCAGAAAGAGGCAAGAGAGTTGCAGAAACAGGCAAAGAGGTGCAGAAAGAAGCAAGAGCAGTGCAGAAAGAACCAACAGAGGTGCAGAAACACACAAGAGAGGTGCAGAAGGAGGCAAGAGAACTGCAGAAAGAGGCAAGAGAGTAGCAGAAACAGGCAAGAGAGGTGCAGATAAAGGGAACAGGCATACAGAAAGAGGCAAGAGAGGTACAGAAAGAGGGAAGAAGGGTGCAGAAAGAGGCAAGACGGGTGCAGAAAGAATCAAGAGAAGTGCAGAAAGAGGCAAGAGAGTTGCATAAACAGGCAAAAGAGGTGCAGAAAGAGGGACCAGGGGTGCAGACAGAGGCAAGAGAGGTACAGAAAGAGGGAAGAAGGTGCAGAAAGAGGCAAAAGGGGTGCAGAAAGAAGCAAGAGTAGTACAGAAAGAAGCAAGAGAAGTGCAGAAAGAGGCAAGAGAGTTGCAGAAACAGGCAAAAGAGGTGCGGAAAGAAGCAAGAGCAGTGCAGAAAGAACCAACAGAGGTGCAGAAAGAAGCAGGAGAAGTGCATAAAGAAGCAAGAGAACTGCAGAAAGAGGCAAGAGAGTAGCAGAAACAGGCAAGAGAGGTGCAGAAAAAGGGAACAGGCATACAGAAAGAGGCAAGAGAGGTACAGAAAGAGGGAAGAAGGGTGCAGAAAGAGGCAATAGAGGTGCAGAAAGAAGCAAGAGGGTGCAGAAAGAAGCAGGAGAAGTGCATAAAGAAGCAAGAGAACTGCAGAAAGAGGCAAGAGAGTAGCAGAAACAGGCAAGAGAGGTGCAGAAAAAGGGAACAGGCATACAGAAAGAGGCAAGAGAGGTACAGAAAGAGGGAAGAAGGGTGCAGAAAGAATCAAGAGAGGTGCAGAAAGAAGCAAGAGGGTGCAGAAAGAAGCAAGAGTAGTACAGAAAGAAGCAAGAGAAGTGCAGAAAGAGGCAAGAGAGTTGCAGAAACAGGCAAAAGAGGTGCGGAAAGAAGCAAGAGCAGTGCAGAAAGAACCAACAGAGGTGCAGAAAGAAGCAGAAGTGCATAAAGAAGCAAGAGGGGTGCAGAAAGAAGCAAGAGAAGTACAGAAAGAAGCAAGAGAAGTGCAGAAAGAGGCAAGAGAGTTGCAGAAACAGGCAAAGAGGTGCAGAAAGAAGCAAGAGCAGTGCAGAAAGAACCAACAGAGGTGCAGAAACACACAAGAGAGGTGCAGAAGGAGGCAAGAGAACTGCAGAAAGAGGCAAGAGAGTAGCAGAAACAGGCAAGAGAGGTGCAGAAAAAGGGAACAGGCATACAGAAAGAGGCAAGAGAGGTACAGAAAGAGGGAAGAAGGGTGCAGAAAGAGGCAAGACAGGTGCAGAAAGAATCAAGAGAGGTGCAGAAAGAAGCAAGAGGGGTGCAGAAAGAAGCAAGAGTAGTACAGAAAGAAGCAAGAGAAGTGCAGAAAGAGGCAAGAGAGTTGCAGAAACAGGCAAAAGAGGTGCGGAAAGAAGCAAGAGCAGTGCAGAAAGAACCAACAGAGGTACAGAAAGAAGCAGGAGAAGTGCAGAAAGAAGCAAGAGGGGTGCAGAAAGAAGCAAGAGAAGTACAGAAAGAAGCAAGAGAAGTGCAGAAAGAGGCAAGAGAGTTGCAGAAACAGGCAAAAGAGGTGCAGAAAGAAGCAAGAGCAGTGCAGAAAGAACCAACAGAGGTGCAGAAACACACAAGAGAGGTGCAGAAAGAGGCAAGAGAACTGCAGAAAGAGGCAAGAGAGTAGCAGAAACAGGCAAGAGAGGTGCAGAAAAAGGGAACAGGCATACAGAAAGAGGCAAGAGAGGTGCAGAAAGAGGGAAGAAGGATGCAGAAAGAGGCAAGACGGGTGCAGAAAGAATCAAGAGAGGAGCAGAAAGAAGCAAGAGAGATGCAGAAAGAGGCCAGAGGTGTGCAGAAAAAGGCAAGAGAAGTGCGGAAAGAAGCAACAGAGGTGCAGAATGAGGCAAGAGAAGTGCAGAAAGAGGCAAGAGAGTTGCAG
This sequence comes from Calotriton arnoldi, assembly GCA_963921515.1. Taxonomy (NCBI): domain Eukaryota; kingdom Metazoa; phylum Chordata; class Amphibia; order Caudata; family Salamandridae; genus Calotriton; species Calotriton arnoldi. The sequence goes on along the minus strand of CAWUFW010000151.1, from coordinate 2,016,799 downwards.
AAACAGGCAAAAGAAGTGCAGAAAGAAGCAAGAGCAGTGCAGAACGAACCAACAGAGGTGCAGAAGGAGGCAAGAGGACTCAAGAAACAGGCAAGAGGGGTGCAGAAAGAGGCAAGAGAAGTACAGAAAGAGGCAAGAGAGTTGTAGAAACAGGCAAAAGAGGTGCAGAAAGAGGGAACGGGGGTGAAGACAGAGGCCAGAGAAGTGCAGAAAGAGGGAAGAAGAGTGCAGAAAGAAGCAAGAGAAGTGCAGAAAGAAGCAAAAGAGGTGCAGAAAGAGGCAAGAGGGGTACAGAGAGGCAAAAGGAGGCAAGAGAGGTACAGACATTTGCAAGAGAGGTACAGAAGGAGGCAAGAGAGGTACAGAAAGAAGCAAGAGAAGTGCAGAAAGAAGCAACAGAGGTGCAGAAAGAGGCAAGAGAGGTGCAGAAAGAGGCAAGAGGTACAGAAAGAAGCAAGAGAAGTGCAGAAACAAGCAACAGAGGTACAGAAAGAGGCAAGAGGGGTGCAGAAAGAAGCAACAGAGGTACAGAAAGAGGCAAGAGAAGTGCAGAAAGAGGCAAGAGAGATGCAGACACAGGCAAAAGAGATGCAGAAAGGAGGAACAAGGGTGCAGACAGAGGCAAGGGAGGTACAGAAACAGGGAAGAGGGGTGCAGAAATTTACAAGAGAGGTGCAGAAAGAAGCAAGTGCAGTGCAGAGAGAACGAACAGAGGTGCAGAAAGAGGCAAGAGGGGTGCAGAAAAAGGCAGGAGAAGTGCAGAAAGAAGCAACAGGTGCAGAAGGAGGCAAGATAAGTGCAGAAAGAGGCAAGAGAGTTGCAGAAACAGGCAAAAGAGGTGTAGAAAGAAGCAAGAGCAGTGCAGAACGAACCAACAGAGGTGCAGAAGGAGGCAAGAGGGGTGCATAAAGAGGCAAGAGCAGTGCAGAAAGAGGCAAGAGAAGTACAGAAAGAGGCAAGAGAGTTGCAGAAACAGGCAAAAGAGGTGCAGAATGATGGAACAGGGGTGCAGACAGAGGCAAGAGAAGTGTAGAAAGAGGGAAGAAGAGTGCAGAAAGAGGCAAGGGTGATACAGAGATTTGCAAGAGAGGTGCAGAAAGAAGCAAGAGCAGTGCAGAAAGAACCAACAGAGGTGCAGAAGAGGCAAGAAGGGTGCAAAAAGAGGCAAGAGAAGTGCAGAAAGAAGCAAAAGAGGTGCAGAAAGAGGCAAGAGAGGTGCAGAAAAAGGGAACAGGGGTGCATAAAGAGGTAAGAGAGGTGCAGAAAGAGGGAAAAAGGTACAGAAAGAGGCAAAAGGGGTGCAGAAAGAAGAAAGAGAGGCACAGAAAGAAGCAAGAGAAGTGCAGAAAGAAGCAAGCACGGTGCAGAAAGAGGCAAGAGAAGTGCAGAAAGAGGCAAGAGAGGTGCAGAAAGAGACAAGAGAGGTGCAGAAAGAGGCAAGAGAAGTGCAGGAAGAAGCAACAGAGGTACAGAAAGTGGCAAGAGAGGTGCAGAAAGAAGGGAGGTGCAGAAAGCAGAAGAGATGTGCAGAAAGAAGCAAGAGAGGTGCAAAAGAAGCAAGAGAAGTGCAGAAAGAAGCAACAGAGGTGCAGAAAGAGGCAAGACGGGTACAGAAAGAAGCAAGAGAGTTGCAGAAACAGGCAAAAGAGGGGCAGAAAGAGGCAAGAGAGGTGCAGAAAAAGGGAACAGGGGTGCAGAAAGAGGCAAGAGAGGTGCAGAAAGAGGGAAGAAGGGTGCAGAAAGAGGCAAAAGGGGTGCAGAAAGAATCAAGAGAGGTGAGGAAAGAAGCAAGAGAAGTACAGAAAGAAGCAACAGAGGTACAGAAAGATGCAAGAGAAGTGCAGAAAGAGGCAAGAGAGTTGCAGAAACAGGCAAAAGAGGTGCAGAAAGATGGAACAGGGGTGCAGACAGAGGCAAGAGAGGTGCAGAAAGAGGGAAGAGGGGTGCAGAAAGAGGCAAGAGGGGTGCAGAAATTTGCAAGAGAGGTGCAGAAAGAAGCAAGAACAGTGCAGAGAGAACGAACAGAGGTGCAGAAGGAGGCAAGAGGGGTGCAGAAAGAGGCAAGAGAAGAGCAGAAAGAAGCAACAGAGGTACAGAAAGAGGCAAGAGAAGTGCAGAAAGAGGCAAGAGAGTTGCAGAAACAGGCAAAAGAGGTGCAGAAAGAGGGAACAGGGGTGCAAACAGAGGCAAGAGAGGTACAGAAAGAGGGAAGAAGGTGCAGAAAGAGGCAAAAGGGTGCAGAAAGAAGCAAGAGTAGTACAGAAAGAAGCAAGAGAAGTGCAGAAAGAGGCAAGAGAGTTGCAGAAACAGGCAAAAGAGGTGCGGAAAGAAGCAAGAGCAGTGCAGAAAGAACCAACAGAGGTGCAGAAAGAAGCAGGAGAAGTGCATAAAGAAGCAAGAGAACTGCAGAAAGAGGCAAGAGAGTAGCAGAAACAGGCAAGAGAGGTGCAGAAAGAAGCAAGAGCAGTGCAGAAAGAACCAACAGAGGTGCAGAGGAGGCAAGAGGGGTGCAAAAAGAGGCAAGAGAAGTGCAGAAAGAAGGAAAAGAGGTGCAGAAAGAGGCAAGAGAGGTGCAGAAAAAGGGAACAGGGGTGCATAAAGAGGTAAGAGAGGTGCAGAAAGAGGGAAAAAGGTACAGAAAGAGGCAAAAGGGGTGCAGAAAGAAGAAAGAGAGGCACAGAAAGAAGCAAGAGAAGTGCAGAAAGAAGCAAGCACGGTGCAGAAAGAGGCAAGAGAAGTGCAGAAAGAGGCAAGAGAGGTGCAGAAAGAGACAAGAGAGGTGCAGAAAGAGGCAAGAGAAGTGTAGGAAGAAGCAACAGAGGTACAGAAAGTGGCAAGAGAGGTGCAGAAAGAAGGGAGGTGCAGAAAGCAGAAGAGATGTGCAGAAAGAAGCAAGAGAGGTGCAAAAAGAAGCAAGAGAAGTGCAGAAAGAAGCAACAGAGGTGCAGAAAGAGGCAAGACGGGTACAGAAAGAAGCAAGAGAGTTGCAGAAACAGGCAAAAGAGGGGCAGAAAGAGGCAAGAGAGGTGCAGAAAAAGGGAACAGGGGTGCAGAAAGAGGCAAGAGAGGTGCAGAAAGAGGGAAGAAGGGTGCAGAAAGAGGCAAAAGGGGTGCAGAAAGAATCAAGAGAGGTGAGGAAAGAAGCAAGAGAAGTACAGAAAGAAGCAACAGAGGTGCAGAAAGAGGCAAAAGGGTGCAGAAAGAGGCACGAGAAGTGCAGAAAGAAGCAACAGAGGTACAGAAAGATGCAAGAGAAGTGCAGAAAGAGGCAAGAGAGTTGCAGAAACAGGCAAAAGAGGTGCAGAAAGATGGAACAGGGGTGCAGACAGAGGCAAGAGAGGTGCAGAAAGAGGGAAGAGGGGTGCAGAAAGAGGCAAGAGGGGTGCAGAAATTTGCAAGAGAGGTGCAGAAAGAAGCAAGAACAGTGCAGAGAGAACGAACAGAGGTGCAGAAGGAGGCAAGAGGGGTGCAGAAAGAGGCAAGAGAAGAGCAGAAAGAAGCAACAGAGGTACAGAAAGAGGCAAGAGAAGTGCAGAAAGAGGCAAGAGAGTTGCAGAAACAGGCAAAAGAGGTGCAGAAAGAGGGAACAGGGGTGCAGAAAAAGGCAAGAGGGGTGCAGAAAAAGGCAGGAGAAGTGCAGAAAGAAGCAACAGGTGCAGAAGGAGGCAAGATAAGTGCAGAAAGAGGCAAGAGAGTTGCAGAAACAGGCAAAAGAGGTGTAGAAAGAAGCAAGAGCAGAGCAGAACGAACCAACAGAGGTGCAGAAGGAGGCAAGAGGGGTGCAGAAAGAGGCAAGAGCAGTGCAGAAAGAGGCAAGAGAAGTACAGAAAGAGGCAAGAGAGTTGCAGAAACAGGCAAAAGAGGTGCAGAATGATGGAACAGGGGTGCAGACAGAGGCAAGAGAAGTGTAGAAAGAGGGAAGAAGAGGGCAGAAAGAGGCAAGGGTGATACAGAGATTTGCAAGAGAGGTGCAGAAAGAAGCAAGAACAGTGCAGAGAGAACGAACAGAGGTGCAGAAGGAGGCAAGAGGGGTGCAGAAAGAGGCAAGAGAAGAGCAGAAAGAAGCAACAGAGGTACAGAAAGAGGCAAGAGAAGTGCAGAAAGAGGCAAGAGAGTTGCAGAAAGAAGCAAGAGTAGTACAGAAAGAGGGAAGAAGGTGCAGAAAGAGGCAAAAGGGGTGCAGAAAGAAGCAAGAGTAGTACAGAAAGAAGCAAGAGAAGTGCAGAAAGAGGCAAGAGAGTTGCAGAAACAGGCAAAAGAGGTGCGGAAAGAAGCAAGAGCAGTGCAGAAAGAACCAACAGAGGTGCAGAAAGAAGCAGGAGAAGTGCATAAAGAAGCAAGAGAACTGCAGAAAGAGGCAAGAGAGTAGCAGAAACAGGCAAGAGAGGTGCAGAAAAAGGGAACAGGCATACAGAAAGAGGCAAGAGAGGTGCAGAAAGAGGGAAGAAGGGTGCAGAAAGAGGCAAGACGGGTGCAGAAAGAATCAAGAGAGGAGCAGAAAGAAGCAAGAGAGATGCAGAAAGAAGCAACAGAGGTACAGAAAGAGGCCAGAGGTGTGCAGAAAAAGGCAAGAGAAGTGCGGAAAGAAGCAATAGAGGTGCAGAATCAGGCAAGAGAAGTGCAGAAAGAGGCAAGTGAGTTGCAGAAACAGGCAAAAGAAGTGCAGAAAGAAGCAAGAGCAGTGCAGAACGAACCAACAGAGGTGCAGAAGGAGGCAAGAGGGCTGTAGAAAGAGGCAAGAGGGGTGCAGAAAGAGGCAAGAGAAGTACAGAAAGAACCAACAGAGGTGCAGAAGAGGCAAGAGGGGTGCAAAAAGAGGCAAGAGAAGTGCAGAAAGAAGCAAAAGAGGTGCAGAAAAAGGGAACAGGGGTGCATAAAGAGGTAAGAGAGGTGCAGAAAGAGGGAAAAAGGTACAGAAAGAGGCAAAAGGGGTGCAGAAAGAGGCAGGAGAGGTGCAGAAAAAGGGAACAGGGGTGCATAAAGAGGTAAGAGAGGTGCAGAAAGAGGGAAAAAGGTACAGAAAGAGGCAAAAGGGGTGCAGAAAGAAGAAAGAGAGGCACAGAAAGAAGCAAGAGAAGTGCAGAAAGAAGCAAGCAAGGTGCAGAAAGAGGCAAGAGAAGTGCAGAAAGAGGCAAGAGAGGTGCAGAAAGAGACAAGAGAGGTGCAGAAAGAGGCAAGAGAAGTGCAGGAAGAAGCAACAGAGGTACAGAAAGTGGCAAGAGAGGTGCAGAAAGCAGGGAGGTGCAGAAAGCAGAAGAGATGTGCAGAAAGAAGCAAGAGAGGTGCAAAAGAAGCAAGAGAAGTGCAGAAAGAAGCAACAGAGGTGCAGAAAGAGGCAAGACGGGTACAGAAAGAAGCAAGAGAGTTGCAGAAACAGGCAAAAGAGGGGCAGAAAGAGGCAAGAAAGGTGCAGAAAAAGGGAACAGGGGTGCAGAAAGAGGCAAGAGAGGTGCAGAAAGAGGGAAGAAGGGTGCAGAAAGAGGCAAAAGGGGTGCAGAAAGAATCAAGAGAGGTGAGGAAAGAAGCAAGAGAAGTACAGAAAGAAGCAACAGAGGTGCAGAAAGAGGCAAAAGGGGTGCAGAAAGAGGTAAGAGAGGTGCAGAAAGAGGGAAGAAGGTACAGAAAGAGGCAAAAGGGGTGCAGAAAGAAGAAAGAGAGGCACAGAAAGAAGCAAGAGAAGTGCAGAAAGAAGCAAGCACGGTGCAGAAAGAGGCAAGAGAAGTGCAGAAAGAGGCAAGAGAGGTGCAGAAAGAGACAAGAGAGGTGCAGAAAGAGGCAAGAGAAGTGCAGGAAGAAGCAACAGAGGTACAGAAAGTGGCAAGAGAGGTGCAGAAAGAAGGGAGGTGCAGAAAGCAGAAGAGATGTGCAGAAAGAAGCAAGAGAGGTGCAAAAGAAGCAAGAGAAGTGCAGAAAGAAGCAACAGAGGTGCAGAAAGAGGCAAGACGGGTACAGAAAGAAGCAAGAGAGTTGCAGAAACAGGCAAAAGAGGGGCAGAAAGAGGCAAGAGAGGTGCAGAAAAAGGGAACAGGGGTGCAGAAAGAGGCAAGAGAGGTGCAGAAAGAGGGAAGAAGGGTGCAGAAAGAGGCAAAAGGGGTGCAGAAAGAATCAAGAGAGGTGAGGAAAGAAGCAAGAGAAGTACAGAAAGAAGCAACAGAGGTGCAGAAAGAGGCAAAGGGGTGCAGAAAGAGGCACGAGAAGTGCAGAAAGAAGCAACAGAGGTACAGAAAGATGCAAGAGAAGTGCAGAAAGAGGCAAGAGAGTTGCAGAAACAGGCAAAAGAGGTGCAGAAAGAGGGAACAGGGGTGCAGACAGAGGCAAGAGAGGTGCAGAAAGAGGGAAGAGGGGTGCAGAAAGAGGCAAGAGGGGTGCAGAAATTTGCAAGAGAGGTGCAGAAAGAAGCAAGAACAGTGCAGAGAGAACGAACAGAGGTGCAGAAGGAGGCAAGAGGGGTGCAGAAAGAGGCAAGAGAAGAGCAGAAAGAAGCAACAGAGGTACAGAAAGAGGCAAGAGAAGTGCAGAAAGAGGCAAGAGAGTTGCAGAAACAGGCAAAAGAGGTGCAGAAAGAGGGAACAGGGGTGCAAACAGAGGCAAGAGAGGTACAGAAAGAGGGAAGAAGGTGCAGAAAGAGGCAAAAGGGATGCAGAAAGAAGCAAGAGTAGTACAGAAAGAAGCAAGAGAAGTGCAGAAAGAGGCAAGAGAGTTGCAGAAACAGGCAAAAGAGGTGCGGAAAGAAGCAAGAGCAGTGCAGAAAGAACCAACAGAGGTGCAGAAAGAAGCAGGAGAAGTGCATAAAGAAGCAAGAGAACTGCAGAAAGAGGCAAGAGAGTAGCAGAAACAGGCAAGAGAGGTGCAGAAAAAAGGAACAGGCATACAGAAAGAGGCAAGAGAGGTGCAGAAAGAGGGAAGAAGGGTGCAGAAAGAGGCAAGACGGGTGCAGAAAGAATCAAGAGAGGAGCAGAAACAAGCAAGAGAGATGCAGAAAGAAGCAACAGAGGTGCAGAAAGAGGCCAGAGGTGTGCAGAAAAAGGCAAGAGAAGTGCGGAAAGAAGCAACAGAGGTGCAGAATCAGGCAAGAGAAGTGCAGAAAGAGGCAAGTGAGTTGCAGAAACAGGCAAAAGAAGTGCAGAAAGAAGCAAGAGCAGTGCAGAACGAACCAACAGAGGTGCAGAAGGAGGCAAGAGGGCTGTAGAAAGAGGCAAGAGGGGTGCCGAAAGAGTCAAGAGAAGTACACAAAGAACCAACAGAGGTGCAGAAGAGGCAAGAGGGGTGCAAAAAGAGGCAAGAGAAGTGCAGAAAGAAGCAAAAGAGGTGCAGAAAGAGGCAAGAGGGGAACAGAAAGAAGCAAGAGAGTTACAGAAACAGGCAAAAGAGGTGCAGAAAGAGGCAGGAGAGGTGCAGAAAAAGGGAACAGGGGTGCATAAAGAGGTAAGAGAGGTGCAGAAAGAGGGAAAAAGGTTCAGAAAGAGGCAAAAGGGTGCAGAAAGAAGAAAGAGAGGCACAGAAAGAAGCAAGAGAAGTGCAGAAAGAAGCAAGCAAGGTGCAGAAAGAGGCAAGAGAAGTGCAGAAAGAGGCAAGAGAGGTGCAGAAAGAGACAAGAGAGGTGCAGAAAGAGGCAAGAGAAGTGCAGGAAGAAGCAACAGAGGTACAGAAAGTGGCAAGAGAGGTGCAGAAAGAAGGGAGGTGCAGAAAGCAGAAGAGATGTGCAGAAAGAAGCAAGAGAGGTGCAAAAAGAAGCAAGAGAAGTGCAGAAAGAAGCAACAGAGGTGCAGAAAGAGGCAAGACGGGTACAGAAAGAAGCAAGAGAGTTGCAGAAACAGGCAAAAGAGGGGCAGAAAGAGGCAAGAGAGGTGCAGAAAAAGGGAACAGGGGTGCAGAAAGAGGCAAGAGAGGTGCAGAAAGAGGGAAGAAGGGTGCAGAAAGAGGCAAAGGGGTGCAGAAAGAATCAAGAGAGGTGAGGAAAGAAGCAAGAGAAGTACAGAAAGAAGCAACAGAGGTGCAGAAAGAGGCAAAAGGGGTGCAGAAAGAGGCAAGAGATGTGCAGAAAGAAGCAACAGAGGTACAGAAAGATGCAAGAGAAGTGCAGAAAGAGGCAAGAGAGTTGCAGAAACAGGCAAAAGAGGTGCAGAAAGAGGGAACAGGGTTGCAGACAGAGGCAAAAGAGGTGCAGAAAGAGGGAAGAGGGGTGCAGAAAGAGGCAAGAGGGGTGCAGAAATTTGCAAGAGAGGTGCAGAAAGAAGCAAGAACAGTGCAGAGAGAACGAACAGAGGTGCAGAAGGAGGCAAGAGGGGTGCAGAAAGAGGCAAGAGAAGAGCAGAAAGAAGCAACAGAGGTACAGAAAGAGGCAAGAGAAGTGCAGAAAGAGGCAAGAGAGTTGCAGAAACAGGCAAAAGAGGTGCAGAAAGAGGGAACAGGGGTGCAAACAGAGGCAAGAGAGGTACAGAAAGAGGGAAGAAGGTGCAGAAAGAGGCAAAAGGGGTGCAGAAAGAAGCAAGAGTAGTACAGAAAGAAGCAAGAGAAGTGCAGAAAGAGGCAAGAGAGTTGCAGAAACAGGCAAAAGAGGTGCGGAAAGAAGCAAGAGCAGTGCAGAAAGAACCAACAGAGGTGCAGAAACACACAAGAGAGGTGCAGAAAGAGGCAAGAGAACTGCAGAAAGAGGCAAGAGAGTAGCAGAAACAGGCAAGAGAGGTGCAGAAAAGGGAACAGGCATACAGAAAGAGGCAAGAGATGTGCAGAAAGAGGGAAGAAGGATGCAGAAAGAGGCAAGACGGGTGCAGAAAGAATCAAGAGAGGAGCAGAAAGAAGCAAGAGAGATGCAGAGAGAGGCCAGAGGTGTGCAGAAAAAGGCAAGAGAAGTGCAGAAAAAAGCAACAGAGGTGCAGAATCAGGCAAGAGAAGTGCAGAAAGAGGCAAGAGAGTTGCAGAAACAGGCAAAAGAAGTGCAGAAAGAAGCAAGAGCAGTGCAGAACGAACCAACAGAGGTGCAGAAGGAGGCAAGAGGGCTGTAGAAAGAGGCAAGAGGGTGCAGAAAGAGGCAAGAGAAGTACAGAAAGAGGCAAGAGAGTTGTAGAAACAGGCAAAAGAGGTGCAGAAAGAGGGAAGGGGGTGAAGACAGAGGCCAGAGAAGTGCAGAAAGAGGGAAGAAGAGTGCAGAAAGAAGCAACAGAAGTGCAGAAAGAAGTAAAAGAGGTGCAGAAAGAGGCAAGAGGGGTACAGAGAGGCAAGAGGAGGCAAGAGAGGTACAGACATTTGCAAGAGAGGTACAGAAGGAGGCAAGAGAGGTACAGAAAGAAGCAACAGAAGTGCAGAAAGAAGCAACAGAGGTGCAGAAAGAGGCAAGAGAGGTGCAGAAAGAGGCAAGAGGTGCAGAAAGAAGCAAGAGAAGTGCAGAAACAAGCAACAGAGGTACAGAAAGAGGCAAGAGGGGTGCAGAAAGAAGCAACAGAGTTACAGAAAGAGGCAAGAGAAGTGCAGAAAGAGGCAAGAGAGATGCAGACACAGGCAAAAGAGGTACAGAAAGAGGCAGGAGAGGTGCAGAAAAAGGGAACAGAGGTGCATAAAGAGGTAAGAGAGGTGCAGAAAGAGGGAAAAAGGTACAGAAAGAGGCAAAGAGGTGCAGAAAGAAGAAAGAGAGGCACAGAAAGAAGCAAGAGAAGTGCAGAAAGAAGCAAGCAAGGTGCAGAAAGAGGCAAGAGAAGTGCAGGAAGAAGCAACAGAGGTACAGAAAGTGGCAAGAGAGGTGCAGAAAGAAGGGAGGTGCAGAAAGCAGAAGAGATGTGCAGAAAGAAGCAAGAGAGGTGCAAAAAGAAGCAAGAGAAGTGCAGAAAGAAGCAACAGAGGTGCAGAAAGAGGCAAGACGGGTACAGAAAGAAGCAAGAGAGTTGCAGAAACAGGCAAAAGAGGGGCAGAAAGAGGCAAGAGAGGTGCAGAAAAAGGGAACAGGGGTGCAGAAAGAGGCAAGAGAGGTGCAGAAAGAGGGAAGAAGGGTGCAGAAAGAGGCAAAAGGGGTGCAGAAAGAATCAAGAGAGGTGAGGAAAGAAGCAAGAGACGTACAGAAAGAAGCAACAGAGGTGCAGAAAGAGGCAAAAGGGGTGCAGAAAGAGGCACGAGAAGTGCAGAAAGAAACAACAGAGGTACAGAAAGATGCAAGAGAAGTGCAGAAAGAGGCAAGAGAGTTGCATAAACAGGCAAAAGAGGTGCAGAAAGAGGGACCAGGGGTGCAGACAGAGGCAAGAGAGGTACAGAAAGAGGGAAGAAGGTGCAGAAAGAGGCAAAAGGGTGCAGAAAGAAGCAAGAGTAGTACAGAAAGAAGCAAGAGAAGTGCAGAAAGAGGCAAGAGAGTTGCAGAAACAGGCAAAAGAGGTGCGGAAAGAAGCAAGAGCAGTGCAGAAAGAACCAACAGAGGTGCAGAAAGAAGCAGGAGAAGTGCATAAAGAAGCAAGAGAACTGCAGAAAGAGGCAAGAGAGTAGCAGAAACAGGCAAGAGAGGTGCAGAAAAAGGGAACAGGCATACAGAAAGAGGCAAGAGAGGTACAGAAAGAGGGAAGAAGGGTGCAGAAAGAGGCAAGACGGGTGCAGAAAGAATCAAGAGATGTGCAGAAAGAAGCAAGAGGGGTGGAGAAAGAAGCAAGAGTAGTACAGAAAGAAGCAAGAGAAGTGCAGAAAGAGGCAAAAGAGTTGCAGAAACAGGCAAAAGAGGTGCGGAAAGAAGCAAGAGCAGTGCAGAAAGAACCAACAGAGGTACAGAAAGAAGCAGGAGAAGTACAGAAAGAAGCAAGAGGGGTGCAGAAAGAAGCAAGAGAAGTACAGAAAGAAGCAAGAGAAGTGCAGAAAGAGGCAAGAGAGTTGCAGAAACAGGCAAAAGAGGTGCAGAAAGAAGCAAGAGCAGTGCAGAAAGAACCAACAGAGGTGCAGAAACACACAAGAGAGGTGCAGAAAGAGGCAAGAGAACTGCAGAAAGAGGCAAGAGAGTAGGAGAAACAGGCAAGAGAGCTGCAGAAAAAGGGAACAGGCATACAGAAAGAGGCAAGAGAGGTGCAGAAAGAGGGAAGAAGGATGCAGAAAGAGGCAAGACGGGTGCAGAAAGAATCAAGAGAGGAGCAGAAAGAAGCAAGAGAGATGCAGAAAGAAGCAACAGAGGTGCAGAAAGAGGCCAGAGGTGTGCAGAAAAAGGCAAGAGAAGTGCGGAAAGAAGCAACAGAGGTGCAGAATCAGGCAAGAGAAGTGCAGAAAGAGGCAAGTGAGTTGCAGAAACAGGCAAAAGAAGTGCAGAAAGAAGCAAGAGCAGTGCAGAACGAACCAACAGAGGTGCAGAAGGAGGCAAGAGGGCTGTAGAAAGAGGCAAGAGGGGTGCAGAAAGAGGCAAGAGAAGTACAGAAAGAGGCAAGAGAGTTGTAGAAACAGGCAAAAGAGGTGCAGAAAGAGGCAACGGGGTGAATACAGAGGCCAGAGAAGTGCAAAAAGAGGGAAGAAGAGTGCAGAAAGAAGCAAGAGAAGTGCAGAAAGTAGCAAAAGAGGTGCAGAAAGAGGCAAGAGGGGTACAGAGAGGCAAGAGGAGGCAAGAGAGGTACAGACATTTGCAAGAGAGGTACAGAAGGAGGCAAGAGAGGTACAGAAAGAAGCAAGAGAAGTGCAGAAAGAAGCAACAGAGGTACAGAAAGAGGCAAGAGAGGTGCAGAAAGAGGCAAGAGGTGCAGAAAGAAGCAAGAGAAGTGCAGAAACAAGCAACAGAGGTACAGAAAGAGGCAAGAGGGGTGCAGAAAGAAGCAACAGAGGTACAGAAAGAGGCACGAGAAGTGCAGAAAGAGGCAAGAGAGTTGCAGACACAGGCAAAAGAGGTGCAGAAAGGGGGAACAAGGGTGCAGACAGAGGCAAGGGAGATACAGAAAGAGGGAAGAGGGGTGCAGAAATTTACAAGAGAGGTGCAGAAAGAAGCAACTGCAGTGCAGAGAGAACGAACAGAGGTGCAGAAAGAGGCAAGAGGGGTGCAGAAAAAGGCAGGAGAAGTGCAGAAAGAAGCAACAGGTGCAGAAGGAGGCAAGATAAGTGCAGAAAGAGGCAAGAGAGTTGCAGAAACAGGCAAAAGAGGTGTAGAAAGAAGCAAGAGCAGTGCAGAATGAACCAACAGAGGTGCAGAAGGAGGCAAGAGGGGTGCATAAAGAGGCAAGAGCAGTGCAGAAAAAGGCAAGAGAAGTACAGAAAGAGGCAAGAGAGTTGCAGAAACAGGCAAAAGAGGTGCAGAATGATGGAACAGGGGTGCAGACAGAGGCAAGAGAAGTGTAGAAAGAGGGAAGAAGAGTGCAGAAAGAGGCAAGAGAGGTGCAGAAAGAAGCAAGAGCAGTGCAGAAAGAACCAGCAGAGGTGCAGAAGAGGCAAGAGGGGTGCAAAAAGAGGCAAGAGAAGTGCAGAAAGAAGCAAAAGAGGTGCAGAAAGAGGCTAGAGGGGAACAGAAAGAAGCAAGAGAGTTACAGAAACAGGCAAAAGAGGTGCAGAAAGAGGCAGGAGAGGTGCAGAAAAAGGGAACAGGGGTGCATAAAGAGGTAAGAGAGGTGCAGAAAGAGGGAAAAAGGTACAGAAAGAGGCAAAAGGGGTGCAGAAAGAAGAAAGAGAGGCACAGAAAGAAGCAAGAGAAGTGCAGAAAGAAGCAAGCAAGGTGCAGAAAGAGGCAAGAGAAGTGCAGAAAGAGGCAAGAGAGGTGCAGGAAGAAGCAACAGAGGTACAGAAAGTGGCAAGAGAGGTGCAGAAAGAAGGGAGGTGCAGAAAGCAGAAGAGATGTGCAGAAAGAAGCAAGAGAGGTGCAAAAAGAAGCAAGAGAAGTGCAGAAAGAAGCAACAGAGGTGCAGAAAGAGGCAAGACGGGTACAGAAAGAAGCAAGAGAGGGGCAGAAAGAGGCAAGAGAGGTGCAGAAAAAGGGAACAGGGGTGCAGAAAGAGGCAAGAGAGGTGCAGAAAGAGGGAAGAAGGGTGCAGAAAGAGGCAAAAGGGGTGCAGAAAGAATCAAGAGAGGTGAGGAAAGAAGCAAGAGAAGTACAGAAAGAAGCAACAGAGGTGCAGAAAGAGGCAAAAGGGTGCAGAAAGAGGCAAGAGATGTGCAGAAAGAAGCAACAGAGGTACAGAAAGATGCAAGAGAAGTGCAGAAAGAGGCAAGAGAGTTGCAGAAACAGGCAAAAGAGGTGCAGAAAGAGGGAACAGGGGTGCAGACAGAGGCAAGAGAGGTGCAGAAAGAGGGAAGAGGGGTGCAGAAAGAGGCAAGAGGGTGCAGAAATTTGCAAGAGAGGTGCAGAAAGAAGCAAGAACAGTGCAGAGAGAAGCGAACAGAGGTGCAGAAGGAGGCAAGAGGGGTGCAGAAAGAGGCAAGAGAAGAGCAGAAAGAAGCAACAGAGGTACAGAAAGAGGCAAGAGAAGTGCAGAAAGAGGCAAGAGAGTTGCAGAAACAGGCAAAAGAGGTGCAGAAAGAGGGAACAGGGGTGCAAACAGAGGCAAGAGAGGTACAGAAAGAGGGAAGAAGGTGCAGAAAGAGGCAAAGGGGTGCAGAAAGAAGCAAGAGTAGTACAGAAAGAAGCAAGAGAAGTGCAGAAAGAGGCAAGAGAGTTGCAGAAACAGGCAAAAGAGGTGCGGAAAGAAGCAAGAGCAGTGCAGAAAGAACCAACAGAGGTGCAGAAACACACAAGAGAGGTGCAGAAAGAGGCAAGAGAACTGCAGAAAGAGGCAAGAGAGTAGCAGAAACAGGCAAGAGAGGTGCAGAAAAAGGGAACAGGCATACAGAAAGAGGCAAGAGATGTGCAGAAAGAGGGAAGAAGGATGCAGAAAGAGGCAAGACGGGTGCAGAAAGAATCAAGAGAGGAGCAGAAAGAAGCAAGAGAGATGCAGAGAGAGGCCAGAGGTGTGCAGAAAAAGGCAAGAGAAGTGCAGAAAAAAGCAACAGAGGTGCAGAATCAGGCAAGAGAAGTGCAGAAAGAGGCAAGAGAGTTGCAGAAACAGGCAAAAGAAGTGCAGAAAGAAGCAACAGCAGTGCAGAACGAACCAACAGAGGTGCAGAAGGAGGCAAGAGGGCTGTAGAAAGAGGCAAGAGGGGTGCAGAAAGAGGCAAGAGAAGTACAGAAAGAGGCAAGAGAGTTGTAGAAACAGGCAAAAGAGGTGCAGAAAGAGGGAAGGGGGTGAAGACAGAGGCCAGAGAAGTGCAGAAAGAGGGAAGAAGAGTGCAGAAAGAAGTAAAAGAGGTGCAGAAAGAGGCAAGAGGGGTACAGAGAGGCAAGAGGAGGCAAGAGAGGTACAGACATTTGCAAGAGAGGTACAGAAGGAGGCAAGAGAGGTACAGAAAGAAGCAACAGAAGTGCAGAAAGAAGCAACAGAGGTGCAGAAAGAGGCAAGAGGTGCAGAAAGAAGCAAGAGAAGTGCAGAAACAAGCAACAGAGGTACAGAAAGAGGCAAGAGGGGTGCAGAAAGAAGCAACAGAGTTACAGAAAGAGGCAAGAGAAGTGCAGAAAGAGGCAAGAGAGATGCAGACACAGGCAAAAGAGGTACAGAAAGAGGCAGGAGAGGTGCAGAAAAAGGGAACAGAGGTGCATAAAGAGGTAAGAGAGGTGCAGAAAGAGGGAAAAAGGTACAGAAAGAGGCAAAAGGGGTGCAGAAAGAAGAAAGAGAGGCACGGAAAGAAGCAAGAGAAGTGCAGAAAGAAGCAAGCAAGGTGCAGAAAGAGGCAAGAGAAGTGCAGGAAGAAGCAACAGAGGTACAGAAAGTGGCAAGAGAGGTGCAGAAAGAAGGGAGGTGCAGAAAGTAGAAGAGATGTGCAGAAAGAAGCAAGAGAGGTGCAAAAAGAAGCAAGAGAAGTGCAGAAAGAAGCAACAGAGGTGCAGAAAGAGGCAAGACGGGTACAGAAAGAAGCAAGAGAGTTGCAGAAACAGGCAAAAGAGGGGCAGAAAGAGGCAAGAGAGGTGCAGAAAAAGGGAACAGGGGTGCAGAAAGAGGCAAGAGAGGTGCAGAAAGAGGGAAGAAGGGTGCAGAAAGAGGCAAAAGGGGTGCAGAAAGAATCAAGAGAGGTGAGGAAAGAAGCAAGAGACGTACAGAAAGAAGCAACAGAGGTGCAGAAAGAGGCAAAAGGGGTGCAGAAAGAGGCACGAGAAGTGCAGAAAGAAGCAACAGAGGTACAGAAAGATGCAAGAGAAGTGCAGAAAGAGGCAAGAGAGTTGCATAAACAGGCAAAAGAGGTGCAGAAAGAGGGACCAGGGGTGCAGACAGAGGCAAGAGAGGTACAGAAAGAGGGAAGAAGGTGCAGAAAGAGGCAAAAGGGGTGCAGAAAGAAGCAAGAGTAGTACAGAAAGAAGCAAGAGAAGTGCAGAAAGAGGCAAGAGAGTTGCAGAAACAGGCAAAAGAGGTGCGGAAAGAAGCAAGAGCAGTGCAGAAAGAACCAACAGAGGTGCAGACAGAAGCAGGAGAAGTGCATAAAGAAGCAAGAGAACTGCAGAAAGAGGCAAGAGAGTAGCAGAAACAGGCAAGAGAGGTGCAGAAAAAGGGAACAGGCATACAGAAAGAGGCAAGAGAGGTACAGAAAGAGGGAAGAAGGGTGCAGAAAGAGGCAAGACGGGTGCAGAAAGAATCAAGAGATGTGCAGAAAGAAGCAAGAGGGGTGCAGAAAGAAGCAAGAGTAGTACAGAAAGAAGCAAGAGAAGTGCAGAAAGAGGCAAAAGAGTTGCAGAAACAGGCAAAAGAGGTGCGGAAAGAAGCAAGAGCAGTGCAGAAAGAACCAACAGAGGTACAGAAAGAAGCAGGAGAAGTACAGAAAGAAGCAAGAGGGGTGCAGAAAGAAGCAAGAGAAGTACAGAAAGAAGCAAGAGAAGTGCAGAAAGAGGCAAGAGAGTTGCAGAAACAGGCAAAAGAGGTGCAGAAAGAAGCAAGAGCAGTGCAGAAAGAACCAACAGAGGTGCAGAAACACACAAGAGAGGTGCAGAAAGAGGCAAGAGAACTGCAGAAAGAGGCAAGAGAGTAGGAGAAACAGGCAAGAGAGCTGCAGAAAAAGGGAACAGGCATACAGAAAGAGGCAAGAGAGGTGCAGAAAGAGGGAAGAAGGATGCAGAAAGAGGCAAGACGGGTGCAGAAAGAATCAAGAGAGGAGCAGAAAGAAGCAAGAGAGATGCAGAAAGAAGCAACAGAGGTGCAGAAAGAGGCCAGAGGTGTGCAGAAAAAGGCAAGAGAAGTGCGGAAAGAAGCAACAGAGGTGCAGAATCAGGCAAGAGAAGTGCAGAAAGAGGCAAGTGAGTTGCAGAAACAGGCAAAAGAAGTGCAGAAAGAGGCAACGGGGGTGAATACAGAGGCCAGAGAAGTGCAAAAAGAGGGAAGAAGAGTGCAGAAAGAAGCAAGAGAAGTGCAGAAAGTAGCAAAAGAGGTGAAGAAAGAGGCAAGAGGGGTACAGAGAGGCAAGAGGAGGCAAGAGAGGTACAGACATTTGCAAGAGAGGTACAGAAGGAGGCAAGAGAGGTACAGAAAGAAGCAAGAGAAGTGCAGAAAGAAGCAACAGAGGTACAGAAAGAGGCAAGAGAGGTGCAGAAAGAGGCAAGAGGTGCAGAAAGAAGCAAGAGAAGTGCAGAAACAAGCAACAGAGGTACAGAAAGAGGCAAGAGGGGTGCAGAAAGAAGCAACAGAGGTACAGAAAGAGGCAAGAGAAGTGCAGAAAGAGGCAAGAGAGTTGCAGACACAGGCAAAGAGGTGCAGAAAGGGGGAACAAGGGTGCAGACAGAGGCAAGGGAGGTACAGAAAGAGGGAAGAGGGGTGCAGAAAGTTACAAGAGAGGTGCAGAAAGAAGCAAGTGCAGTGCAGAGAGAACGAACAGAGGTGCAGAAAGAGGCAAGAGGGGTGCAGAAAAAGGCAGGAGAAGTGCAGAAAGAAGCAACAGGTGCAGAAGGAGGCAAGATAAGTGCAGAAAGAGGCAAGAGAGTTGCAGAAACAGGCAAAAGAGGTGTAGAAAGAAGCAAGAGCAGTGCAGAATGAACCAACAGAGGTGCAGAAGGAGGCAAGAGGGGTGCATAAAGAGGCAAGAGCAGTGCAGAAAAAGGCAAGAGAAGTACAGAAAGAGGCAAGAGAGTTGCAGAAACAGGCAAAAGAGGTGCAGAATGATGGAACAGGGGTGCAGACAGAGGCAAGAGAAGTGTAGAAAGAGGGAAGAAGAGTGCAGAAAAGAGGCAAGAGAGGTGCAGAAAGAAGCAAGAGCAGTGCAGAAAGAACCAGCAGAGGTGCAGAAAGAGGCAAGAGGGTGCAGAAAGAGGCAAGAGAAGTGCAGAAAGAAGCAAAAGAGGTGCAGAAAGAGGCTAGAGGGGAACAGAAAGAAGCAAGAGAGTTACAGAAACAGGCAAGAGAGGTGCAGAAAGAGGCAGGAGAGGTGCAGAAAAAGGGAACAGGGGTGCATAAAGAGGTAAGAGAGGTGCAGAAAGAGGGAAAAAGGTACAGAAAGAGGCAAAGGGGTGCAGAAAGAAGAAAGAGAGGTGCAGAAAGAAGCAAGAGAAGTGCAGAAAGAAGCAAGCAGAGGTGCAGAAAGAGGCAAGAGAAGTGCAGAAAGAGGCAAGATAGGTGCAGAAAGAGGGAAGAGAGTGCCGAAAGAGGGAAGAGAAGTGCAGAAAGAAGCAACATAGGTACAGAAAGAGGCAAGAGATGTGCAGAAAGAGGGGAGGTGCAGAAAGCGGAAGAGATGTGCAGAAAGAAGCAAGAGAGGTGCAGAAAGAAGCAAGAGAAGTGCAGAAAGAAGCAACAGAGGTGCAGAAAGAGGCAAGACGAGGTACAGAAAGAAGCAAGAGAGTTGCAGAAACAGGCAAAAGAGGTGCAGAAAGAGGCAAGAGAGGTGCAGAAAAAAGGGAACAGGGGTGCAGAAAGAGGCAAGAGAGGTGCAGAAAAAGGGAAGAAGGGTGCAGAAAGAGGCAAGAGGGGTGCAGAAAGAATCAAGAGAGGTGCAGGAAAGAAGCAAGAGAAGTACAGAAAGAAGCAACAGAGGTGCAGAAAGAGGCAAAGGGGTGCAGAAAGAGGCATGAGAAGTGCAGAAAGAAGCAACAGAGGTACAGAAAGATGCAAGAGAAGTGCAGAAAGAGGCAAGAGAGTTGCAGAAACAGGCAAAAGAGGTGCAGAAAGAGGGAACAGGAGTGCAGACAGAGGCAAGAGAGGTGCAGAAAGAGGCAAGAGGGGTGCAGAAAGAGGCAAGAGGGGTGCAGAAATTTGCAATAGAGATGCAGAAAGAAGCAAGAACAGTGCAGAGAGAACGAACAGAAGTGCAGAAGGAGGCAAGAGGGGTGCAGAAAGAGGCAAGAGAAGAGCAGAAAGAAGCAACAGAGGTACAGAAAGAGGCAAGAGAAGTGCAGAAAGAGGCAAGAGAGGTGCAGAAACAGGCAAAAGAGGTGCAGAAAGAGGAACAGGGGTGCAAACAGAGGCAAGAGAGGTACAGAAAGAGGGAAGAAGGTGCAGAAAGAGGCAAAAGGGGTGCAGAAAGAAGCAAGAGTAGTACAGAAAGAAGCAAGAGAAGTGCAGAAAGAGGCAAGAGAGTTGCAGAAAGAGGCAAGAGAGGTGCAGAAAGAAGGAAGAGAAGTGCAGAAAGAACCAACAGAGGTGCAGAAAGACACAAGAGAGGTGCAGAAAGAGGCAAGAGAACTGCAGAAAGAGGCAAGAGAGTAGCAGAAACAGGCAAGAGAGGTGCAGAAAGAGGGAACAGGCATACAGAAAGAGGCAAGAGAGTGTGCAGAAAGAGGGAAGAAGGATGCAGAAAGAGGCAAGACGGGTGCAGAAAGAATCAAGAGAGGAGCAGAAAGAAGCAAGAGAGATGCAGAAAGAGGCCAGAGGGTGCAGAAAGAGGCAAGAGAAGTGCGGAAAGAAGCAACAGAGGTGCAGAAACAGGCAAGAGAAGTGCAGAAAGAGGCAAGAGAGTTGCAGAAACAGGCAAAGAGAAGTGCAGAAAGAAGCAAGAGCAGTGCAGAACGAACCAACAGAGGTGCAGAAGGAGGCAAGAGGCTGTAGAAAGAGGCAAGAGGGGTGCAGAAAGAGGCAAGAGAAGTACAGAAAGAGGCAAGAGAGTTGTAGAAAGAGGCAAAAGAGGTGCAGAAAGAGGCAACAGGGGTGCAGATACAGAGGCCAGAGAAGTGCAGAAAGAGGGAAGAAGAGTGCAGAAAGAAGCAAGAGAAGTGCAGAAAGTAGCAAAAGAGGTGAAGAAAGAGGCAAGAGGGGTACAGAGAGGCAGAGAGGAGGCAGAGAGAGGTACAGACATTGTGCAAGAGAGGTACAGAAGGAGGCAAGAGAGGTGCAGAAAGAAGCAAGAGAAGTGCAGAAAGAAGCAACAGAGGTACAGAAAGAGGCAAGAGAGGTGCAGAAAGAGGCAAGAGGTGCAGAAAGAAGCAAGAGAAGTGCAGAAACAAGCAACAGAGGTACAGAAAGAGGCAAGAGGGGTGCAGAAAGAAGCAACAGAGGTACAGAAAGAGGCAAGAGAAGTGCAGAAAGAGGCAAGAGAGTTGCAGACACAGGCAAAAGAGGTGCAGAAAGGGGGAACAAGGGTGCAGACAGAGGCAAGGGAGGTACAGAAAGAGGGAAGAGGGGTGCAGAAATTTACAAGAGAGGTGCAGAAAGAAGCAAGTGCAGTGCAGAGAGAACGAACAGAGGTGCAGAAAGAGGCAAGAGGGGTGCAGAAAGAGGCAGGAGAAGTGCAGAAAGAAGCAACGAGGTGCAGAAGGAGGCAAGATAAGTGCAGAAAGAGGCAAGAGAGTTGCAGAAACAGGCAAAAGAGGTGCAGAAAGAAGCAAGAGCAGTGCAGAATGAACCAACAGAGGTGCAGAAGGAGGCAAGAGGGGTGCATAAAGAGGCAAGAGCAGTGCAGAAAAAGGCAAGAGAAGTACAGAAAGAGGCAAGAGAGTTGCAGAAACAGGCAAAAGAGGTGCAGAATGATGGAACAGAGGTGCAGACAGAGGCAAGAGAAGTGTAGAAAGAGGGAAGAAGAGTGCAGAAAGAGGCAAGAGAGGTGCAGAAAGAAGCAAGAGCAGTGCAGAAAGAACCAGCAGAGGTGCAGAAAGAGGCAAGAGGGGTGCAAAAAGAGGCAAGAGAAGTGCAGAAAGAAGCAAAAGAGGTGCAGAAAGAGGCTAGAGGGGAACAGAAAGAAGCAAGAGAGTTACAGAAACAGGCAAAAGAGGTGCAGAAAGAGGCAGGAGAGGTGCAGAAAAAGGGAACAGGGGTGCATAAAGAGGTAAGAGAGGTGCAGAAAGAGGGAAAGAGGTACAGAAAGAAGCAAAAGGGGTGCAGAAAGAAGCAAGAGAGGCACAGAAAGAAGCAAGAGAAGTGCAGAAAGAAGCAAGCAAGGTGCAGAAAGAGGCAAGAGAGGTGCAGAAAGAGGCAAGAGAAGTGCAGAGAAGAAGCAACAGAGGTACAGAAAGTGGCAAGAGAGGTGCAGAAAGAAGAGGAGGTGCAGAAAGCAGAAGAGATGTGCAGAAAGAAGCAAGAGAGGTGCAGAAAGAAGCAAGAGAAGTGCAGAAAGAAGCAACAGAGGTGCAGAAAGAGGCAAGACGGGTACAGAAAGAAGCAAGAGAGTTGCAGAAACAGGCAAGAGAGGGGCAGAAAGAGGCAAGAGAGGTGCAGAAAGAGGGAACAGGGGTGCAGAAAGAGGCAAGAGAGGTGCAGAAAGAGGGAAGAAGAGGTGCAGAAAGAGGCAAGAGGGGTGCAGAAAGAATCAAGAGAGGTGAGGAAAGAAGCAAGAGAAGTACAGAAAGAAGCAACAGAGGTGCAGAAAGAGGCAAAAGGGGTGCAGAAAGAGGCATGAGAAGTGCAGAAAGAAGCAACAGAGGTACAGAAAGAAGCAACAGAGGTGCAGAAAGAGGCAAGAGAGTTGCAGAAACAGGCAAAAGAGGTGCAGCAAGAGGGAACAGGGGTGCAGACAGAGGCAAGAGAGGTGCAGAAAGAGGCAAGAGGGGTGCAGAAAGAGGCAAGAGGGGTGCAGAAAGATGCAATAGAGATGCAGAAAGAAGCAAGAGACAGTGCAGAAAGAACGAACAGAAGTGCAGAAGGAGGCAAGAGGGGTGCAGAAAGAGGCAAGAGAAGAGCAGAAAGAAGCAACAGAGGTACAGAAAGAGGCAAGAGAAGTGCAGAAAGAGGCAAGAGAGTTGCAGAAACAGGCAAAAGAGGTGCAGAAAGAGGGAACAGGGGTGCAAACAGAGGCAAGAGAGGTACAGAAAGAGGGAAGAAGGTGCAGAAAGAGGCAAGAGGGGTGCAGAAAGAAGCAAGAGTAGTACAGAAAGAAGCAAGAGAAGTGCAGAAAGAGGCAAGAGAGTTGCAGAAACAGGCAAAAGAGGTGCGGAAAGAAGGCAAGAGCAGTGCAGAAAGAACCAACAGAGGTGCAGAAAGACACACGAGAGGTGCAGAAAGAGGCAAGAGAACTGCAGAAAGAGGCAAGAGAGTAGCAGAAACAGGCAAGAGAGGTGCAGAAAAAGGGAACAGGCATACAGAAAGAGGCAAGAGATGTGCAGAAAGAGGGAAGAAGGATGCAGAAAGAGGCAAGACGGGTGCAGAAAGAATCAAGAGAGGAGCAGAAAGAAGCAAGAGAGATGCAGAAAGAGGCCAGAGGTGTGCAGAAAAAGGCAAGAGAAGTGCGGAAAGAAGCAACAGAGGTGCAGAATCAGGCAAGAGAAGTGCAGAAAGAGGCAAGAGAGTTGCAGAAACAGGCAAAAGAAGTGCAGAAAGAAGCAAGAGCAGTGCAGAACGAACCAACAGAGGTGCAGAAAGAGGCAAGAGGGCTGCAGAAAGAGGCAAGAGGGGTGCAGAAAGAGGCAAGAGAAGTACAGAAAGAGGCAAGAGAGTTGCAGAAACAGGCAAGAGAGGTGCAGAAAGAGGCAAGAGGGTGAAGACAGAGGACAGAGAAGTGCAGAAAGAGGGAAGAAGAGTGCAGAAAGAAGCAAGAGAAGTGCAGAAAGAAGCAAGAGAGGTACAGAAAGAGGCAAGAGGGGTACAGAGAGGCAAGAGGAGGCAAGAGAGGTACAGACATTTGCAAGAGAGGTACAGAAAGAGGCAAGAGAGTTGCAGAAAGAAGCAAGAGAAGTGCAGAAAGAAGCAACAGAGGTGCAGAAAGAGGCAAGAGAGGTGCAGAAAGAGCCAAGAGGTGCAGAAAGAAGCAAGAGAAGTGCAGAAACAAGCAACAGAGGTACAGAAAGAGGCAAGAGGGGTGCAGAAAGAAGCAACAGAGTTACAGAAAGAGGCAAGAGAAGTGCCGAAAGAGGCAAGAGTGATGCAGACACAGGCAAGGGAGGTACAGAAAGAGGGAAGAGGGGTGCAGAAATTTACAAGAGAGGTGCAGAAAGAAGCAAGTGCAGTGCAGAGAGAACGAACAGAGGTGCAGAAAGAGGCAAGAGGGGTGCAGAAAAAGGCAGGAGAAGTGCAGAAAGAAGCAACAGGTGCAGAAGGAGGCAAGATAAGTGCAGAAAGAGGCAAGAGAGTTGCAGAAACAGGCAAGAGAGGTGTAGAAAGAAGCAAGAGCAGTGCAGAACGAAGCAACAGAGGTGCAGAAGGAGGCAAGAGGGGTGCATAAAGAGGCAAGAGCAGTGCAGAAAGAGGCAAGAGAAGTACAGAAAGAGGCAAGAGAGTTGCAGAAACAGGCAAAAGAGGTGCAGAATGATGGAACAGGGGTGCAGACAGAGGCAAGAGAAGTGTAGAAAGAGGGAAGAAGAGTGCAGAAAGAGGCAAGGGTGATAGCAGAGATTTGCAAGAGAGGTGCAGAAAGAAGCAAGACCAGTGCAGAAAGAGCCAACAGAAGTGCAGAAAGAGGCAAGATGGGTGCAGAAAGAAGCAAGAGAAGTGCAGAAAGAAGCAAAAGAGGTGCAGAAAGAGGCAAGAGAGGTGCAGAAAAAGGCAACAGAGGGTGCATAAAGAGGTAAGAGAGGTGCAGAAAGAGGAAAAGGGTACAGAAAGAGGCAAAAGGGGTGCAGAAAGAAGAAAGAGAGGCACAGAAAGAAGCAAGAGAAGTGCAGAAAGAAGCAAGCACGGTGCAGAAAGAGGCAAGAGAAGTGCAGAAAGAGGCAAGAGAGGTGCAGAAAGAGGGAAGAGAGTGCAGAAAGAGGGAAGAGAAGTGCAGAAAGAAGCAAGATAGGTACAGAAAGAGGCAAGAGATGTGCAGAAATAAGGGAGGTGCAGAAAGCGGAAGAGATGTGCAGAAAGAAGCAAGAGAGGTGCAGAAAGAAGCAGGAGAAGTGCAGAAAGAAGCAACAGAGGTGCAGAAAGAGGCAAAAGGGGTGCAGAAAGAAGCAAGAGAGTTGCAGAAACAGGCAAAAGAGGGGCAGAAAGAGGCAAGAGAGGTGCAGAAAGAGGGAACAGAGGTGCAGAAAGAGGCAAGAGAAGTGCAGAAAGAGGGAAGAAGGGTGCAGAAAGAGGCAAAAGGGGTGCAGAAAGAATCAAGAGAGGTGAGGAAAGAAGCAAGAGAAGTACAGAAAGAAGCAACAGAGGTGCAGAAAGAGGCAAAAGGGGTGCAGAAAGAGGCACAAGAAGTGCAGAAAGAAGCAACAGAGTTGCAGAAACAGGCAAAAGAGGTGCAGAAAGAGGGAACACGGGTGCAGACAGAGGCAAGAGAGGTGCAGAAAGAGGGAAGAGGGGTGCAGAAAGAGGCAAGAGGGGTGCAGAAATTTGCAAGAGAGGTGCAGAAAGAAGCAAGAACAGTGCAGAGAGAACGAACAGAGGTGCAGAAGGAGACAAGAGAGGTGCAGAAAGAGGCAAGAGAAGAGCAGAAAGAAGCAACAGAGGTACAGAAAGAGGCAAGAGAAGTGCAGAAAGAGGCAAGAGAGTTGCAGAAACAGGCAAAAGAGGTGCAGAAAGAGGGAACAGGGGTGCAGAAAGAAGCAAGAGTAGTACAGAAAAAAGCAAGAGAAGTGCAGAAAGAGGCAAGAGAGTTGCAGAAACAGGCAAAAGAGGTGCGGAAAGAAGCAAGAGCAGTGCAGAAAGAACCAACAGAGGTGCAGAAAGAAGCAGGAGAAGTGCATAAAGAAACAAGAGAACTGCAGAAAGAGGCAAGAGAGTAGCAGAAACAGGCAAGAGAGGTGCAGAAAAAGGGAACAGGCATACAGAAAGAGGCAAGAGAGGTGCAGAAAGAGGGAAGAGAGGATGCAGAAAGAGGCAAGACGGGTGCAGAAAGAATCAAGAGAGGAGCAGAAAGAAGCAAGAGAGATGCAGAAAGAAGCAACAGAGGTGCAGAAAGAGGCCAGAGGTGTGCAGAAAGAGGCAAGAGAAGTGTGGAAAGAAGCAACAGAGGTGCAGAATCAGGCAAGAGAAGTGCAGAAAGAGGCAAGTGAGTTGCAGAAACAGGCAAAAGAAGTGCAGAAAGAAGCAAGAGCAGTGCAGAACGAACCAACAGAGGTGCAGAAGGAGGCAAGAGGGCTGTAGAAAGAGGCAAGAGAGGTACAGAAAGAAGCAACAGAAGTGCAGAAAGAAGCAACAGAGGTGCAGAAAGAGGCAAGAGAGGTGCAGAAAGAGGCAAGAGGTGCAGAAAGAAGCAAGAGAAGTGCAGAAACAAGCAACAGAGGTACAGAAAGAGGCAAGAGGGGTGCAGAAAGAAGCAACAGAGTTACAGAAAGAGGCAAGAGAAGTGCAGAAAGAGGCAAGAGAGATGCAGACACAGGCAAAAGAGGTGCAGAAAGGGGGAACAAGGGTGCAGACAGAGGCAAGGGAGGTACAGAAAGAGGGAAGGGAGTGCAGAAAGTTACAAGAGAGGTGCAGAAAGAAGCAAGTGCAGTGCAGAGAGAACAAACAGAGGTGCAGAAAGAGGCAAGAGGGGTGCAGAAAAAGGCAGGAGAAGTGCAGAAAGAAGCAACAGGTGCAGAAGGAGGCAAGATAAGTGCAGAAAGAGGCAAGAGAGTTGCAGAAACAGGCAAAAGAGGTAGAAAGAAGCAAGAGCAGTGCAGAACGAACCAACAGAGGTGCAGAAGGAGGCAAGAGGGGTGCAGAAAGAGGCAAGAGCAGTGCAGAAAGAGGCAAGAGAAGTACAGAAAGAGGCAAGAGAGTTGCAGAAACAGGCAAAAGAGGTGCAGAATGATGGAACAGGGGTGCAGACAGAGGCAAGAGAAGTGTAGAAAGAGGGAAGAAGAGTGCAGAAAGAGGCAAGGGTGATACAGAGATTTGCAAGAGAGGTGCAGAAAGAAGCAAGAACAGTGCAGAGAGAGCGAACAGAGGTGCAGAAGGAGGCAAGAGGGGTGCAGAAAGAGGCAAGAGAAGAGCAGAAAGAGGCAAGAGAAGTGCAGAAAGAGGCAAGAGAGTTGCAGAAAGAGGCAAGAGAGTTGCAGAAACAGGCAAAAGAGGTGCAGAAAGAGGGAACAGAGGTGCAAACAGAGGCAAGAGAGGTACAGAAAGAGGGAAGAGAGGTGCAGAAAGCGGCAAAAGGGGTGCAGAAAGAAGCAAGAGTAGTACAGAAAGAAGCAAGAGAAGTGCAGAAAGAGGCAAGAGAGTTGCAGAAACAGGCAAAAGAGGTGCAGAAAGAACCAACAGAGGTGCAGAAAGAAGCAGGAGAAGTGCATAAAGAAGCAGGAGAAGTGCATAAAGAAGCAAGAGAACTGCAGAAAGAGGCAAGAGAGTAGCAGAAACAGGCAAGAGAGGTGCAGAAAAAGGGAACAGGCATACAGAAAGAGGCAAGAGAGGTGCAGAAAGAGGGAAGAAGGGTGCAGAAAGAGGCAAGACGGGTGCAGAAAGAATCAAGAGAGGAGCAGAAAGAAGCAAGAGAGATGCAGAAAGAAGCAACAGAGGTGCAGAAAGAGGCCAGAGGTGTGCAGAAAAAGGCAAGAGAAGTGCAGAAAGAAGCAATAGAGGTGCAGAATCAGGCAAGAGAAGTGCAGAAAGAGGCAAGTGAGTTGCAGAAACAGGCAAAAGAAGTGCAGAAAGAAGCAAGAGCAGTGCAGAACGAACCAACAGAGGTGCAGAAGGAGGCAAGAGGGCTGTAGAAAGAGTCAAGAGGGGTGCAGAAAGAGGCAAGAGAAGTACAGAAAGAACCAACAGAGGTGCAGAAGAGGCAAGAGGGGTACAAAAAGAGGCAAGAGAAGTGCAGAAAGAAGCAAAAGAGGTGCAGAAAGAGGCAAGAGGGGAACAGAAAGAAGCAAGAGAGTTACAGAAACAGGCAAAAGAGGTACAGAAAGAGGCAGGAGAGGTGCAGAAAAAGGGAACAGAGGTGCATAAAGAGGTAAGAGAGGTGCAGAAAGAGGGAAAAAGGTACAGAAAGAGGCAAAAGGGGTGCAGAAAGAAGAAAGAGAGGCACAGAAAGAAGCAAGAGAAGTGCAGAAAGAAGCAAGCAAGGTGCAGAAAGAGGCAAGAGAAGTGCAGAAAGAGGCAAGAGAGGTGCAGAAAGAGACAAGAGAGGTGCAGAAAGAGGCAAGAGAAGTGCAGGAAGAAGCAACAGAGGTACAGAAAGTGGCAAGAGAGGTGCAGAAAGAAGGGAGGTGCAGAAAGCAGAAGAGATGTGCAGAAAGAAGCAAGAGAGGTGCAAAAAGAAGCAAGAGAAGTGCAGAAAGAAGCAACAGAGGTGCAGAAAGAGGCAAGACGGGTACAGAAAGAAGCAAGAGAGTTGCAGAAACAGGCAAAAGAGGGGCAGAAAGAGGCAAGAGAGGTGCAGAAAAAGGGAACAGGGGTGCAGAAAGAGGCAAGAGAGGTGCAGAAAGAGGGAAGAAGGGTGCAGAAAGAGGCAAAAGGGGTGCAGAAAGAATCAAGAGAGTGTGAGGAAAGAAGCAAGAGAAGTACAGAAAGAAGCAACAGAGGTGCAGAAAGAGGCAAAGGGGTGCAGAAAGAGGCAACGAGAAGTGCAGAAAGAAGCAACAGAGGTACAGAAAGATGCAAGAGAAGTGCAGAAAGAGGCAAGAGAGTTGCAGAAACAGGCAAAAGAGGTGCAGAAAGAGGGAACAGGGGTGCAGACAGAGGCAAGAGAGGTGCAGAAAGAGGGAAGAGGGGTGCAGAAAGAGGCAAGAGGGGTGCAGAAATTTGCAAGAGAGGTGCAGAAAGAAGCAAGAACAGTGCAGAGAGAAGCTAACAGAGGTGCAGAAGGAGGCAAGAGGGGTGCAGAAAGAGGCAAGAGAAGAGCAGAAAGAAGCAACAGAGGTACAGAAAGAGGCAAGAGAAGTGCAGAAAGAGGCAAGAGAGTTGCAGAAACAGGCAAAGAGGTGCAGAAAGAGGGAACAGGGGTGCAAACAGAGGCAAGAGAGGTACAGAAAGAGGGAAGAAGGTGCAGAAAGAGGCAAAAGGGGTGCAGAAAGAAGCAAGAGTAGTACAGAAAGAAGCAAGAGAAGTGCAGAAAGAGGCAAGAGAGTTGCAGAAACAGGCAAAAGAGGTGTAGAAAGAAGGAAGAGCAGTGCAGAAAGAACCAACAGAGGTGCAGAAACACACAAGAGAGGTGCAGAAAGAGGCAAGAGAACTGCAGAAAGAGGCAAGAGAGTAGCAGAAACAGGCAAGAGAGGTGCAGAAAGAGGGAACAGGCATGCAGAAAGAGGCAAGAGATGTGCAGAAAGAGGCAAGACGGGTGCAGAAAGAATCAAGAGAGGAGCAGAAAGAAGCAAGAGAGATGCAGAAAGAGGCCAGAGGTGTGCAGAAAAAGGCAAGAGAAGTGCGGAAAGAAGCAACAGAGGTGCAGAATCAGGCAAGAGAAGTGCAGAAAGAGGCAAGAGAGTTGCAGAAACAGGCAAAAGAAGTGCAGAAAGAAGCAAGAGCAGTGCAGAACGAACCAACAGAGGTGCAGAAGGAGGCAAGAGGGCTGTAGAAAGAGGCAAGAGGGGTGCATAAAGAGGCAAGAGAAGTACAGAAAGAGGCAAGAGAGTTGTAGAAACAGGCAAAAGAGGTGCAGAAAGAGGGAACGGGGGTGAAGACAGAGGCCAGAGAAGTGCAGAAAGAGGGAAGAAGAGTGCAGAAAGAAGCAAGAGAAGTGCAGAAAGAAGTAAAAGAGGTGCAGAAAGAGGCAAGAGGGGTACAGAGAGGCAAGAGGAGGCAAGAGAGGTACAGACATTTGCAAGAGAGGTACAGAAGGAGGCAAGAGAGGTACAGAAAGAAGCAAGAGAAGTGCAGAAAGAAGCAACAGAGGTGCAGAAAGAGGCAAGAGAGGTGCAGAAAGAGGCAAGAGGTACAGAAAGAAGCAAGAGAAGTGCAGAAACAAGCAACAGAGGTACAGAAAGAGGCTAGAGGAGTGCAGAAAGAAGCAACAGAGTTACAGAAAGAGGCAAGAGAAGTGCAGAAAGAGGCAAGAGAGATGCAGAAAAAGGGAACAGGGGTGCATAAAGAGGTAAGAGAGGTGCAGAAAGAGGGAAAAAGGTACAGAAAGAGGCAAAGAGGTGCAGAAAGAAGAAAGAGAGGCACAGAAAGAAGCAAGAGAAGTGCAGAAAGAAGCAAGCACGGTGCAGAAAGAGGCAAGAGAAGTGCAGAAAGAGGCAAGAGAGGTGCAGAAAGAGACAAGAGAGGTGCAGAAAGAGGCAAGAGAAGTGCAGGAAGAAGCAACAGAGGTACAGAAAGTGGCAAGAGAGGTGCAGAAAGAAGAGGAGGTGCAGAAAGCAGAAGAGATGTGCAGAAAGAAGCAAGAGAGGTGCAAAAAGAAGCAAGAGAAGTGCAGAAAGAAGCAACAGAGGTGCAGAAAGAGGCAAGACGGGTACAGAAAGAAGCAAGAGAGTTGCAGAAACAGGCAAAAGAGGGGCAGAAAGAGGCAAGAGAGGTGCAGAAAAAGGGAACAGGGGTGCAGAAAGAGGCAAGAGAAGTGCAGAAAGAGGGAAGAAGGGTGCAGAAAGAGGCAAAAGGGGTGCAGAAAGAATCAAGAGAGGTGAGGAAAGAAGCAAGAGAAGTACAGAAAGAAGCAACAGAGGTGCAGAAAGAGGCAAAAGGGGTGCAGAAAGAGGCACAAGAAGTGCAGAAAGAAGCAACAGAGTTGCAGAAACAGGCAAAAGAGGTGCTGAATGATGGAACAGGGGTGCAGACAGAGGCAAGAGAAGTGTAGAAAGAGGGAAGAAGAGTGCAGAAAGAGGCAAGGGTGATACAGAGATTTGCAAGAGAGGTGCAGAAAGAAGCAAGAACAGTGCAGAGAGAACGAACAGAGGTGCAGAAGGAGACAAGAGGGGTGCAGAAAGAGGCAAGAGAAGAGCAGAAAGAAGCAACAGAGGTACAGAAAGAGGCAAGAGAAGTGCAG
Organism: Calotriton arnoldi; assembly: GCA_963921515.1. Lineage (NCBI taxonomy): Eukaryota > Metazoa > Chordata > Amphibia > Caudata > Salamandridae > Calotriton > Calotriton arnoldi. The sequence goes on along the minus strand of CAWUFW010000151.1, from coordinate 1,987,681 downwards.
AAAGAGGCAAGAGAGTTACAGAAACAGGCAAAAGAGGTGCAGAAAGAGGGAACAGGGGTGCAAACAGAAGCAAGAGAGGTACAGAAAGAGGGAAGAAGGTGCAGAAAGAGGCAAAAGGGGTGCAGAAAGAAGCAAGAGTAGTACAGAAAAAAGCAAGAGAAGTGCAGAAAGAGGCAAGAGAGTTGCAGAAACAGGCAAAAGAGGTGCGGAAAGAAGCAAGAGCAGTGCAGAAAGAACCAACAGAGGTGCAGAAAGAAGCAGGAGAAGTGCATAAAGAAACAAGAGAACTGCAGAAAGAGGCAAGAGAGTAGTAGAAACAGGCAAGAGAGGTGCAGAAAAAGGGAACAGGCATACAGAAAGAGGCAAGAGAGGTGCAGAAAGAGGGAAGAAGGGTGCAGAAAGAGGCAAGACGGGTGCAGAAAGAATCAAGAGAGGAGCAGAAAGAAGCAAGAGAGATGCAGAAAGAAGCAACAGAGGTGCAGAAAGAGGCCAGAGGTGTGCAGAAAAAGGCAAGAGAAGTGTGGAAAGAAGCAACAGAGGTGCAGAATCAGGCAAGAGAAGTGCAGAAAGAGGCAAGTGAGTTGCAGAAACAGGCAAAAGAAGTGCAGAAAGAAGCAAGAGCAGTGCAGAACGAACCAACAGAGGTGCAGAAGGAGGCAAGAGGGCTGTAGAAAGAGGCAAGAGAGGTACAGAAAGAAGCAACAGAAGTGCAGAAAGAAGCAACAGAGGTGCAGAAAGAGGCAAGAGAGGTGCAGAAAGAGGCAAGAGGTGCAGAAAAAAGCAAGAGAAGTGCAGAAACAAGCAACAGAGGTACAGAAAGAGGCAAGAGGGGTGCAGAAAGAAGCAACAGAGTTACAGAAAGAGGCAAGAGAAGTGCAGAAAGAGGCAAGAGAGATGCAGACACAGGCAAAAGAGGTGCAGAAAGGGGGAACAAGGGTGCAGACAGAGGCAAGGGAGGTACAGAAAGAGGGAAGGGGAGTGCAGAAATTTACAAGAGAGGTGCAGAAAGAAGCAAGTGCAGTGCAGAGAGAACAAACAGAGGTGCAGAAAGAGGCAAGAGGGGTGCAGAAAAAGGCAGGAGAAGTGCAGAAAGAAGCAACAGGTGCAGAAGGAGGCAAGATAAGTGCAGAAAGAGGCAAGAGAGTTGCAGAAACAGGCAATAGTGGTAGAAAGAAGCAAGAGCAGTGCAGAACGAACCAACAGAGGTGCAGAAGGAGGCAAGAGGGGTGCAGAAAGAGGCAAGAGCAGTGCAGAAAGAGGCAAGAGAAGTACAGAAAGAGGCAAGAGAGTTGCAGAAACAGGCAAAAGAGGTGCAGAATGATGGAACAGGGGTGCAGACAGAGGCAAGAGAAGTGTAGAAAGAGGGAAGAAGAGTGCAGAAAGAGGCAAGGGTGATACAGAGATTTGCAAGAGAGGTGCAGAAAGAAGCAAGAACAGTGCAGAGAGAACGAACAGAGGTGCAGAAGGAGGCAAGAGGGGTGCAGAAAGAGGCAAGAGAAGAGCAGAAAGAGGCAAGAGAAGTGCAGAAAGAGGCAAGAGAGTTGCAGAAAGAGGCAAGAGAGTTGCAGAAACAGGCAAAAGAGGTGCAGAAAGAGGGAACAGGGGTGCAAACAGAGGCAAGAGAGGTACAGAAAGAGGGAAGAAGGTGCAGAAAGCGGCAAAAGGGGTGCAGAAAGAAGCAAGAGTAGTACAGAAAGAAGCAAGAGAAGTGCAGAAAGAGGCAAGAGAGTTGCAGAAACAGGCAAAAGAGGTGCAGAAAGAACCAACAGAGGTGCAGAAAGAAGCAGGAGAAGTGCATAAAGAAGCAGGAGAAGTGCATAAAGAAGCAAGAGAACTGCAGAAAGAGGCAAGAGAGTAGCAGAAACAGGCAAGAGAGGTGCAGAAAAAGGGAACAGGCATACAGAAAGAGGCAAGAGAGGTGCAGAAAGAGGGAAGAAGGGTGCAGAAAGAGGCAAGACGGGTGCAGAAAGAATCAAGAGAGGAGCAGAAAGAAGCAAGAGAGATGCAGAAAGAAGCAACAGAGGTGCAGAAAGAGGCCAGAGGTGTGCAGAAAAAGGCAAGAGAAGTGCAGAAAGAAGCAATAGAGGTGCAGAATCAGGCAAGAGAAGTGCAGAAAGAGGCAAGTGAGTTGCAGAAACAGGCAAAAGAAGTGCAGAAAGAAGCAAGAGCAGTGCAGAACGAACCAACAGAGGTGCAGAAGGAGGCAAGAGGGCTGTAGAAAGAGTCAAGAGGGGTGCAGAAAGAGGCAAGAGAAGTACAGAAAGAACGAACAGAGGTGCAGAAAGAGGCAAGAGGGGTACAAAAAGAGGCAAGAGAAGTGCAGAAAGAAGCAAAAGAGGTGCAGAAAGAGGCAAGAGGGGAACAGAAAGAAGCAAGAGAGTTACAGAAACAGGCAAAAGAGGTGCAGAAAGAGGCAGGAGAGGTGCAGAAAAAGGGAACAGGGGTGCATAAAGAGGTAAGAGAGGTGCAGAAAGAGGGAAAAAGGTACAGAAAGAGGCAAAAGGGGTGCAGAAAGAAGAAAGAGAGGCACAGAAAGAAGCAAGAGAAGTGCAGAAAGAAGCAAGCAAGGTGCAGAAAGAGGCAAGAGAAGTGCAGAAAGAGGCAAGAGAGGTGCAGAAAGAGACAAGAGAGGTGCAGAAAGAGGCAAGAGAAGTGCAGGAAGAAGCAACAGAGGTACAGAAAGTGGCAAGAGAGGTGCAGAAAGAAGGGAGGTGCAGAAAGCAGAAGAGATGTGCAGAAAGAAGCAAGAGAGGTGCAAAAAGAAGCAAGAGAAGTGCAGAAAGAAGCAACAGAGGTGCAGAAAGAGGCAAGACGGGTACAGAAAGAAGCAAGAGAGTTGCAGAAACAGGCAAAAGAGGGGCAGAAAGAGGCAAGAGAGGTGCAGAAAAAGGGAACAGGGGTGCAGAAAGAGGCAAGAGAGGTGCAGAAAGAGGGAAGAAGGGTGCAGAAAGAGGCAAAAGGGGTGCAGAAAGAATCAAGAGAGGTGAGGAAAGAAGCAAGAGAAGTACAGAAAGAAGCAACAGAGGTGCAGAAAGAGGCAAAAGGGGTGCAGAAAGAGGCACGAGAAGTGCAGAAAGAAGCAACAGAGGTACAGAAAGATGCAAGAGAAGTGCAGAAAGAGGCAAGAGAGTTGCAGAAACAGGCAAAAGAGGTGCAGAAAGAGGGAACAGGGGTGCAGACAGAGGCAAGAGAGGTGCAGAAAGAGGGAAGAGGGGTGCAGAAAGAGGCAAGAGGGGTGCAGAAATTTGCAAGAGAGGTGCAGAAAGAAGCAAGAACAGTGCAGAGAGAACGAACAGAGGTGCAGAAGGAGGCAAGAGGGGTGCAAAAAGAGGCAAGAGAAGAGCAGAAAGAAGCAACAGAGGTACAGAAAGAGGCAAGAGAAGTGCAGAAAGAGGCAAGAGAGTTGCAGAAACAGGCAAAAGAGGTGCAGAAAGAGGGAACAGGGGTGCAAACAGAGGCAAGAGAGGTACAGAAAGAGGGAAGAAGGTGCAGAAAGAGGCAAAAGGGGTGCAGAAAGAAGCAAGAGTAGTACAGAAAGAAGCAAGAGAAGTGCAGAAAGAGGCAAGAGAGTTGCAGAAACAGGCAAAAGAGGTGTAGAAAGAAGGAAGAGCAGTGCAGAAAGAACCAACAGAGGTGCAGAAACACACAAGAGAGGTGCAGAAAGAGGCAAGAGAACTGCAGAAAGAGGCAAGAGAGTAGCAGAAACAGGCAAGAGAGGTGCAGAAAAAGGGAACAGGCATACAGAAAGAGGCAAGAGATGTGCAGAAAGAGGCAAGACGGGTGCAGAAAGAATCAAGAGAGGAGCAGAAAGAAGCAAGAGAGATGCAGAAAGAGGCCAGAGGTGTGCAGAAAAAGGCAAGAGAAGTGCGGAAAGAAGCAACAGAGGTGCAGAATCAGGCAAGAGAAGTGCAGAAAGAGGCAAGAGAGTTGCAGAAACAGGCAAAAGAAGTGCAGAAAGAAGCAAGAGCAGTGCAGAACGAACCAACAGAGGTGCAGAAGGAGGCAAGAGGGCTGTAGAAAGAGGCAAGAGGGGTGCAGAAAGAGGCAAGAGAAGTACAGAAAGAGGCAAGAGAGTTGTAGAAACAGGCAAAAGAGGTGCAGAAAGAGGGAACGGGGGTGAAGACAGAGGCCAGAGAAGTGCAGAAAGAGGGAAGAAGAGTGCAGAAAGAAGCAAGAGAAGTGCAGAAAGAAGTAAAAGAGGTGCAGAAAGAGGCAAGAGGGGTACAGAGAGGCAAGAGGAGGCAAGAGAGGTACAGACATTTGCAAGAGAGGTACAGAAGGAGGCAAGAGAGGTACAGAAAGAAGCAAGAGAAGTGCAGAAAGAAGCAACAGAGGTGCAGAAAGAGGCAAGAGAGGTGCAGAAAGAGGCAAGAGGTACAGAAAGAAGCAAGAGAAGTGCAGAAACAAGCAACAGAGGTACAGAAAGAGGCAAGAGGGGTGCAGAAAGAAGCAACAGAGTTACAGAAAGAGGCAAGAGAAGTGCAGAAAGAGGCAAGAGAGATGCAGAAAAAGGGAACAGGGGTGCATAAAGAGGTAAGAGAGGTGCAGAAAGAGGGAAAAAGGTACAGAAAGAGGCAAAAGGGGTGCAGAAAGAAGAAAGAGAGGCACAGAAAGAAGCAAGAGAAGTGCAGAAAGAAGCAAGCAAGGTGCAGAAAGAGGCAAGAGAAGTGCAGGAAGAAGCAACAGAGGTACAGAAAGTGGCAAGAGAGGTGCAGAAAGAAGGGAGGTGCAGAAAGCAGAAGAGATGTGCAGAAAGAAGCAAGAGAGGTGCAAAAAGAAGCAAGAGAAGTGCAGAAAGAAGCAAAAGAGGTGCAGAAAGAGGCAAGAGGGGAACAGAAAGAAGCAAGAGAGTTACAGAAACAGGCAAAAGAGGTGCAGAAAGAGGCAGGAGAGGTGCAGAAAAAGGGAACAGGGGTGCATAAAGAGGTAAGAGAGGTGCAGAAAGAGGGAAAAAGGTACAGAAAGAGGCAAAGGGGTGCAGAAAGAAGAAAGAGAGGCACAGAAAGAAGCAAGAGAAGTGCAGAAAGAAGCAAGCAGAGGTGCAGAAAGAGGCAAGAGAAGTGCAGAAAGAGGCAAGAGAGGTGCAGAAAGAGACAAGAGAGGTGCAGAAAGAGGCAAGAGAAGTGCAGGAAGAAGCAACAGAGGTACAGAAAGTGGCAAGAGAGGTGCAGAAAGAAGGGAGGTGCAGAAAGCAGAAGAGATGTGCAGAAAGAAGCAAGAGAGGTGCAAAAAGAAGCAAGAGAAGTGCAGAAAGAAGCAACAGAGGTGCAGAAAGAGGCAAGACGGGTACAGAAAGAAGCAAGAGAGTTGCAGAAACAGGCAAAAGAGGGGCAGAAAGAGGCAAGAGAGGTGCAGAAAAAGGGAACAGGGGTGCAGAAAGAGGCAAGAGAGGTGCAGAAAGAGGGAAGAAGGGTGCAGAAAGAGGCAAAAGGGGTGCAGAAAGAATCAAGAGAGGTGAGGAAAGAAGCAAGAGACGTACAGAAAGAAGCAACAGAGGTGCAGAAAGAGGCAAAAGGGGTGCAGAAAGAGGCACGAGAAGTGCAGAAAGAAGCAACAGAGGTACAGAAAGATGCAAGAGAAGTGCAGAAAGAGGCAAGAGAGTTGCAGAAACAGGCAAAAGAGGTGCGGAAAGAAGCAAGAGCAGTGCAGAAAGAACCAACAGAGGTACAGAAAGAAGCAGGAGAAGTACAGAAAGAAGCAAGAGGGGTGCAGAAAGAGGCAAGAGAGTTGCAGAAACAGGCAAAAGAGGTGCGGAAAGAAGCAAGAGCAGTGCAGAAAGAACCAACAGAGGTACAGAAAGAAGCAGGAGAAGTACAGAAAGAAGCAAGAGGGTGCAGAAAGAAGCAAGAGAAGTACAGAAAGAAGCAAGAGAAGTGCAGAAAGAGGCAAGAGAGTTGCAGAAACAGGCAAAAGAGGTGCAGAAAGAAGCAAGAGCAGTGCAGAAAGAACCAACAGAGGTGCAGAAACACACAAGAGAGGTGCAGAAAGAGGCAAGAGAACTGCAGAAAGAGGCAAGAGAGTAGGAGAAACAGGCAAGAGAGCTGCAGAAAAAGGGAACAGGCATACAGAAAGAGGCAAGAGAGGTGCAGAAAGACGGAAGAAGGATGCAGAAAGAGGCAAGACGGGTGCAGAAAGAATCAAGAGAGGAGCAGAAAGAAGCAAGAGAGATGCAGAAAGAAGCAAGAGAGATGCAGAAAGAAGCAACAGAGGTGCAGAAAGAGGCCAGAGGTGTGCACTAAAGGCAAGAGAAGTGCGGAAAGAAGCAACAGAGGTGCAGAATCAGGCAAGAGAAGTGCAGAAAGAGGCAAGTGAGTTGCAGAAACAGGCAAAAGAAGTGCAGAAAGAAGCAAGAGCAGTGCAGAACGAACCAACAGAGGTGCAGAAGGAGGCAAGAGGGCTGTAGAAAGAGGCAAGAGGGGTGCAGAAAGAGGCAAGAGAAGTACAGAAAGAGGCAAGAGAGTTGTAGAAACAGGCAAAAGAGGTGCAGAAAGAGGCAACGGGGGTGAATACAGAGGCCAGAGAAGTGCAAAAAGAGGGAAGAAGAGTGCAGAAAGAAGCAAGAGAAGTGCAGAAAGTAGCAAAAGAGGTGAAGAAAGAGGCAAGAGGGGTACAGAGAGGCAAGAGGAGGCAAGAGAGGTACAGACATTTGAAAGAGAGGTACAGAAGGAGGCAAAAGAGGTACAGAAAGAAGCAGGAGAAGTGCAGAAAGAAGCAACAGAGGTACTGAAAGAGGCAAGAGAGGTGCAGAAAGAGGCAAGAGGTGCAGAAAGAAGCAAGAGAAGTGCAGAAACAAGCAACAGAGGTACAGAAAGAGGCAAGAGGGGTGCAGAAAGAAGCAACAGAGGTACAGAAAGAGGCAAGAGAAGTGCAGAAAGAGGCAAGAGAGTTGCAGACACAGGCAAAAGAGGTGCAGAAAGGGGGAACAAGGGTGCAGACAGAGGCAAGGGAGGTACAGAAAGAGGGAAGAGGGGTGCAGAAATTTACAAGAGAGGTGCAGAAAGAAGCAAGTGCAGTGCAGAGAGAACGAACAGAGGTGCAGAAAGAGGCAAGAGGGGTGCAGAAAAAGGCAGGAGAAGTGCAGAAAGAAGCAACAGGTGCAGAAGGAGGCAAGATAAGTGCAGAAAGAGGCAAGAGAGTTGCAGAAACAGGCAAAAGAGGTGTAGAAAGAAGCAAGAGCAGTGCAGAATGAACCAACAGAGGTGCAGAAGGAGGCAAGAGGGGTGCATAAAGAGGCAAGAGCAGTGCAGAAAAAGGCAAGGGAAGTACAGAAAGAGGCAAGAGAGTTGCAGAAACAGGCAAAAGAGGTGCAGAATGATGGAACAGGGGTGCAGACAGAGGCAAGAGAAGTGTAGAAAGAGGGAAGAAGAGTGCAGAAAGAGGCAAGGGTGGTACAGAAATTTGCAAGAGAGGTGCAGAAAGAAGCAAGAGCAGTGCAGAAAGAACCAGCAGAGGTGCAGAAGAGGCAAGAGGGGTGCAAAAAGAGGCAAGAGAAGTGCAGAAAGAAGCAAAAGAGGTGCAGAAAGAGGCAAGAGGGGAACAGAAAGAAGCAAGAGAGTTACAGAAACAGGCAAAAGAGGTGCAGAAAGAGGCAGGAGAGGTGCAGAAAAAGGGAACAGGGGTGCATAAAGAGGTAAGAGAGGTGCAGAAAGAGGGAAAAAGGTACAGAAAGAGGCAAAAGGGGTGCAGAAAGAAGAAAGAGAGGCACAGAAAGAAGCAAGAGAAGTGCAGAAAGAAGCAAGCAAGGTGCAGAAAGAGGCAAGAGAAGTGCAGAAAGAGGCAAGAGAGGTGCAGAAAGAGACAAGAGAGGTGCAGAAAGAGGCAAGAGAAGTGCAGGAAGAAGCAACAGAGGTACAGAAAGTGGCAAGAGAGGTGCAGAAAGAAGGGAGGTGCAGAAAGCAGAAGAGATGTGCAGAAAGAAGCAAGAGAGGTGCAAAAAGAAGCAAGAGAAGTGCAGAAAGAAGCAACAGAGGTGCAGAAAGAGGCAAGACGGGTACAGAAAGAAGCAAGAGAGTTGCAGAAACAGGCAAAAGAGGGGCAGAAAGAGGCAAGAGAGGTGCAGAAAAAGGGAACAGGGGTGCAGAAAGAGGCAAGAGAGGTGCAGAAAGAGGGAAGAAGGGTGCAGAAAGAGGCAAAAGGGGTGCAGAAAGAATCAAGAGAGGTGAGGAAAGAAGCAAGAGAAGTACAGAAAGAAGCAACAGAGGTGCAGAAAGAGGCAAAAGGGGTGCAGAAAGAGGCATGAGAAGTGCAGAAAGAAGCAACAGAGGTACAGAAAGATGCAAGAGAAGTGCAGAAAGAGGCAAGAGAGTTGCATAAACAGGCAAAAGAGGTGCAGAAAGAGGGAACAGGGGTGCAGACAGAGGCAAGAGAGGTGCAGAAAGAGGGAAGAGGGGTGCAGAAAGAGGCAAGAGGGGTGCAGAAAGAAGCAAGAACAGTGCAGAGAGAACGAACAGAAGTGCAGAAGGAGGCAAGAGGGGTGCAGAAAGAGGCAAGAGAAGAGCAGAAAGAAGCAACAGAGGTACAGAAAGAGGCAAGAGAAGTGCAGAAAGAGGCAAGAGAGTTGCAGAAACAGGCAAAAGAGGTGCAGAAAGAGGGAACAGGGGTGCAAACAGAGGCAAGAGAGGTACAGAAAGAGGGAAGAAGGTGCAGAAAGAGGCAAAAGGGGTGCAGAAAGAAGCAAGAGTAGTACAGAAAGAAGCAAGAGACGTGCAGAAAGAGGCAAGAGAGTTGCAGAAACAGGCAAAAGAGGTGCGGAAAGAAGCAAGAGCAGTGCAGAAAGAACCAACAGAGGTGCAGAAACACACAAGAGAGGTGCAGAAAGAGGCAAGAGAACTGCAGAAAGAGGCAAGAGAGTAGCAGAAACAGGCAAAAGAGGTGCAGAAAAAGGGAACAGGCATACAGAAAGAGGCAAGAGATGTGCAGAAAGAGGGAAGAAGGATGCAGAAAGAGGCAAGACGGGTGCAGAAAGAATCAAGAGAGGAGCAGAAAGAAGCAAGAGAGATGCAGAAAGAGGCCAGAGGTGTGCAGAAAAAGGCAAGAGAAGTGCGGAAAGAAGCAACAGAGGTGCAGAATCAGGCAAGAGAAGTGCAGAAAGAGGCAAGAAATTGCAGAAACAGGCAAAAGAAGTGCAGAAAGAAGCAAGAGCAGTGCAGAATGAACCAACAGAGGTGCAGAAGGAGGCAAGAGGGCTGTAGAAAGAGGCAAGAGGGGTGCAGAAAGAGGCAAGAGAAGTACAGAAAGAGGCAAGAGAGTTGTAGAAACAGGCAAAAGAGGTGCAGAAAGAGAGAACGGGGGTGAAGACAGAGGCCAGAGAAGTGCAGAAAGAGGGAAGAAGAGTGCAGAAAGAAGCAAGAGAAGTGCAGAAAGAAGCAAAAGAGGTGCAGAAAGAGGCAAGAGGGGTACAGAGAGGGCAAGAGGAGGCAAGAGAGGTACAGACATTTGCAAGAGAGGTACAGAAGGAGGCAAGAGAGGTACAGAAAGAAGCAAGAGAAGTGCAGAAAGAAGCAACAGAGGTGCAGAAAGAGGCAAGAGAGGTGCAGAAAGAGGCAAGAGGTGCAGAAAGAAGCAAGAGAAGTGCAGAAACAAGCAACAGAGGTACAGAAAGAGGAAAGAGGGGTGCAGAAAGAAGCAACAGAGTTACAGAAAGAGGCAAGAGAAGTGCAGAAAGAGGCAAGAGAGATGCAGACACAGGCAAAAGAGGTGCAGAAAGAGGCAGGAGAGGTGCAGAAAAAGGGAACAGGGGTGCATAAAGAGGTAAGAGAGGTGCAGAAAGAGGGAAAAAGGTACAGAAAGAGGCAAAAGGGGTGCAGAAAGAAGAAAGAGAGGCACAGAAAGAAGCAAGAGAAGTGCAGAAAGAAGCAAGCAAGGTGCAGAAAGAGGCAAGAGAAGTGCAGGAAGAAGCAACAGAGGTACAGAAAGTGGCAAGAGAGGTGCAGAAAGAAGGGAGGTGCAGAAAGCAGAAGAGATGTGCAGAAAGAAGCAAGAGAGGTGCAAAAAGAAGCAAGAGAAGTGCAGAAAGAAGCAACAGAGGTGCAGAAAGAGGCAAGACGGGTACAGAAAGAAGCAAGAGAGTTGCAGAAACAGGCAAAAGAGGGGCAGAAAGAGGCAAGAGAGGTGCAGAAAAAGGGAGCAGGGGTGCAGAAAGAGGCAAGAGAGGTGCAGAAAGAGGGAAGAAGGGTGCAGAAAGAGGCAAAGGGTGCAGAAAGAATCAAGAGAGGTGAGGAAAGAAGCAAGAGAAGTACAGAAAGAAGCAACAGAGGTGCAGAAAGAGGCAAAAGGGGTGCAGAAAGAGGCACGAGAAGTGCAGAAAGAAGCAACAGAGGTACAGAAAGATGCAAGAGAAGTGCAGAAAGAGGCAAGAGAGTTGCAGAAACAGGCAAAAGAGGTGCAGAAAGAGGGAACAGGGGTGCAGACAGAGGCAAGAGAGGTGCAGAAAGAGGGAAGAGGGGTGCAGAAAGAGGCAAGAGGGGTGCAGAAATTTGCAAGAGAGGTGCAGAAAGAAGCAAGAACAGTGCAGAGAGAACGAACAGAGGTGCAGAAGGAGGCAAGAGGGGTGCAGAAAGAGGCAAGAGAAGAGCAGAAAGAAGCAACAGAGGTACAGAAAGAGGCAAGAGAAGTGCAGAAAGAGGCAAGAGAGTTGCAGAAACAGGCAAAAGAGGTGCAGAAAGAGGGAACAGGGGTGCAAACAGAGGCAAGAGAGGTACAGAAAGAGGGAAGAAGGTGCGGAAAGAGGCAAAAGCGGTGCAGAAAGAAGCAAGAGTAGTACAGAAAGAAGCAAGAGAAGTGCAGAAAGAGGCAAGAGAGTTGCAGAAACAGGCAAAAGAGGTGCGGAAAGAAGCAAGAGCAGTGCAGAAAGAACCAACAGAGGTGCAGAAACACACAAGAGAGGTGCAGAAAGAGGCAAGAGAACTGCAGAAAGAGGCAAGAGAGTAGCAGAAACAGGCAAGAGAGGTGCAGAAAAAGGGAACAGGCATACAGAAAGAGGCAAGAGATGTGCAGAAAGAGGGAAGAAGGATGCAGAAAGAGGCAAGACGGGTGCAGAAAGAATCAAGAGAGGAGCAGAAAGAAGCAAGAGAGATGCAGAAAGAGGCCAGAGGTGTGCAGAAAAAGGCAAGAGAAGTGCGGAAAGAAGCAACAGAGGTGCAGAATCAGGCAAGAGAAGTGCAGAAAGAGGCAAGAGAGTTGCAGAAACAGGCAAAAGAAGTGCAGAAAGAAGCAAGAGCAGTGCAGAACGAACCAACAGAGGTGCAGAAGGAGGCAAGAGGGCTGTAGAAAGAGGCAAGAGGGGTGCAGAAAGAGGCAAGAGAAGTACAGAAAGAGGCAAGAGAGTTGTAGAAACAGGCAAAAGAGGTGCAGAAAGAGGGAACGGGGGTGAAGACAGAGGGCAGAGAAGTGCAGAAAGAGGGAAGAAGAGTGCAGAAAGAAGCAAGAGAAGTGCAGAAAGAAGCAAAAGAGGTGCAGAAAGAGGCAAGAGGGGTACAGAGAGGCAAGAGGAGGCAAGAGAGGTACAGACATTTGCAAGAGAGGTACAGAAGGAGGCAAGAGAGGTACAGAAAGAAGCAAGAGAAGTGCAGAAAGAAGCAACAGAGGTGCAGAAAGAGGCAAGAGAGGTGCAGAAAGAGGCAAGAGGTGCAGAAAGAAGCAAGAGAAGTGCAGAAACAAGCAACAGAGGTACAGAAAGAGGCAAGAGGGGTGCAGAAAGAAGCAACAGAGTTACAGAAAGAGCCAAGAGAAGTGCAGAAAGAGGCAAGAGAGATGCAGACACAGGCAAAAGAGGTGCAGAAAGGGGGAACAAGGGTGCAGACAGAGGCAAGGGAGGTACAGAAAGAGGGAAGAGGGGTGCAGAAATTTACAAGAGAGGTGCAGAAAGAAGCAAGTGTAGTGCAGAGAGAACGAACAGAGGTGCAGAAAGAGGCAAGAGGGGTGCAGAAAAAGGCAGGAGAAGTGCAGAAAGAAGCAACAGGTGCAGAAGGAGGCAAGATAAGTGCAGAAAGAGGCAAGAGAGTTGCAGAAACAGGCAAAAGAGGTGTAGAAAGAAGCAAGAGCAGTGCAGAACGAACCAACAGAGGTGCAGAAGGAGGCAAGAGGGGTGCATAAAGAGGCAAGAGCAGTGCAGAAAGAGGCAAGAGAAGTACAGAAAGAGGCAAGAGAGTTGCAGAAACAGGCAAAAGAGGTGCAGAATGATGGAACAGGGGTGCAGACAGAGGCAAGAGAAGTGTAGAAAGAGGGAAGAAGAGTGCAGAAAGAGGCAAGGGTGATACAGAGATTTGCAAGAGAGGTGCAGAAAGAGGCAAGAGAGGTGCATAAATGTAGGAAGGTGGAATCTGACTATATGGTTGCCCCCACTTTTTTCCTGGTGTTTTGCTGGTTTATGACTTAGTTGGACTGGGACCCTGCTATTCAGGGCCCCAGTCTATCTGCTCTCTCTAAACGACATGGAGTGCACTCTAGGTACACTAGTGATTGGATACTGTGGTGCCTTATGAGTCCCTAGTATATGGTACCTTAGGTGCCAAGGGCATAGGTACTTCACAGGCCTACCAGGGGCTGCAGCATGTATTATGCCACCCCTGGGAAGCAGTCTAAATCTGACACCACAGGCCTGCTACTGCAGCCTGGGTGAGGTGGTGCTAGCACCCCTCACTGAGATATAGGTTTCCTATATCTCTCCTGCACACACATATAAACCTATCAGTCACCCCTAAGGCAGGCCCTATCAATCCTGAGGGCAGGGTGCTTGGCTTCTATGTGAGGGGGTGCCTCTGCCTGAGCAGGGCCCCTCTGCAGCTCTCAGAGTCTATTCTCTGGTGCTGTTTGTGGATGCGGTTAAACCATATACTATTAAGTGCATTATATCCTCGCGGTAAATGCTAACTTTGGAATGGCTGCATCAAAACATGTCGTGTTTGGTGTCAAACATCTTGGAATACTACCCCCCCCGCCAATCTTGGCGGCGGGGGTAGCATTCCACCCTTCTAGAGGGATAAGACATGTACCTGCTGTGGAAACGCGGTAGAATCCTAAAGAGCCATGGCATCACAAAATGGATGCCACCAGTCACAGACACTGGGCTGCCCTCCTGCTGATGACCGAAACTCGCAGTGGAGGAAGCCCAACAATAGGCATCCTGTCACAGGGAGGTGTAACCACCTCCCAGACAGGGTTTAGTGTATTGGGGCTGGGTGGGTGCACTCTTAGAGTGCTTTGAAGTCCTGCACTGGGGGAGCAGAAGGCTCCTCTGTGCATATGCCAGTTCAAACCAGCTCAGGGGCTACCTGCCCCTGCTCTGGCGCGAAACTGGACAAAGGGAAGTGGGTGTAGCCACCCCTCCCTTGACCCTCCCATAGGTGGGGTCATAGAGCTAGTCCATCCCCTCTTTTCAGTATAAGAAGGGGAACCCTTGACACTTGCTAAGCTAGATAACCCCTGGACCACGCTCTACAGAAGAATCCTGGCCCTTCGACGTTCCACTACCTTTGGAAGACAGAAGAATCTCCCTTGGAGTCAAGGAGTGACTCCCCTGCTTGGCAGGCACCAAAAACGACAACGACGGTCGCAAACTACGCCGCTCCCGCCGGAGTCCGAAGTCCCTGCAGCCCAAGAAGTGGATTTCCTGACCTCTCCCAGGCCATCGTGAGTCCCCAGCGAAGCTGAGGCAAGTGGACCCCACGAGTAACGAGGAACCGTGACCCCTGGGTACCGTGCACTATTGTCGAGTGCAACCCCTTCACAACGTTCTACGAACTTGTGCTTTGGACCACGTGTGGTCCCGACCTCCAGCAGGAATCCCTCCGAAGATCAGAGGCCTACACCATCCCGAGTGACCGTGGGCCCCTGTTGAGTGATTCCGCCCGAGGTGTCTTTGCGATCCATTGCCCGCCAGCTTAAGGGTCCCCAGAAGACTTCTTAAAGAAACCAAAGAGCTCCTCTGGTTGCTCCAGGCCTGCCCTGACTTACCTTCGCTGGGTGAGTCCCTCAGACCTTGCTGGTCTGTGCCATCGACTTTTCTTCATCTCCCCGAGACTTGCTGCTGCCAAGGCTTGTTGGCTCCAATCGAGTTGCCGACACCGCAGTCAGCTGCAGACGTCGAGGGACCCACCGAATCCAGCTCCTGGTCATCGTCGACACCTCCTGGACCACGTGGCTGAAGAGTCAAGGCACCCGCAACCGACCTGAATCAACCGACGACGGTGGGCATCCATCTTCCTTGCCCCGGGTCACTGCCAAGTGACTTTGAACACTGTCCCCTCTGCTTTCAGGTCATCCTTCTTCAGAATCCAGGCTTGGATTCCACCGGACACTTCTTCAGCTCCCGCAAGCAGCAAGTCTTCTTTGTTCGCCATTGAAAACGACGCCGCGACCCGACACCAAAGGACACCTATGCACCCGGCTTCCCTGGGTGAGGTAACTCCAGCACTACGGTGCTCCTGTGGGTGTGGGCCCTAGAACTACTTACCCTGTAAGTGACTTGCTTGTAGGTTCTCCCGAAGTATCCTAAAACTCTTTATTTCCAACCGCGACTTGCCCCATTGAAGTTAACGGCGATTCGCGCCTGTGTATCCACACTGCACGCGTCCCCCGTGGGTCCTTTACTTACCTGCCTTGGGTGGTTTTGTGAGGCCCCAGCACTTCTGAAGGCCCTAGGCCTTGTCTCCCTGCAAGTCGTTGTTTCTAAGTCTCTTACTTAGTATATGGTCTGGTACGCCCCTAGGGCCCCAGCCATATTTTGTGCTTAACTTATTGTGAAACGTTGATTTGTGCATATGTTTGTCTTCTAATCTCATAAAGAGATTAGTAGAGAGTTATTTAGAAATAAATACATATATATTTGATATATATACCTGTGTGGTGTCTTTTCATTTGGTGATTCAAGAGATTATATGGTAAAACAAGCTGCTTTACATTCCTCCGAGACTTAGCCTGAAGGCTGCTCTCCACAGCTACCACTAGGATAGCTTTCTTTAAAAGGTTGTCTTAAACCTATCTACCATAAGAGTCGATTTGCCCTGGTGCAAGGTGTCCACTTTAATTAGTGAACAGCATATACCAGGCCAACTTCTCACATTGGTGGGCAGCGTGTGGGATTCCAGCTTGCCATTGTTTTACCAGAAAATCTCTATTTGAATTACTAACTGAAAACCATTATAGGTACTCAAGGTACATATAAAGTCAAGCTTAGTATCAATAAGTTCTACTGAACTTAGAGCTGTGTGCCAAGGGATAGCACACCCTTTCCACAGCTCAAGCTAGGATCAGTAGGCCACAAACTAGTGTAGGTAGTACAACACTGCACAACACTAGAATGTCCTTAAAGGGTGGACCCAGTGGATCCACTCAGCCTCAGTATAAGGACATGGCTTTCTCTGACTTGAGAGCCATGTGTGTTGAAAGACACCTGAAGCTAGGACAGAGTCCCTCAACACTACACCTGATAGATCTGCTGACAGCAGATGACCTTAGATTGGCTCTAGGAGCTAAAGGGTCTGAATCAGTGGGTGGGTCAGTCATAGTATCTGGGTCAGATGATGAAAATCAGAATGACCAAGACTCTGTGATTGAAGGGCCAGGCTTCAAGGGGCCTGAAAAGGACAGAGGAATTCTCCCTAAGAGAACTGACAGAGAGGAGGAGAGGCACAGATCCCCTTCCAGGGAATCTGACCACTCTTATCACTCTGGCAGAGAATTTGTCCAGCAGAGGAGCTCATACTTTTCCTTAAGAGAGACCTCCTCTGAGAGAAGGTGCAAACTGCTCCAGTATGAGGAAGCCAAAGTGGCCCTCAGAACCAAGCAGTTGGCACTGGATAGAGAAGCCCTGGAGATCCAGAGAGCTTCTAGAAAAGAGGGGTTAGAACCCCCTGGTGGCAGCAACAGTGTCCCTAGAGGCAGAGAATATATTCCTGACCATAGGAACCTGAGCAAGGTTGTTCCTCCCTACCAGAGTGGGGATGATATCCACAAGTGGATAACTGCTATGGAGAGGGCCTGTAGAGTACAGCAGGTCCCCCAAAAGCAGTGGGCAGCAATCTTGTGGCTCTCCTTTTCAGATAAAGGAAGAGACAAGCTCCTCACTGTTAGAGAGGAGGATGCTGATGATTATGAGGTCCTGAAGAGTGCACTGATAGATGGGTTTGGCTTAACCACTGAGCAGTACAGGTTGAAGTTCAGAGATACCCAGAAGGCACAGACTCAGGACTGGACTGACTTTGTAGATTGTGCATCCAAGGCTCTGGAGGGTTGGCTGGTTGGCAGTAGGGTTACTGATTTCAAAGGATTTTATAATCTAATGATGAGAGAACAGATCCTTAATAATTGTCAAAACCAGCTTTTACACCAGTACCTGGTGGACTCTGATCTGACCTCTCCCCAAGAATTGGGAAAGAAGGCAGACAAATGGGTCAGAACCAGAGTAAGGCCTAAGAATCAGGGTGGTGACCACAAGAAAGATTCTACCAAGTCCCAAGAGAAAGGTGGGGATAAATCTAAGGATAAGTCCACTACAGGGCCCCAAAAGTCCTCTTCTGGGGGTGGGTCCCAAACTCCTTCCTCTCCTGAAAAGAAACCCTATTGCCATGTCTGTAAAAAGCCTGGGCACTGGAAATCTGATCCCAGTTGTCCCAGGATTGGCAATAAAGAAAATGTTCCTCCAACAACTACTACCACCCCTCCTGGTACTACCAGTAGTAATCCTCCAGTTGGGAGTAGTGCACCCAAAAAGTTAGGTGCTTTTGCAAGAGGAACAGAGGTGGGCCCTAGTTCAGACAGGACCCCCTCAACAGACTCCTCAGATTCTGATGGTGGTATAGGATTTGCCACCTTTACCGTGGGTCCCACAGCATTGGGCAGGTACAGACTGGAGCCAATAATTAATGGTCAGAAAGCTGTGGCATTTAGGGACACAGGGGCTAGTGTCACCATGGTGGCAGGGAAACTAGTCCCCCCTCACCAGCTTTTACCTGAGTTTAAATACCAGGTGACCAACATTGATGGTGTCAGAACAGAGCACCCCATGGCCATAGTCAATCTCAGCTGGGAGGGGGTCACAGGCCCAAAAAGAGTGGCAGTGTCCCCAACCTTACCTGTAGATTGCCTGATGGGCAATGATCTGGAAATTTCAGCCTGGGCTGAAATTGAACACCAAACCCATCTGAGGATGTTGGGTGTCCCTGTAAAGGTTAGTGGGGCTGTGATGGCCACAGCCCCAGCCCAAGATTTTGGAGAGATGGAGCCTGGAAGAATGGCCCACTCTCCCCCAGAAGAGAGCACAAGGGTTGAAGAAAAGTCTTCTTCCCTCCAGACAGTAGGTAAGGGTCAGCCTCCTCAGGGAACTGACCCTACCCCTAGTGAAGGAACTGCCACAGAGGTAGTCAGGCCTGGCCTGGCCCCACCCCTGATGGCAGAGGACCCTTCCAAGGTGGTACCCAGTCTGGAGCAGGTAAACTGCCCCTCTCTACCCTGCCTCAGTCAGCCCAGGGCTGCAGAGGTCAGGGAGGTCAGTGGACCCCCCAGGGCCCCCTGTCCAGAGGAACCCCCCATCAGCAGATTAGGGGCACCCAGTCTAGTAGCCCTAGCCAGGTGAAAATTCCTCAACCCACTGAGGGATCCCCCATACCTTTATGTAGGGACCTCCCCCAGAAGGACTCTGTTAGGCAAGGGCAAACCTGGGACCAAAAGGTTCCAAACATGCCATGTCCCTCCAGTGTTCCATCCAAAGGGACCCAACCCCCAGCTGTAGGCAGTCAAAGGTTGACCCTTAGAGCAAAGTGCAACTCAGTCATGGAAAGACAGGCATACATGGTGACCAGTGATCTGAGGAAGCTGAGGCCAACCTTCCTAGGGCCTCACTTCCCTACTCAGACACCCCACCAGCCTTGTACTTTACCAAAGCACACCAGAGGTAGTGATTCCCCATGGTGGAGACCCTCTCATACCCTTAGGGTGAGGGATTGCTTAGTGGACCATAAGACAGGGGGCAACCATGCTAGTGCAGGTGCTTCCTTATATGACCACTTAATCAATAAAGGCTCAACTGGTCAAGGTTAGCCTTATCTCCTTTCGTTTGGGGGGGGGTTATGTAGGAAGGTGGAATCTGACTATATGGTTGCCCCCACTTTTTTCCTGGTGTTTTGAAGGTTTATGACTTAGTTGGACTGGGACCCTGCTATTCAGGGCCCCAGTCTATCTGCTCTCTCTAAACGACATGGAGTGCACTCTAGGTGCACTAGTGATTGGATACTGTGGTGCCTTATGAGTCCCTAGTATATGGTACCTTAGGTGCCAAGGGCATAGGTACTTCACAGGCCTACCAGGGGCTGCAGCATGTATTATGCCACCCCTGGGAAGCAGTCTAAATCTGACACCACAGGCCTGCTACTGCAGCCTGGGTGAGGTGGTGCTAGCACCCCTCACTGTGATATAGGTTTCCTATATCTCTCCTGCACACACATATAAACCTATCAGTCACCCCTAAGGCAGGCCCTATCAATCCTGAGGGCAGGGTGCTTGGCTTCTATGTGAGGGGGTGTGTGAGAAGTTGGCCTGGTATATGCTGTTCACTAATTAAAGTGGACACCTTGCACCAGGGCAAATCGACTCTTATGGTAGATAGGTTTAAGACAACCTTTTAAAGAAAGCTATCCTAGTGGTAGCTGTGGAGAGCAGCCTTCAGGCTAAGTCTCGGAGGAATGTAAAGCAGCTTGTTTTACCATATAATCTCTTGAATCACCAAATGAAAAGACACCACACAGGTATATATATCAAATATATATGTATTTATTTCTAAATAACTCTCTACTAATCTCTTTATGAGATTAGAAGACAAACATATGCACAAATCAACGTTTCACAATAAGTTAAGCACAAAATATGGCTGGGGCCCTAGGGGCGTACCAGACCATATACTAAGTAAGAGACTTAGAAACAACGACTTGCAAGGAGACAAGGCCTAGGGCCTTCAGAAGTGCTGGGGCCTCACGAAACCACCCAAGGCAGGTAAGTAAAGGACCCACGGGGGACGCGTGCAGTGTGGATACACAGGCGCGAATCGCCGTTAACTTCAATGGGGCAAGTCGCGGTTGGAAATAAAGAGTTTTAGGATACTTCGGGAGAACCTACAAGCAAGTCACTTACAGGGTAAGTAGTTCTAGGGCCCACACCCACAGGAGCACCGTAGTGCTGGAGTTACCTCACCCAGGGAAGCCGGGTGCACAGGTGTCCTTTGGTGTCGGGTCGCGGCGTCGTTTTCAATGGCGAACAAAGAAGACTTGCTGCTTGCGGGAGCTGAAGAAGTGTCCGGTGGAATCCAAGCCTGGATTCTGAAGAAGGATGACCTGAAAGCAGAGGGGACAGTGTTCAAAGTCACTTGGCAGTGACCCGGGGCAAGGAAGATGGATGCCCACCGTCGTCGGTCGCTTCAGGTCGGTTGCAGGTGCCTTGACTCTTCAGCCACGTGGTCCAGGAGGCGTCGACGACGACCAGGAGCTGGATTCGGTGTGTCCCTCGACGTCTGCAGCTGACTGCGGTGTCGGCAACTCGATCGGAGCCAACAAGCCTTGGCAGCCGCAAGTCTCGGGGAGATGAAGAAAAGTCGATGGCGCAGACCAGCAAGGTCTGAGGGACTCACCCAGCGAGGGTAAGTCAGGGCAGGCCTGGAGCAACCAGGGGAGCCCTTTGGTTTCTTTAAGAAGTCTTCTGGGGACCCACAAGCCAGCGGGCAAGGGATCGCGAAGACACCTCGGGCGGAATCACTCAACAGGGGCCCACGGTCACTCGGGACGGTGTAGGCCTCTGATCTTCGGAGGGATTCCTGCTGGAGGTCGGGACCACACGTGGTCCAACGCACAAGTTCGTAGAACGTTGTGAAGGGGTTGCACTCGACAATAGTGCACGGTACCCAGGGGTCGCGGTTCCTCGTTACTCGTGGGGTCCACTTGCCTCAGCTTCGCTGGGGACTCACGATGGCCTGGGAGAGGTCAGGAAATCCACTTCTTGGGCTGCAGGGACTTCGGACTCCGGCGGGAGCGGCGTAGTTTGCGACCGTCGTTGTCGTTTTTGGTGCCTGCCAAGCAGGGGAGTCACTCCTTGACTCCAAGGGAGATTCTTCTGTCTTCCAAAGGTAGTGGAACGTCGAAGGGCCAGGATTCTTCTGTAGAGCATCGTCCAGGGGTTATCTGCTTTGCAATGGCAAGGTTCCCCCTCTTATACTAAAAAGAGGGGATGGACTAGCTCTATGACCCCACCTATGGGAGGGTCAAGGGAGGGGGTGGCTACACCCACTTCCCTTTGTCCAGTTTCGCGCCAGAGCAGGGGCAGGTAGCCCCTGAGCTGGTTTGAACTGGCATATGCACAGAGGAGCCTTCTGCTCCCCCAGTGCAGGACTTCAAAGCACTCTAAGAGTGCACCCACCCAGCCCCAATACACTAAACCCTGTCTGGGAGGTGGTTACACCTCCCTGTGACAGGATGCCTATTGTTGGGCTTCCTCCACTGTGAGTTTCGGTCATCAGCAGGAGGGCAGCCCAGTGTCTGTGACTGGTGGCATCCATTTTGTGATGCCAGGGCTCTTTAGGATTCTACCGCGTTTCCACAGCAGGTACATGTCTTATCCCTCTAGAAGGGTGGAATGCTACCCCCGCCACCAAGATTGGCGGGGGGTAGTATTCCAAGATGTTTGACACCAAACACGACATGTTTTGATGCAGCCATTCCAAAGTTAGCATTTACCGCGAGGATATAATGCACTTAAGAGTATATGGTTTAACCGCATCCACAAACAGCACCAGAGAATGGACTCTGAGAACTGCAGAGGGGCCCTGCTCATGCAGAGGCACCCCCTCACATAGAAGCCAAGCACCCTGCCCTCAGGATTGATAGGGCCTGCCTTAGGGGTGACTGATAGGTTTATATGTGTGTGCAAGAGAGATATAGGAAACCTATATCTCAGTGAGGGGTGCTAGCACCACCTCACCCAGGCTGCAGTAGCAGGCCTGTGGTGTCAGATTTAGACTGCTTCCCAGGGGTGGCATAACACATGCTGCAGCCCCTGGTAGGCCTGTGAAGTACCTATGCCCTTGGCACCTAAGGTACCATATACTAGGGACTCATAAGGCACCACAGTATCCAATCACTAGTGCACCTAGAGTGCACTCCATGTCGTTTAGAGAGAGCAGATAGACTGGGGCCCTGAATAGCAGGGTCCCAGTCCAACTAAGTCATAAACCAGCAAAACACCAGGAAAAAAGTGGGGGCAACCATATAGTCAGATTCCACCTTCCTACATAACCCCCCCAAACGAAAGGAGATAAGGCTAACCTTGGCCAGTTGAGCCTTTATTGACTAAGTGGCCATATAAGGAAGCACCTGCACTAGCATGGTTGCCCCCTGTCTTATGGTCCACTAAGCAATCCCTCACCCTAAGGGTATGAGAGGGTCTCCACCATGGGGAATCACTACCTGTGGTGTGCTTTGGTAAAGTACCAGGCTGGTGAGGTGTCTGAGTAGGGAAGTGAGGCCCTAGGAATGTTGGCCTCAGCTTTCTCAGCTCACTGGTCACCATGTATGCCTGTCTTTCCATGACTGAGTGGTACTTTGCTCTAAGGGTCAACCTTTGACTGCCTACAGCCGTGGGTTGGGTCCCTTTGGGTGGAACACTGGAGGGACATGGCATGTTTGGAACCTTTTGGTCCCAGGTTTGCCCTTGCCTAACAGAGTCCTTCTGGGGAGGTCCCTACATAAAGGTATGGGGGATCCCTCAGTGGGTTGAGGAATTTCCACCTGGCTAGGGCTACTAGCCTGGGTGCCCCTAATCTGCTGATGGGGGGGTTCCTCTGGACAGGGGGCCCTGGGGGGTCCACTGACCTCCCTGACCTCTGCAGCCCTGGGCTGACTGAGGCAGGGTAGAGAGGGGCAGGTTACCTGCTCCAGACTGGGTACCACCTTGTAAGGGTCCTCTGCCATCAGGGGGTGGCCAGGCCAGGCCTGACTACCTCTGTGGCAGTTCCTTCACTAGGGGTAGGGTCAGTTCCCTGAGGAGGCTGACCCTTACCTACTGTCTGGAGGGAAGAAGACTTTTCTTCAACCCTTGTGCTCTCTTCTGGGGGAGAGTGGGCCATTCTTCCAGGCTCCATCTCTCCAAAATCTTGGGCTGGGGCTGTGGCCATCACAGCCCCACTAACCTTTACAGGGACACCCAACATCTTCAGATGGGTTTGGTGTTCAATTTCAGCCCAGGCTGAAATTTCCAGATCATTGCCCATCAGGCAATCTACAGGTAAGGTTGGGGACACTGCCACTCTCTTTGGGCCTGTGACCCCCTCCCAGCTGAGATTGACTATGGCCATGGGGTGATCTGTTCTGACACCATCAATGTTGGTCACCTGGTATTTAAACTCAGGTAAAAGCTGGTGAGGGGGACTAGTTTCCCTGCCACCATGGTGACACTAGCCCCTGTGTCCCTAAATGCCACAGCTTTCTGACCATTAATTATTGGCTCCAGTCTGTACCTGCCCAATGCTATGGGACCCATGGTAAAGGTGGCATATCCTACACCACCATCAGAATCTGAGGAGTCTGTTGAGGGGGTCCTGTCTAAACTAGGGCCCACCTCTGTTCCTCTTGCAAACGCACCTAACTTTTTGGGTGCACTACTCCCAACTGGAGGATTACTACTGGTAGTACCAGGAGGGGTGGTAGTAGTTGTTGGAGGAACATTTTCTTTATTGCCATTCCTGGGACAACTGGGATCAGATTTCCAGTGCCCAGGCTTTTTACAGACATGGCAATAGGGTTTCTTTTCAGGAGAGGAAGGAGTTTGGGACCCACCCCCAGAAGAGGAATTTTGGGGCCCTGTAGTGGACTTATCCTTGGATTTATCCCCACCTTTCTCTTGGGACTTGGTAGAATCTTTCTTGTGGTCACCACCCTGATTCTTAGGCCTTACTCTGGTTCTGACCCATTTGTCTGCCTTCTTTCCCAATTCTTGGGGAGAGGTCAGATCAGAGTCCACCAGGTACTGGTGTAAAAGCTGGTTTTGACAATTATTAAGGATCTGTTCTCTCATCATTAGATTATAAAATCCTTTGAAATCAGTAACCCTACTGCCAACCAGCCAACCCTCCAGAGCCTTGGATGCACAATCTACAAAGTCAGTCCAGTCCTGAGTCTGTGCCTTCTGGGTATCTCTGAACTTCAACCTGTACTGCTCAGTGGTTAAGCCAAACCCATCTATCAGTGCACTCTTCAGGACTTCATAATCATCAGCATCCTCTTCTCTAACAGTGAGGAGCTTGTCTCTTCCTTTATCTGAAAAGGAGAGCCACAAGATTGCTGCCCACTGCTTTTGGGGGACCTGCTGTACTCTACAGGCCCTCTCCATAGCAGTTATCCACTTGTGGATATCATCCCCACTCTGGTAGGGAGGAACAACCTTGCTCAGGTTCCTATGGTCAGGGACATATTCTCTGCCTCTAGGGACACTGTTGCTGCCACCAGGGGGTTCTAACCCCTCTTTTCTAGAAGCTCTCTGGATCTCCAGGGCTTCCCTATCCAGTGCCAACTGCTTGGTTCTGAGGGCCACTCTGGCTTCCTCATACTGGAGCAGTTTGCACCTTCTCTCAGAGGAGGTCTCTCTTAAGGGAAAGTATGAGTTCCTCTGCTGGACAAATTCTCTGCCAGAGTGATAAGAGTGGTCAGATTCCCTGGAAGGGGATCTGTGCCTCTCCTCCTCTCTGTCAGTTCTCTTAGGGAGAATTCCTCTGTCCTTTTCAGGCCCCTTGGAGCCTGGCCCTTCAACCACAGAGTCTTGGTCATTCTGATTTTCATCATCTGACCCAGATACTATGACTGACCCACCCACTGATTCAAACCCTTTAGCTCCTAGAGCCAATCTAAGGTCATCTGCTGTTAGCAGATCTATCAGGTGCAGGGTTGAGGGACTCTGTCCTATCCTCAGGTGTCTGTCAACACACATGGCTCTCAAGTCAGAGAAAGCCATGTCCTTATACTGAGGCTGAGTGGATCCACTGGGTCCACCCTTTAAGGACATTCTAGTGTTGTGCAGTGTTGTACTACCTACACTAGTTTGTGGCCTACTGATCCTAGCTTGAGCTGTGGAAAGGGTGTGCTATCCCTTGGCACACAGCTCTAAGTTCAGTAGAACTTATTGATACTAAGCTTGACTTTATATGTACCTTGAGTACCTATAATGGTTTTCAGTTAGTAATTCAAATAGAGATTTTCTGGTAAAACAATGGCAAGCTGGAATCCCACACGCTGCCCACCAATGTGAGAAGTTGGCCTGGTATATGCTGTTCACTAATTAAAGTGGACACCTTGCACCAGGGCAAATCGACTCTTATGGTAGATAGGTTTAAGACAACCTTTTAAAGAAAGCTATCCTAGTGGTAGCTGTGGAGAGCAGCCTTCAGGCTAAGTCTCGGAGGAATGTAAAGCAGCTTGTTTTACCATATAATCTCTTGAATCACCAAATGAAAAGACACCACACAGGTATATATATCAAATATATATGTATTTATTTCTAAATAACTCTCTACTAATCTCTTTATGAGATTAGAAGACAAACATATGCACAAATCAACGTTTCACAATAAGTTAAGCACAAAATATGGCTGGGGCCCTAGGGGCGTACCAGACCATATACTAAGTAAGAGACTTAGAAACAACGACTTGCAAGGAGACAAGGCCTAGGGCCTTCAGAAGTGCTGGGGCCTCACGAAACCACCCAAGGCAGGTAAGTAAAGGACCCACGGGGGACGCGTGCAGTGTGGATACACAGGCGCGAATCGCCGTTAACTTCAATGGGGCAAGTCGCGGTTGGAAATAAAGAGTTTTAGGATACTTCGGGAGAACCTACAAGCAAGTCACTTACAGGGTAAGTAGTTCTAGGGCCCACACCCACAGGAGCACCGTAGTGCTGGAGTTACCTCACCCAGGGAAGCCGGGTGCACAGGTGTCCTTTGGTGTCGGGTCGCGGCGTCGTTTTCAATGGCGAACAAAGAAGACTTGCTGCTTGCGGGAGCTGAAGAAGTGTCCGGTGGAATCCAAGCCTGGATTCTGAAGAAGGATGACCTGAAAGCAGAGGGGACAGTGTTCAAAGTCACTTGGCAGTGACCCGGGGCAAGGAAGATGGATGCCCACCGTCGTCGGTCGCTTCAGGTCGGTTGCAGGTGCCTTGACTCTTCAGCCACGTGGTCCAGGAGGCGTCGACGACGACCAGGAGCTGGATTCGGTGTGTCCCTCGACGTCTGCAGCTGACTGCGGTGTCGGCAACTCGATCGGAGCCAACAAGCCTTGGCAGCCGCAAGTCTCGGGGAGATGAAGAAAAGTCGATGGCGCAGACCAGCAAGGTCTGAGGGACTCACCCAGCGAGGGTAAGTCAGGGCAGGCCTGGAGCAACCAGGGGAGCCCTTTGGTTTCTTTAAGAAGTCTTCTGGGGACCCACAAGCCAGCGGGCAAGGGATCGCGAAGACACCTCGGGCGGAATCACTCAACAGGGGCCCACGGTCACTCGGGACGGTGTAGGCCTCTGATCTTCGGAGGGATTCCTGCTGGAGGTCGGGACCACACGTGGTCCAACGCACAAGTTCGTAGAACGTTGTGAAGGGGTTGCACTCGACAATAGTGCACGGTACCCAGGGGTCGCGGTTCCTCGTTACTCGTGGGGTCCACTTGCCTCAGCTTCGCTGGGGACTCACGATGGCCTGGGAGAGGTCAGGAAATCCACTTCTTGGGCTGCAGGGACTTCGGACTCCGGCGGGAGCGGCGTAGTTTGCGACCGTCGTTGTCGTTTTTGGTGCCTGCCAAGCAGGGGAGTCACTCCTTGACTCCAAGGGAGATTCTTCTGTCTTCCAAAGGTAGTGGAACGTCGAAGGGCCAGGATTCTTCTGTAGAGCATCGTCCAGGGGTTATCTGCTTTGCAATGGCAAGGTTCCCCCTCTTATACTAAAAGAGGGGATGGACTAGCTCTATGACCCCACCTATGGGAGGGTCAAGGGAGGGGGTGGCTACACCCACTTCCCTTTGTCCAGTTTCGCGCCAGAGCAGGGGCAGGTAGCCCCTGAGCTGGTTTGAACTGGCATATGCACAGAGGAGCCTTCTGCTCCCCCAGTGCAGGACTTCAAAGCACTCTAAGAGTGCACCCACCCAGCCCCAATACACTAAACCCTGTCTGGGAGGTGGTTACACCTCCCTGTGACAGGATGCCTATTGTTGGGCTTCCTCCACTGTGAGTTTCGGTCATCAGCAGGAGGGCAGCCCAGTGTCTGTGACTGGTGGCATCCATTTTGTGATGCCAGGGCTCTTTAGGATTCTACCGCGTTTCCACAGCAGGTACATGTCTTATCCCTCTAGAAGGGTGGAATGCTACCCCCGCCGCCAAGATTGGCGGGGGGTAGTATTCCAAGATGTTTGACACCAAACACGACATGTTTTGATGCAGCCATTCCAAAGTTAGCATTTACCGCGAGGATATAATGCACTTAAGAGTATATGGTTTAACCGCATCCACAAACAGCACCAGAGAATGGACTCTGAGAACTGCAGAGGGGCCCTGCTCATGCAGAGGCACCCCCTCACATAGAAGCCAAGCACCCTGCCCTCAGGATTGATAGGGCCTGCCTTAGGGGTGACTGATAGGTTTATATGTGTGTGCAAGAGAGATATAGGAAACCTATATCTCAGTGAGGGGTGCTAGCACCACCTCACCCAGGCTGCAGTAGCAGGCCTGTGGTGTCAGATTTAGACTGCTTCCCAGGGGTGGCATAACACATGCTGCAGCCCCTGGTAGGCCTGTGAAGTACCTATGCCCTTGGCACCTAAGGTACCATATACTAGGGACTCATAAGGCACCACAGTATCCAATCACTAGTGCACCTAGAGTGCACTCCATGTCGTTTAGAGAGAGCAGATAGACTGGGGCCCTGAATAGCAGGGTCCCAGTCCAACTAAGTCATAAACCAGCAAAACACCAGGAAAAAAGTGGGGGCAACCATATAGTCAGATTCCACCTTCCTACAGGGTGCCTCTGCCTGAGCAGGGCCCCTCTGCAGCTCTCAGAGTCTATTCTCTGGTGCTGTTTGTGGATGCGGTTAAACCATATACTATTAAGTGCATTATATCCTCGCGGTAAATGCTAACTTTGGAATGGCTGCATCAAAACATGTCGTGTTTGGTGTCAAACATCTTGGAATACTACCCCCCGCCAATCTTGGCGGCGGGGGTAGCATTCCACCCTTCTAGAGGGATAAGACATGTACCTGCTGTGGAAACGCGGTAGAATCCTAAAGAGCCCTGGCATCACAAAATGGATGCCACCAGTCACAGACACTGGGCTGCCCTCCTGCTGATGACCGAAACTCGCAGTGGAGGAAGCCCAACAATAGGCATCCTGTCACAGGGAGGTGTAACCACCTCCCAGACAGGGTTTAGTGTATTGGGGCTGGGTGGGTGCACTCTTAGAGTGCTTTGAAGTCCTGCACTGGGGGAGCAGAAGGCTCCTCTGTGCATATGCCAGTTCAAACCGGCTCAGGGGCTACCTGCCCCTGCTCTGGCGCGAAACTGGACAAAGGGAAGTGGGTGTAGCCACCCCCTCCCTTGACCCTCCCATAGGTGGGGTCATAGAGCTAGTCCATCCCCTCTTTTCAGTATAAGAAGGGGAACCCTTGAACTTGCTAGTTAGATAACCCCTGGACGATGCTCTACAGAAGAATCCTGGCCCTTCGACGTTCCACTACCTTTGGAAGACAGAAGAATCTCCCTTGGAGTCAAGGAGTGACTCCCCTGCTTGGCAGGCACCAAAAACGACAACGACGGTCGCAAACTACACCGCTCCCGCCGGAGTCCGAAGTCCCTGCAGCCCAAGAAGTAGATTTCCTGACCTCTCCCAGGCCATCGTGAGTCCCCAGCGAAGCTGAGGCAAGTGGACCCCACGAGTAACGAGGAACCGCGACCCCTGGGTACCGTGCACTATTGTCAAGTGCAACCCCTTCACAACGTTCTACGAACTTGTGCTTTGGACCACGTGTGGTCCCGACCTCCAGCAGGACTCCCTCCGAAGATCAGAGGCCTACACCGTCCGGAGTGACCGTGGGCCCCTGTTGAGTGATTCCGCCCGAGGTGTCTTTGCGATCCCTTGCCTGCCGGCTTGTGGGTCCCCAGAAGACTTCTTAAAGAAACCAAAGGGCTCCCCTGGTTGCTCCAGGCCTGCCCTGACTTACCCTCGCTGGGTGAGTCCCTCAGACCTTGCTGGTCTGCGCCATTGACTTTTCTTCATCTCCCGAGACTTGCTGCTGCCAAGGCTTGTTGGCTCCAATCGAGTTGCCGACACTGCAGTCAGCTGCAGACGTCAAGGGACCCACCGAATCCCGCTCCTGGTCGTCGTCGACACCTCCTGGACCACGTGGCTGAAGAGTCAAGGCACCCGCAACTGACCTGAATCAACCGACGACGGTGGGCATCCATCTTCCTTGCCCCGGGTCACTGCCAAGTGACTTTGAACACTGTCCCCTCTGCTTTCAGGTCATCCTTCTTCAGAATCCAGGCTTGGATTCCACCGGACACTTCTTCAGCTCCCGCAAGCAGCAAGTCTTCTTTGTTCGCCATTGAAAACGACGCCGCGACCCGACACCAAAGGACACCTATGCACCCGGCTTCCCTGGGTGAGGTAACTCCAGCACTACGGTGCTCCTGTGGGTGTGGGCCCTAGAACTACTTACCCTGTAAGTGACTTGCTTGTAGGTTCTCCCGAAGTATCCTAAAACTCTTTATTTCCAACCGCGACTTGCCCCATTGAAGTTAACGGCGATTCGCGCCTGTGTATCCACACTGCACGCGTCCCCGTGGGTCCTTTACTTACCTGCCTTGGGTGGTTTTGTGAGGCCCCAGCACTTCTGAAGGCCCTAGGCCTTGTCTCCCTGCAAGTCGTTGTTTCTAAGTCTCTTACTTAGTATATGGTCTGGTACGCCCCTAGGGCCCCAGCCATATTTTGTGCTTAACTTATTGTGAAACGTTGATTTGTGCATATGTTTGTCTTCTAATCTCATAAAGAGATTAGTAGAGAGTTATTTAGAAATAAATACATATATATTTGATATATATACCTGTGTGGTGTCTTTTCATTTGGTGATTCAAGAGATTATATGGTAAAACAAGCTGCTTTACATTCCTCCGAGACTTAGCCTGAAGGCTGCTCTCCACAGCTACCACTAGGATAGCTTTCTTTAAAAGGTTGTCTTAAACCTATCTACCATAAGAGTCGATTTGCCCTGGTGCAAGGTGTCCACTTTAATTAGTGAACAGCATATACCAGGCCAACTTCTCACAAGAAAGAACCAACAGAGGTGCAGAAGAGGCAAGAGGGTGCAAAAAGAGGCAAGAGAAGTGCAGAAAGAAGCAAAAGAGGTGCAGAAAGAGGCAAGAGAGGTGCAGAAAAAGGGAACAGGGGTGCATAAAGAGGTAAGAGAGGTGCAGAAAGAGGGAAAAAGGTACAGAAAGAGGCAAAAGGGGTGCAGAAAGAAGAAAGAGAGGCACAGAAAGAAGCAAGAGAAGTGCAGAAAGAAGCAAGCACGGTGCAGAAAGAGGCAAGAGAAGTGCAGAAAGAGGCAAGAGAGGTGCAGAAAGAGACAAGAGAGGTGCAGAAAGAGGCAAGAGAAGTGCAGGAAGAAGCAACAGAGGTACAGAAAGTGGCAAGAGAGGTGCAGAAAGAAGGGAGGTGCAGAAAGCAGAAGAGATGTGCAGAAAGAAGCAAGAGAGGTGCAAAAAGAAGCAAGAGAAGTGCAGAAAGAAGCAACAGAGGTGCAGAAAGAGGCAAGACGGGTACAGAAAGAAGCAAGAGAGTTGCAGAAACAGGCAAAAGAGGGGCAGAAAGAGGCAAGAGAGGTGCAGAAAAAGGGAACAGGGGTGCAGAAAGAGGCAAGAGAGGTACAGAAAGAGGGAAGAAGGGTGCAGAAAGAGGCAAAGGGGTGCAGAAAGAATCAAGAGAGGTGAGGAAAGAAGCAAGAGAAGTACAGAAAGAAGCAACAGAGGTGCAGAAAGAGGCAAAAGGGGTGCAGAAAGAGGCACGAGAAGTGCAGAAAGAAGCAACAGAGGTACAGAAAGATGCAAGAGAAGTGCAGAAAGAGCAAGAGAGTTGCAATAACAGTCACAATAGGTGCAGAAAGAGGGAACAGGGGCGCAGACACAGGCAAGAGAGGTGCAGAAAGAGGGAAGAGGGGTGCAGAAAGAGGCAAGAGGGGTGCAGAAATTTGCAAGAGAGGTACAGAAAGAAGCAAGAGCAGTGCCGAGAGAATGAACAGAGGTGCAGAAGGAGGCAAGAGGGGTGCAGAAAGAGGCAAGAGAAGAGCAGAAAGAAGCAACAGAGGTACAGAAAGAGGCAAGAGAAGTGCAGAAAGAGGCAAGAGAGTTGCAGAAACAGGCAAAAGAGGTGCATAAAGAGGGAACAGGGGTGCAAACAGAGGCAAGAGAGGTACAGAAAGAGGGAAGAAGGTGCAGAAAGAGGCAAAGGGGTGCAGAAAGAAGCAAGAGTAGTACAGAAAGAAGCAAGAGAAGTGCAGAAAGAGGCAAGAGAGTTGCAGAAACAGGCAAAAGAGGTGCAGAAAGAAGCAAGAGCAGTGCAGAAAGAACCAACAGAGGTGCAGAAAGAAGCAGGAAAAGTGCATAAAGAAGCAAGAGAACTGCAGAAAGAGGCAAGAGAGTAGCAGAAACAGGCATGAGAGGTGCAGAAAAAGGGAACAGGCATACAGAAAGAGGCAAGAGAGGTACAGAAAGAGGGAAGAAGGGTGCAGAAAGAGGCAAGACGGGTGCAGAAAGAATCAAGAGAGGTGCAGAAAGAAGCAAGAGGGGTGCAGAAAGAAGCAAGAGTAGTACAGAAAGAAGCAAGAGAAGTGCAGAAAGAGGCAAGAGAGTTGCAGAAACAGGCAAAAGAGGTGCGGAAAGAAGCAAGAGCAGTGCAGAAAGAAACCAACAGAGGTACAGAAAGAAGCAGGAGAAGTGCAGAAAGAAGCAAGAGGGGTGCAGAAAGAAGCAAGAGAAGTACAGAAAGAAGCAAGAGAAGTGCAGAAAGAGGCAAGAGAGTTGCAGAAACAGGCAAAAGAGGTGCAGAAAGAAGCAAGAGCAGTGCAGAAAGAACCAACAGAGGTGCAGAAACACACAAGAGAGGTGCAGAAAGAGGCAAGAGAAGTGCAGAAAGAGGCAAGAGAGTAGCAGAAACAGGCAAGAGAGGTGCAGAAAAAGGGAACAGGCATACAGAAAGAGGCAAGAGCGGTGCAGAAAGAGGGAAGAAGGATGCAGAAAGAGGCAAGACAGGTGCAGAAAGAATCAAGAGAGGAGCAGAAAGAAGCAAGAGAGATGCAGAAAGAAGCAACAGAGGTGCAGAAAGAGGCCAGAGGTGTGCAGAAAAAGGCAAGAGAAGTGCGGAAAGAAGCAACAGAGGTGCAGAATCAGGCAAGAGAAGTGCAGAAAGAGGCAAGTGAGTTGCAGAAACAGGCAAAAGAAGTGCAGAAAGAAGCAAGAGCAGTGCAGAACGAACCAACAGAGGTGCAGAAGGAGGCAAGAGGGCTGTAGAAAGAGGCAAGAGGGGTGCAGAAAGAGGCAAGAGAAGTACAGAAAGAGGCAAGAGAGTTGTAGAAACAGGCAAAAGAGGTGCAGAAAGAGGGAACGGGGTGAAGACAGAGGCCAGAGAAGTGCAAAAAGAGGGAAGAAGAGTGCAGAAAGAAGCAAGAGAAGTGCATAAAGAAGCAAAAGAGGTGCAGAAAGAGGCAAGAGGGGTACAGAGAGGCAAGAGGAGGCAAGAGAGGTACAGACATTTGCAAGAGAGGTACAGAAGGAGGCAAGAGAGGTACAGAAAGAAGCAAGAGAAGTGCAGAAAGAAGCAACAGAGGTGCAGAAAGAGGCAAGAGAGGTGCAGAAAGAGGCAAGAGGTGCAGAAAGAAGCAAGAGAGGTGCAGAAACAAGCAACAGAGGTACAGAAAGAGGCAAGAGGGGTGCAGAAAGAAGCAACAGAGTTACAGAAAGAGGCAAGAGAAGTGCAGAAAGAGGCAAGAGAGATGCAGACACAGGCAAAAGAGGTGCAGAAAGGGGGAACAAGGGTGCAGACAGAGGCAATGGAGGTACAGAAAGAGGGAAGAGGGGTGCAGAAATTTACAAGAGAGGTGCAGAAAGAAGCAAGTGCAGTGCAGAGAGAACGAACAGAGGTGCAGAAAGAGGCAAGAGGGGTGCAGAAAAAGGCAGGAGAAGTGCAGAAAGAAGCAACAGGTGCAGAAGGAGGCAAGATAAGTGCAGAAAGAGGCAAGAGAGTTGCAGAAACAGGCAAAAGAGGTGTAGAAAGAAGCAAGAGCAGTGCAGAACAGAACCAACAGAGGTGCAGAAGGAGGCAAGAAGGGTGCATAAAGAGGCAAGAGCAGTGCAGAAAGAGGCAATAGAAGTACAGAAAGAGGCAAGAGAGGCGCAGAAACAGGCAAAAGAGGTGCAGAATGATGGAACAGGGGTGCAGACAGAGGCAAGAGAAGTGTAGAAAGAGGGAAGAAGAGTGCAGAAAGAGGCAAGGGTGATACAGAGATTTGCAAGAGAGGTGCAGAAAGAAGCAAGAGCAGTGCAGATAGAACCAACAGAGGTGCAGAAGAGGCAAGAGGGGTGCAAAAAGAGGCAAGAGAAGTGCAGAAAGAAGCAAAAGAGGTGCAGAAAGAGGCAAGAGAGGCGCAGAAAAAGGGAACAGGGGTTTTTTTTTTGTCCTCATACATGGCATTCGGCGTATGGCTGGGGCTGTGTGCATACTGATTGGGGAGTCCCACACTTCGCCTCTGCCCGGGAAGCCAAGGCCTTGATAAACTATGCATCTGGAGCTATATACGATCTGACTACACTCCAGCCAAGTTTAGTATGCCTTAATCATTGGACTTTACTATATCGTCTCCTCTTTATACATTTTCCGACTAATGAGTCACCCTTGCATGGCTTCTTCTGAAAGCATCTCCCAAATTGGTCTCCACATTTTAATCCGTCTAGATAGACCTTTGGCACAATCTAACCTACAGGTATTTTTAACATATAAAATCCATTCTCTTAATGAAGGTGCTGACTGTGTTGCCCATTTCGTGCATATTTCTCTACGTGCCATAATTATCAAAGCAAATAATAAGTGTGCTTGAGGTATGTTCGCTAAATAATTTTCATTTCCTCTGTACATTATCCCAAAAATAACAAGTTCAAGGCTTACCTGGACTTTGATTCCTAGTGTTTTGGAGACAAACTCACCCACCTCGCACCAGAAGATCTGGATTAACGGACATCACCATAGCATATGCACGTCGTCCGCATTTTCCAGTCCACACTTGGGACAGTATCTTCTCGTGCCTCCTCCCATTTTGGCCAATTTTTTTGGGGACCAGTAAGCTCTGTATAGAGTAAACAGATGATTTCTTCTTAAAGGAGCAGGTCTGATATTTGACCAAAGTGCTGCATATGATACTTGCCATAAAGTGTGAATATCAGCGTCTGGTATGTCCGTTCTCCATATCTCCTCTGGTGCAGGTAGCTTGTTGTCCTCCGCTTCCACTAGCATCCAGTACCACTTGGATACTTCCTTTTTAAATACTTGATCTTCCATGAATTCTCCCTCCCATTCTGTGTCTGAGCTGAACTGCCGTTCATTTCGAGCCCAACTTGACAATTGGAGATATTTAAGTCTTGCCAAGGTGTAATTTGTTTTTGAAGCAAGAGTATCCCAAGCAATGAGAGAGTTTCCTTCAATTAAATCTCCCCAAGTTTTCAAACCCGCCCTCAATAAAGGAAGGGCTAGGATATCCAAAAGACATTCTGGCGTGCCTGGAGAATTCCAAATTGGAGCTTTGCTACTGTAATATCGTATACCCATGACTCGTTTGATTTGTACCCAAACTTCACAGGCGGCTAGCAAAACCTTGAACCTGATCTTTTAAAAAAATTTAGGATGACCATATTTGAATAAGAAAAATTTTCCTTCTGCCGGGAGATCCATTTTTAACGCCCGTGAGTAAGGTGGCGAGTTTTGTGCATTGTCCATAAGAAGATGCCTGGTATTTTTAAAGAAGAAAGCCCAATGATATAGTTTAAAATCCGGCAAGGCGATTCCCCCATCCACTTTCTTTTTGCGTAGTTTTTCCATGCTATTCTCACCGCTTTATTTTTCCACACAAAGCTGGTCAAATCACTTTGCAGTTTCTGCAACCATTCTGATTTAAAATGTAATGGTAAAGCGTTGAAGATGAAAGTGAATTTTGGGAGAATCATCATTTTAATCAAATTCGCTCTACCCAAAACAGATAACGGCAGATGCATCCATGATTCCAATAAGGCCTTTGTTTCCAGCTGAATTCTCCTAAAATTTATGAGGGCTATACTATTCAAGTCTTTGGTTATTCTAACTCCCAAATATCTAATCTCTGGCTTTTCTAGTTGAGAGTTTGTTGGTCCGTTCCATGTCATGGTTTCCGTTTTATCATTATTCACTAGGTAGCCAGATATTGTTCCAAACTTTCCCATTATTTCCATTATTCGTGGTAGTGCCGTCCTAGGATTCGGTGTATATATCATCAAATCATCTGCGTATAGAGCTGTTTTTATTTCCCATTCTAGATATCTAAAAGGGGTAATCCCAGTTTCCGATCTGATTCTCCTGGCCAGGGGTTCTATATAAATATTAAATAATAAAGGGGACAAGGGGCAGCCTTGCCGAGTCCCACGCCCTATCTTAATCGGCGGTGAAAGTGCACCATTTACCACTATCCTAGCTGTTGGTGTTTCATAAATTGCTTTTATAGTGTTTAAGAAATTGTCCCCCAAGTTATTTTGTTTTATGACTCTGTACAGGAACGGCCAACTTACTCTGTCGAAAGCTTTAGCAGCATCTATCATTATTACAGTTAGTGGTGCTTTTGTAGTAGTGGCTATATCTATGGCTGTGATTAATTCGTGTGTTAAATCCTTCAACTGTCTATTTTTCATGAATCCCTTTTGGTTGGAATGTATAATGCTCCCCAATGTCTTGCCCAACCTTACCGCTAAAATTTGAGTGAAGATTTTGTAGTCACTGTTTAATAATGAGATTGGCCTATATGATTCACATCTTAGCGAGTCCTTCCCTGGCTTCAATATTAAAGTGATTACGGCCTCATTCCATGAGGTTGGGATGGAGAGCCTGGTGACTATGTATACTATTAAATAACTTGTGTAAATGTGGGGTTAAAATCTCCTTTAAGACTTTATAGAGTTCATTAGGGATACCGTCCGGTCCCGATGCCTTCCCCCTCTTTGAACTAGAGATTGCTTTTTCTATCTCAAGGATGCTAATTTCCTGATTTAGCATTTCTTTTAAGTCTGTGTTTATCCTAGGTAGGGTATCCTGATCCAGCCACCCATCTAGCTCTAGTTGGGAATCTCTCTTCTCTTCAGTGTATAACTCTTGAAAAAAGTCTCCAAATGCCTTGCCTATACTCGCGTTATCCTCGCATGGTATTTGGGAACCGTTCTCCTGTATTTTTTTGATCTCGTTTCTCAGCTGATCTTGTTTTACCTTCCACGCGAGGAGTTTCCCGCACCCTTCCCCATATTCATAATGGGCCATTCTACTGGCATCCCATCGTTCTTTAATTTTCCCTTCCAAAAATTCTGTCAACTGCTCTTTAGCTTCATTTAACTTGTTCTGTAGTCCAAGCCTTGAGGCATTGTTTTGGCAACCTGTGAGGGTTTCCTGTGCTAATTTAATCTTGTCTTCATATGCTTTAATTTTTTTTTCTCTTCTTTTTTATAAAAAGCAGCCTGACTTATCAGTCTCCCCGGAGATAGGCTTTAAAAGTGTCCCAAACTATATATGGTGCTGCTGAGTTTGAGTTTATTTCAAAAAATTCGGCCACTTCTTCTTTTAATTTGTCCACCACTTCATGTTTCGCTAGAAGTGTTCTGTCTAGTGTCCATCTATTTTCTGTTACATTTCCTCTCATAGACATTTCTAGCCTCACTGCTGCGTGGTCAGACAAGTGCTCTGGCTGATGTGTGACCTTGATGTTATTTTCTCTTAATCTCTCACTCACCAGGAATAAATCAATTCTTGAAGCGTGGGAATATTTTTTATTTTGATATGTAAATTCTTTTTATTGCCAACATTTAATCTCCATATATCTATTAGCCCTAAACCCTTCATCAGTTGTTTTAAGCTCTTTCTCATTTTTGGTGCGCTAATGATGTGTTGTGATGATGATCTGTCAAGTAGAGGATTCATTAAAATATTAAAATCTCCTGCCATAATAATGTTATATTTGGATTCTAGTAGATGTCTATATAGATCATTAAGAGGGGAAGGGTCATCTATGTTGGGTCCATAGTATCCTACCAACGTGAAACCTAGTTTGTCTATTTTGATGTCCACTATTACCCATCTACCCCCTTTATCTACTTTACAGTCTTCTATTTTGAGATTGGCCACCTTTTTAAATAATATAGCTACTCCCTTAACATTACATGATTGCCTAGAGCATACCATATGTATTATCCATTTGTTTTGTTTGAGTATGTTTCCCCACTCCTCTTCTCGTAGGTGCGTCTCCTGCAATATAATTATGTCGTTGTCAGACAATTTAATTAATTCTAAGATCTTCCTCCTTCTTTTATGCACTCTCAACCCATTAACGTTCCAGGATATTATTCTGAGATTATTCATTTTCTTCTCCCCTTTGCCCTTGCCTTGGTTCTTTAAACCCTTCTTTTTGATATCTATTTACGTCATGTATGAGGATATTTTTTTTGATTTTTCCCCCTAATGCTCCCCACCCAGTGCTCCTATTTACAAGTAAGAGTGTGCATTCTTCTTGATGAGACCCTCCTCCCACCCTAGGGAACCCTCCCTTTTTCCATACGGGGTGTCGCATTGCACCCCTTGAAGCTCCGGCGTTCCTATTTCTTCTAAGTTTTAATGTGTACTTTTTTGACTGTTTATGAGGTCTATCAGGTTCTCAACCTCTTTGACTTCTCTGAAGTTGTACATTTTGTTCTTCCACATAACTTTCAACGTGGCAGGGAATTTCAATTGCGCTGTTGCCCCTAGTGTCTCAAGAATTTTGATGTGCTTCTGTAGGAGAGTAGGATCTGCCTCTTATGTTGCCCCCACTTTTTTCCTGATGTTAGCACTGGTTTCTGGCTATAGTCTGGCTGGGTCCCTGCCAATCAGGGCCCCAGCCTCTCTGTTCTCTCTAAACGACATGGAGTGCACTCTAGGTGCACTAGTGATTGGATACTGTGGTGCCTTATGAGTCCCTAGTATATGGTACCTTAGGTGCCAAGGGCATAGGTACTTCACAGGCCTCCCAGGGGCTGCAGCATATGTTATGCCACCCCTGGGAAGCAGTCTAAATCTGACACCACAGGCCTGCTACTGCAGCCTGGGTGAGGTGGTGCTAGCACCCCTCACTGAGATATAGGTTTCCTATATCTCTCCTGCACACACATATAAACCTATCAGTCACCCCTAAGGCAGGCCCTATCAATCCTGAGGGCAGGGTGCTTGGCTTCTATGTGAGGGGGTGCCTCTGCATGAGCAGGGCCCCTCTGCAGTTCTCAGAGTCCATTCTCTGGTGCTGTTTGTGGATGCGGTTAAACCATATACTCTTAAGTGCATTATATCCTCGCGGTAAATGCTAACTTTGGAATGGCTGCATCAAAACATGTCGTGTTTGGTGTCAAACATCTTGGAATACTACCCCCCGCCAATCTTGGCGGTGGGGGTAGCATTCCACCCTTCTAGAGGGATAAGACATGTACCTGCTGTGGAAACGCGGTAGAATCCTAAAGAGCCCTGGCATCACAAAATGGATGCCACCAGTCACAGACACTGGGCTGCCCTCCTGCTGATGACCGAAACTCACAGTGGAGGAAGCCCAACAATAGGCATCCTGTCACAGGGAGGTGTAACCACCTTCCAGACAGGGTTTAGTGTATTGGGGCTGGGTGGGTGCACTCTTAGAGTGCTTTGAAGTCCTGCACTGGGGGAGCAGAAGGCTCCTCTGTGCGTATGCCAGTTCAAACCAGCTCAGGGGCTACCTGCCCCTGCTCTGGCGCGAAACTGGACAAAGGGAAGTGGGTGTAGCCACCCCTCCCTTGACCCTCCCATAGGTGGGGTCATAGAGCTAGTCCATCCCCTCTTTTAGTATAAGAGGGGGAACCTTGCCATTGCAAAGCAGATAACCCGTGGACGACGCTCTACAGAAGAATCCTGGCCCTTCGACGTTCCACTACTTTTGGAAGACAGAAGAATCTCCCTTGGAGTCAAGGAGAGACTCCCCTGCTTGGCAGGCACCAAAAACGACAACGACGGTCGCAAACTACGCCGCTCCCGCCGGAGTCCGAAGTCCCTGCAGCCCAAGAAGTAGATTTCCTGACCTCTCCCAGGTCATCGTGAGTCCCCAGCGAAGCTGAGGCAAGTGGACCCCACGAGTAACGAGGAACCGCGACCCCTGGGTACCATGCACTATTGTCGAGTGCAACCCCTTCACAACGTTCTACGAACTTGTACTTTGGCCCACGTGTGGTCCCGACCTCCAGCAGGAATTCCTCCGAAGATCAGAGGCCTACACCGTCCCGAGTGACCGTGGGCCCCTGTTGAGTGATTCCGCCCGAGGTGTCTTCGCGATCCCTTGCCCGCTGGCTTGTGTGTCCCCAGAAGACTTCTTAAAGAAACCAAAGGGCTCCCCTGGTTGCTCCAGGCCTGCCCTGACTTACCTTCGCTGGGTGAGTTCCTCAGACCTTGCTGGTCTGCGCCATCGACTTTTCTTCATCTCCCCGAGACTTGCTGCTGCCAAGGCTTGTTGGCTCTAATCGAGTTGCCGACACCGCAGTCAGCTGTAGACGTCGAGGGACCCACGGAATCCAGCTCCTGGTCGTCGTCGACGCCTCCTGGACCACGTGGCTGAAGAGTCAAGGCACCCGCAACTGACCTGAATCAACCGACGACGGTGGGCATCCATCTTCCTTGCCCCGGGTCACTGCCAAGTGACTTTGAACACTGTCCCCTCTGCTTTCAGGTCATCCTTCTTCAGAATCCAGGCTTGGATTCCACCGGACACTTCTTCAGCTCCCGCAAGCAGCAAGTCTTCTTTGTTCGCCATTGAAAACGACGCCGCGACCCGACACCAAAGGACACCTGTGCACCCGGCTTCCCTGGGTGAGGTAACTCCAGCACTACGGTGCTCCTGTGGGTGTGGGCCCTAGAACTACTTACCCTGTAAGTGACTTGCTTGTAGGTTCTCCCGAAGTATCCTAAAACTCTTTATTTCCAACCGCGACTTGCCCCATTGAAGTTAACGGCGATTCGCGCCTGTGTATCCACACTGCACGCGTCCCCCGTGGGTCCTTTACTTACCTGCCTTGGGTGGTTTCGTGAGGCCCCAGCACTTCTGAAGGCCCTAGGCCTTGTCTCCTTGCAAGTCGTTGTTTCTAAGTCTCTTACTTAGTATATGGTCTGAGTACGCCCCTAGGGCCCCAGCCATATTTTGTGCTTAACTTATTGTGAAACGTTGATTTGTGCATATGTTTGTCTTCTAATCTCATAAAGAGATTAGTAGAGAGTTATTTAGAAATAAATACATATATATTTGACATATATACCTGTGTGGTGTCTTTTCATTTGGTGATTCAAGAGATTATATGGTAAAACAAGCTGCTTTACATTCCTCCGAGACTTAGCCTGAAGGCTGCTCTCCACAGCTACCACTAGGATAGCTTTCTTTAAAAGGTTGTCTTAAACCTATCTACCATAAGAGTCGATTTGCCCTGGTGCAAGGTGTCCACTTTAATTAGTGAACAGCATATACCAGGCCAACTTCTCACATTGGTGGGCAGCGTGTGGGATTCCAGCTTGCCATTGTTTTACCAGAAAATCTCTATTTGAATTACTAACTGAAAACCATTATAGGTACTCAAGGTACATATAAAGTCAAGCTTAGTATCAATAAGTTCTACTGAACTTAGAGCTGTGTGCCAAGGGATAGCACACCCTTTCCACAGCTCAAGCTAGGATCAGTAGGCCACAAACTAGTGTAGGTAGTACAACACTGCACAACACTAGAATGTCCTTAAAGGGTGGACCCAGTGGATCCACTCAGCCTCAGTACAAGGACATGGCTTTCTCTGACTTGAGAGCCATGTGTGTTGACAGACACCTGAGGACTAGGACAGAGTCCCTCAACACTCCACCTGATAGATCTGCTGACAGCAGATGACCTTAGATTGGCTCTAGGAGCTAAAGGGTTTGAATCAGTGGGTGGGTCAATCATAGTATCTGGGTCAGATGAGGACAATCCGAATGACCAAGACTCTGTGGTTGAAGGGCCAGGCTTCAAGGAGCCTGAACAGGACAGAGGAGTTCTCCCTAAGAGAACTGGCAGAGTGGATGAGAGGCACAGATCCCCTTCCAGGGAATCTGAGCACTCTTATCACTCTGGCAGAGAATTTGTCCAGGAGAGGAGCTCATACTTTAACTTAAGAGAGACCTCCTCTGAGAGAAGGTGCAAACTGCTCCAGTATGAGGAAGCCAAAGTGGCCCTCAGAACCAAGCAGTTGGCACTGGATATAGAAGCCCTGGAGATCCAGAGAGCTTCCAGAAGGGAGGGTTTAGAACCCCCTGGTGGCAGCAACAGTGTCTCTAGAGGCAGAGAATATGTCCCTGACCATAGGAACCTGAGCAAGGTTGTTCCTCCCTACCAGAGTGGGGATGATATCCACAAGTGGATAACTGCTATGGAGAGGGCCTGTAGAGTACAGCAGGTCCCCCAAAAGCAGTGGGCAGCAATCTTGTGGCTCTCCTTTTCAGATAAAGGAAGAGACAAGCTCCTCACTGTTAGAGAGGAGGATGCTGATGATTATGAGGTCCTGAAGAGTGCACTGATAGATGGGTTTGGCTTAACCACTGAGCAGTACAGGTTGAAGTTCAGAGATACCCAGAAGGCACAGACTCAGGACTGGACTGACTTTGTAGATTGTGCATCCAAGGCTCTGGAGGGTTGGCTGGTTGGCAGTAGGGTTACTGATTTCAAAGGATTTTATAATCTAATGATGAGAGAACAGATCCTTAATAATTGTCAAAACCAGCTTTTACACCAGTACCTGGTGGACTCTGATCTGACCTCTCCCCAAGAATTGGGAAAGAAGGCAGACAAATGGGTCAGAACCAGAGTAAGGCCTAAGAATCAGGGTGGTGACCACAAGAAAGATTCTACCAAGTCCCAAGAGAAAGGTGGGGATAAATCTAAGGATAAGTCCACTACAGGGCCCCAAAAGTCCTCTTCTGGGGGTGGGTCCCAAACTCCTTCCTCTCCTGAAAAGAAACCCTATTGCCATGTCTGTAAAAAGCCTGGGCACTGGAAATCTGATCCCAGTTGTCCCAGGATTGGTAATAAAGAAAATGTTCCTCCAACAACTACTACCACCCCTCCTGGTACTACCAGTAGTAATCCTCCAGTTGGGAGTAGTGCACCCAAAAGTTAGGTGCTTTTGCAAGAGGAACAGAGGTGGGCCCTAGTTCAGACAGGACCCCTCAACAGACTCCTCAGATTCTGATGGTGGTATAGGATTTGCCACCTTTACCGTGGGTCCCACAGCATTGGGCAGGTACAGACTGGAGCCAATAATTAATGGTCAGAAAGCTGTGGCATTTAGGGACACTGGGGCTAGTGTCACCATGGTGGCAGGGAAACTAGTCCCCCTCACCAGCTTTTACCTGAGTTTAAATACCAGGTGACCAACATTGATGGTGTCAGAACAGAGCACCCCATGGCCATAGTCAA
Organism: Calotriton arnoldi; assembly: GCA_963921515.1. Taxonomy (NCBI): domain Eukaryota; kingdom Metazoa; phylum Chordata; class Amphibia; order Caudata; family Salamandridae; genus Calotriton; species Calotriton arnoldi. The sequence continues at coordinate 1,945,872 of CAWUFW010000151.1, read as the reverse complement.
TCTCAGCTGGGAGGGGGTCACAGGCCCAAAAGAGTGGCAGTGTCCCCAACCTTACCTGTAGATTGCCTGATGGGCAATGATCTGGAAATTTCAGCCTGGGCTGAAATTGAACACCAAACCCATCTGAGGATGTTGGGTGTCCCTGTAAAGGTTAGTGGGGCTGTGATGGCCACAGCCCCAGCCCAAGATTTTGGAGAGATGGAGCCTGGAAGAATGGCCCACTCTCCCCCAGAAGAGAGCACAAGGGTTGAAGAAAAGTCTTCTTCCCTCCAGACAGTAGGTAAGGGTCAGCCTCCTCAGGGAACTGACCCTCCCCCTAGTGAAGGAACTGCCACAGAGGTAGTCAGGCCTGGCCTGGCCCCACCCCTGATGGCAGAGGACCCTTCCAAGGTGGTACCCAGTCTGGAGCAGGTAAACTGCCCCTCTCTACCCTGCCTCAGTCAGCCCAGGGCTGCAGAGGTCAGGGAGGTCAGTGGACCCCCAGGGCCCCCTGTCCAGAGGAACCCCCCATCAGCAGATTAGGGGCACCCAGTCTAGTAGCCCTAGCCAGGTGAAAATTCCTCAACCCACTGAGGGATCCCCCATACCTTTATGTAGGGACCTCCCCCAGAAGGACTCTGTTAGGCAAGGGCAAACCTGGGACCAAAAGGTTCCAAACATGCCATGTCCCTCCAGTGTTCCATCCAAAGGGACCCAACCCCCAGCTGTAGGCAGTCAAAGGTTGACCCTTAGAGCAAAGTGCAACTCAGTCATGGAAAGACAGGCATACATGGTGACCAGTGATCTGAGGAAGCTGAGGCCAACCTTCCTAGGGCCTCACTTCCCTACTCAGACACCCCACCAGCCTTGTACTTTACCAAAGCACACCAGAGGTAGTGATTCCCCATGGTGGAGACCCTCTCATACCCTTAGGGTGAGGGATTGCTTAGTGGACCATAAGACAGGGGGCAACCATGCTAGTGCAGGTGCTTCCTTATATGACCACTTAATCAATAAAGGCTCAACTGGTCAAGGTTAGCCTTATCTCCTTTCGTTTGGGGGGTTATGTAGGAAGGTGGAATCTGACTATATGGTTGCCCCCACTTTTTTCCTGGTGTTTTGAAGGTTTATGACTTAGTTGGACTGGGACCCTGCTATTCAGGGCCCCAGTCTATCTGCTCTCTCTAAGCGACATGGAGTGCACTCTAGGTGCACTAGTGATTGGATACTGTGGTGCCTTATGAGTCCCTAGTATATGGTACCTTAGGTGCCAAGGGCATAGGTACTTCACAGGCCTACCAGGGGCTGCAGCATGTATTATGCCACCCCTGGGAAGCAGTCTAAATCTGACACCACAGGCCTGCTACTGCAGCCTGGGTGAGGTGGTGCTAGCACCCCTCACTGTGATATAGGTTTCCTATATCTCTCCTGCACACACATATAAACCTATCAGTCACCCCTAAGGCAGGCCCTATCAATCCTGAGGGCAGGGTGCTTGGCTTCTATGTGAGGGGGTGCCTCTGCCTGAGCAGGGCCCCTCTGCAGCTCTCAGAGTCTATTCTCTGGTGCTGTTTGTGGATGCGGTTAAACCATATACTATTAAGTGCATTATATCCTCGCGGTAAATGCTAACTTTGGAATGGCTGCATCAAAACATGTCGTGTTTGGTGTCAAACATCTTGGAATACTACCCCCCGCCAATCTTGGCGGCGGGGGTAGCATTCCACCCTTCTAGAGGGATAAGACATGTACCTGCTGTGGAAACGCGGTAGAATCCTAAAGAGCCCTGGCATCACAAAATGGATGCCACCAGTCACAGACACTGGGCTGCCCTCCTGCTGATGACCGAAACTCGCAGTGGAGGAAGCCCAACAATAGGCATCCTGTCACAGGGAGGTGTAACCACCTCCCAGACAGGGTTTAGTGTATTGGGGCTGGGTGGGTGCACTCTTAGAGTGCTTTGAAGTCCTGCACTGGGGGAGCAGAAGGCTCCTCTGTGCATATGCCAGTTCAAACCGGCTCAGGGGCTACCTGCCCCTGCTCTGGCGCGAAACTGGACAAAGGGAAGTGGGTGTAGCCACCCCTCCCTTGACCCTCCCATAGGTGGGGTCATAGAGCTAGTCCATCCCCTCTTTTCAGTATAAGAAGGGGAACCCTTGAACTTGCTAAGTTAGATAACCCCTGGACGACGCTCTACAGAAGAATCCTGGCCCTTCGACGTTCCACTACCTTTGGAAGACAGAAGAATCTCCCTTGGAGTCAAGGAGTGACTCCCCTGCTTGGCAGGCACCAAAAACGACAACGACGGTCGCAAACTACACCGCTCCCGCCGGAGTCCGAAGTCCCTGCAGCCCAAGAAGTAGATTTCCTGACCTCTCCCAGGCCATCGTGAGTCCCCAGCGAAGCTGAGGCAAGTGGACCCCACGAGTAACGAGGAACCGCGACCCCTGGGTACCGTGCACTATTGTCAAGTGCAACCCCTTCACAACGCTCTACGAACTTGTGCTTTGGATCACTTGTGGTCCCGACCTCCAGCAGGAATCCCTCCGAAGATCAGAGGCCTACACCGTCCGGAGTGACCGTGGGCCCCTGTTGAGTGATTCCGCCCGAGGTGTCTTTGCGATCCCTTGCCTGCCGGCTTGTGGGTCCCCAGAAGACTTCTTAAAGAAACCAAAGGGCTCCCCTGGTTGCTCCAGGCCTGCCCTGACTTACCCTCGCTGGGTGAGTCCCTCAGACCTTGCTGGTCTGCGCCATTGACTTTTCTTCATCTCCCCGAGACTTGCTGCTGCCAAGGCTTGTTGGCTCCAATCGAGTTGCGGACACCGCAGTCAGCTGCAGACGTCAAGGGACCCACCGAATCCCGCTCCTGGTCGTCGTCGACACCTCCTGGACCACGTGGCTGAAGAGTCAAGGCACCCGCAACTGACCTGAATCAACCGACGACGGTGGGCATCCATCTTCCTTGCCCCGGGTCACTGCCAAGTGACTTTGAACACTGTCCCCTCTGCTTTCAGGTCATCCTTCTTCAGAATCCAGGCTTGGATTCCACCGGACACTTCTTCAGCTCCCGCAAGCAGCAAGTCTTCTTTGTTCGCCATTGAAAACGACGCCGCGACCCGACACCAAAGGACACCTATGCACCCGGCTTCCCTGGGTGAGGTAACTCCAGCACTACGGTGCTCCTGTGGGTGTGGGCCCTAGAACTACTTACCCTGTAAGTGACTTGCTTGTAGGTTCTCCCGAAGTATCCTAAAACTCTTTATTTCCAACCGCGACTTGCCCCATTGAAGTTAACGGCGATTCGCGCCTGTGTATCCACACTGCACGCGTCCCCCGTGGGTCCTTTACTTACCTGCCTTGGGTGGTTTTGTGAGGCCCCAGCACTTCTGAAGGCCCTAGGCCTTGTCTCCCTGCAAGTCGTTGTTTCTAAGTCTCTTACTTAGTATATGGTCTGGTACGCCCCTAGGGCCCCAGCCATATTTTGTGCTTAACTTATTGTGAAACGTTGATTTGTGCATATGTTTGTCTTCTAATCTCATAAAGAGATTAGTAGAGAGTTATTTAGAAATAAATACATATATATTTGATATATATACCTGTGTGGTGTCTTTTCATTTGGTGATTCAAGAGATTATATGGTAAAACAAGCTGCTTTACATTCCTCCGAGACTTAGCCTGAAGGCTGCTCTCCACAGCTACCACTAGGATAGCTTTCTTTAAAAGGTTGTCTTAAACCTATCTACCATAAGAGTCGATTTGCCCTGGTGCAAGGTGTCCACTTTAATTAGTGAACAGCATATACCAGGCCAACTTCTCACAAGAAAGAACCAACAGAGGTGCAGAAGAGGCAAGAGGGGTGCAAAAAGAGGCAAGAGAAGTGCAGAAAGAAGCAAAAGAGGTGCAGAAAGAGGCAAGAGAGGTGCAGAAAAAGGGAACAGGGGTGCATAAAGAGGTAAGAGAGGTGCAGAAAGAGGGAAAAAGGTACAGAAAGAGGCAAAGGGGTGCAGAAAGAAGAAAGAGAGGCACAGAAAGAAGCAAGAGAAGTGCAGAAAGAAGCAAGCACGGTGCAGAAAGAGGCAAGAGAAGTGCAGAAAGAGGCAAGAGAGGTGCAGAAAGAGACAAGAGAGGTGCAGAAAGAGGCAAGAGAAGTGCAGGAAGAAGCAACAGAGGTACAGAAAGTGGCAAGAGAGGTGCAGAAAGAAGGGAGGTGCAGAAAGCAGAAGAGATGTGCAGAAAGAAGCAAGAGAGGTGCAAAAAGAAGCAAGAGAAGTGCAGAAAGAAGCAACAGAGGTGCAGAAAGAGGCAAGACGGGTACAGAAAGAAGCAAGAGAGTTGCAGAAACAGGCAAAAGAGGGGCAGAAAGAGGCAAGAGAGGTGCAGAAAAAGGGAACAGGGGTGCAGAAAGAGGCAAGAGAGGTGCAGAAAGAGGGAAGAAGGGTGCAGAAAGAGGCAAAAGGGGTGCAGAAAGAATCAAGAGAGGTGAGGAAAGAAGCAAGAGAAGTACAGAAAGAAGCAACAGAGGTGCAGAAAGAGGCAAAAGGGGTGCAGAAAGAGGCACGAGAAGTGCAGAAAGAAGCAACAGAGGTACAGAAAGATGCAAGAGAAGTGCAGAAAGAGGCAAGAGAGTTGCAGAAACAGGCAAAAGAGGTGCAGAAAGAGGGAACAGGGGTGCAGACAGAGGCAAGAGAGGTGCAGAAAGAGGGAAGAGGGGTGCAGAAAGAGGCAAGAGGGGTGCAGAAATTTGCAAGAGAGGTGCAGAAAGAAGCAAGAACAGTGCCGAGAGAATGAACAGAGGTGCAGAAGGAGGCAAGAGGGGTGCAGAAAGAGGCAAGAGAAGAGCAGAAAGAAGCAACAGAGGTACAGAAAGAGGCAAGAGAAGTGCAGAAAGAGGCAAGAGAGTTGCAGAAACAGGCAAAAGAGGTGCATAAAGAGGGAACAGGGGTGCAAACAGAGGCAAGAGAGGTACAGAAAGAGGGAAGAAGGTGCAGAAAGAGGCAAAAGGGGTGCAGAAAGAAGCAAGAGTAGTACAGAAAGAAGCAAGAGAAGTGCAGAAAGAGGCAAGAGAGTTGCAGAAACAGGCAAAAGAGGTGCGGAAAGAAGCAAGAGCAGTGCAGAAAGAACCAACAGAGGTGCAGAAAGAAGCAGGAAAAGTGCATAAAGAAGCAAGAGAACTGCAGAAAGAGGCAAGAGAGTAGCAGAAACAGGCATGAGAGGTGCAGAAAAAGGGAACAGGCATACAGAAAGAGGCAAGAGAGGTACAGAAAGAGGGAAGAAGGGTGCAGAAAGAGGCAAGACGGGTGCAGAAAGAATCAAGAGAGGTGCAGAAAGAAGCAAGAGGGGTGCAGAAAGAAGCAAGAGTAGTACAGAAAGAAGCAAGAGAAGTGCAGAAAGAGGCAAGAGAGTTGCAGAAACAGGCAAAAGAGGTGCGGAAAGAAGCAAGAGCAGTGCAGAAAGAACCAACAGAGGTACAGAAAGAAGCAGGAGAAGTGCAGAAAGAAGCAAGAGGGGTGCAGAAAGAAGCAAGAGAAGTACAGAAAGAAGCAAGAGAAGTGCAGAAAGAGGCAAGAGAGTTGCAGAAACAGGCAAAAGAGGTGCAGAAAGAAGCAAGAGCAGTGCAGAAAGAACCAACAGAGGTGCAGAAACACACAAGAGAGGTGCAGAAAGAGGCAAGAGAACTGCAGAAAGAGGCAAGAGAGTAGCAGAAACAGGCAAGAGAGGTGCAGAAAAAGGGAACAGGCATACAGAAAGAGGCAAGAGCGGTGCAGAAAGAGGGAAGAAGGATGCAGAAAGAGGCAAGACAGGTGCAGAAAGAATCAAGAGAGGAGCAGAAAGAAGCAAGAGAGATGCAGAAAGAAGCAACAGAGGTGCAGAAAGAGGCCAGAGGTGTGCAGAAAAAGGCAAGAGAAGTGCGGAAAGAAGCAACAGAGGTGCAGAATCAGGCAAGAGAAGTGCAGAAAGAGGCAAGTGAGTTGCAGAAACAGGCAAAAGAAGTGCAGAAAGAAGCAAGAGCAGTGCAGAACGAACCAACAGAGGTGCAGAAGGAGGCAAGAGGGCTGTAGAAAGAGGCAAGAGGGGTGCAGAAAGAGGCAAGAGAAGTACAGAAAGAGGCAAGAGAGTTGTAGAAACAGGCAAAAGAGGTGCAGAAAGAGGGAACGGGGGTGAAGACAGAGGCCAGAGAAGTGCAAAAAGAGGGAAGAAGAGTGCAGAAAGAAGCAAGAGAAGTGCAGAAAGAAGCAAAAGAGGTGCAGAAAGAGGCAAGAGGGGTACAGAGAGGCAAGAGGAGGCAAGAGAGGTACAGACATTTGCAAGAGAGGTACAGAAGGAGGCAAGAGAGGTACAGAAAGAAGCAAGAGAAGTGCAGAAAGAAGCAACAGAGGTGCAGAAAGAGGCAAGAGAGGTGCAGAAAGAGGCAAGAGGTGCAGAAAGAAGCAAGAGAGGTGCAGAAACAAGCAACAGAGGTACAGAAAGAGGCAAGAGGGGTGCAGAAAGAAGCAACAGAGTTACAGAAAGAGGCAAGAGAAGTGCAGAAAGAGGCAAGAGAGATGCAGACACAGGCAAAAGAGGTGCAGAAAGGGGGAACAAGGGTGCAGACAGAGGCAATGGAGGTACAGAAAGAGGGAAGAGGGGTGCAGAAATTTACAAGAGAGGTGCAGAAAGAAGCAAGTGCAGTGCAGAGAGAACGAACAGAGGTGCAGAAAGAGGCAAGAGGGGTGCAGAAAAAGGCAGGAGAAGTGCAGAAAGAAGCAACAGGTGCAGAAGGAGGCAAGATAAGTGCAGAAAGAGGCAAGAGAGTTGCAGAAACAGGCAAAAGAGGTGTAGAAAGAAGCAAGAGCAGTGCAGAACGAACCAACAGAGGTGCAGAAGGAGGCAAGAAGGGTGCATAAAGAGGCAAGAGCAGTGCAGAAAGAGGCAATAGAAGTACAGAAAGAGGCAAGAGAGGCGCAGAAACAGGCAAAAGAGGTGCAGAATGATGGAACAGGGGTGCAGACAGAGGCAAGAGAAGTGTAGAAAGAGGGAAGAAGAGTGCAGAAAGAGGCAAGGGTGATACAGAGATTTGCAAGAGAGGTGCAGAAAGAAGCAAGAGCAGTGCAGATAGAACCAACAGAGGTGCAGAAGAGGCAAGAGGGGTGCAAAAAGAGGCAAGAGAAGTGCAGAAAGAAGCAAAAGAGGTGCAGAAAGAGGCAAGAGAGGCGCAGAAAAAGGGAACAGGGTTTTTTTTTTTTGTCCTCATACATGGCATTCGGCGTATGGCTGGGGCTGTGTGCATACTGATTGGGGAGTCCCACACTTCGCCTCTGCCCGGGAAGCCAAGGCCTTGATAAACTATGCATCTGGAGCTATATACGATCTGACTACACTCCAGCCAAGTTTAGTATGCCTTAATCATTGGACTTTACTATATCGTCTCCTCTTTATACATTTTCCGACTAATGAGTCACCCTTGCATGGCTTCTTCTGAAAGCATCTCCCAAATTGGTCTCCACATTTTAATCCGTCTAGATAGACCTTTGGCACAATCTAACCTACAGGTATTTTTAACATATAAAATCCATTCTCTTAATGAAGGTGCTGACTGTGTTGCCCATTTCGTGCATATTTCTCTACGTGCCATAATTATCAAAGCAAATAATAAGTGTGCTTGAGGTATGTTCGCTAAATAATTTTCATTTCCTCTGTACATTATCCCAAAAATAACAAGTTCAAGGCTTACCTGGACTTTGATTCCTAGTGTTTTGGAGACAAACTCACCCACCTCGCACCAGAAGATCTGGATTAACGGACATCACCATAGCATATGCACGTCGTCCGCATTTTCCAGTCCACACTTGGGACAGTATCTTCTCGTGCCTCCTCCCATTTTGGCCAATTTTTTTGGGGACCAGTAAGCTCTGTATAGAGTAAACAGATGATTTCTTCTTAAAGGAGCAGGTCTGATATTTGACCAAAGTGCTGCATATGATACTTGCCATAAAGTGTGAATATCAGCGTCTGGTATGTCCGTTCTCCATATCTCCTCTGGTGCAGGTAGCTTGTTGTCCTCCGCTTCCACTAGCATCCAGTACCACTTGGATACTTCCTTTTTAAATACTTGATCTTCCATGAATTCTCCCTCCCATTCTGTGTCTGAGCTGAACTGCCGTTCATTTCGAGCCCAACTTGACAATTGGAGATATTTAAGTCTTGCCAAGGTGTAATTTGTTTTTGAAGCAAGAGTATCCCAAGCAATGAGAGAGTTTCCTTCAATTAAATCTCCCCAAGTTTTCAAACCCGCCCTCAATAAAGGAAGGGCTAGGATATCCAAAAGACATTCTGGCGTGCCTGGAGAATTCCAAATTGGAGCTTTGCTACTGTAATATCGTATACCCATGACTCGTTTGATTTGTACCCAAACTTCACAGGCGGCTAGCAAAACCTTGAACCTGATCTTTTAAAAAAATTTAGGATGACCATATTTGAATAAGAAAAATTTTCCTTCTGCCGGGAGATCCATTTTTAACGCCCGTGAGTAAGGTGGCGAGTTTTGTGCATTGTCCATAAGAAGATGCCTGGTATTTTTAAAGAAGAAAGCCCAATGATATAGTTTAAAATCCGGCAAGGCGATTCCCCCATCCACTTTCTTTTTGCGTAGTTTTTCCATGCTATTCTCACCGCTTTATTTTTCCACACAAAGCTGGTCAAATCACTTTGCAGTTTCTGCAACCATTCTGATTTAAAATGTAATGGTAAAGCGTTGAAGATGAAAGTGAATTTTGGGAGAATCATCATTTTAATCAAATTCGCTCTACCCAAAACAGATAACGGCAGATGCATCCATGATTCCAATAAGGCCTTTGTTTCCAGCTGAATTCTCCTAAAATTTATGAGGGCTATACTATTCAAGTCTTTGGTTATTCTAACTCCCAAATATCTAATCTCTGGCTTTTCTAGTTGAGAGTTTGTTGGTCCGTTCCATGTCATGGTTTCCGTTTTATCATTATTCACTAGGTAGCCAGATATTGTTCCAAACTTTCCCATTATTTCCATTATTCGTGGTAGTGCCGTCCTAGGATTCGGTGTATATATCATCAAATCATCTGCGTATAGAGCTGTTTTTATTTCCCATTCTAGATATCTAAAAGGGGTAATCCCAGTTTCCGATCTGATTCTCCTGGCCAGGGGTTCTATATAAATATTAAATAATAAAGGGGACAAGGGGCAGCCTTGCCGAGTCCCACGCCCTATCTTAATCGGCGGTGAAAGTGCACCATTTACCACTATCCTAGCTGTTGGTGTTTCATAAATTGCTTTTATAGTGTTTAAGAAATTGTCCCCCAAGTTATTTTGTTTTATGACTCTGTACAGGAACGGCCAACTTACTCTGTCGAAAGCTTTAGCAGCATCTATCATTATTACAGTTAGTGGTGCTTTTGTAGTAGTGGCTATATCTATGGCTGTGATTAATTCGTGTGTTAAATCCTTCAACTGTCTATTTTTCATGAATCCCTTTTGGTTGGAATGTATAATGCTCCCCAATGTCTTGCCCAACCTTACCGCTAAAATTTGAGTGAAGATTTTGTAGTCACTGTTTAATAATGAGATTGGCCTATATGATTCACATCTTAGCGAGTCCTTCCCTGGCTTCAATATTAAAGTGATTACGGCCTCATTCCATGAGGTTGGGATGGAGGCCTGGTGACTATGTATACTATTAAATAACTTGTGTAAATGTGGGGTTAAAATCTCCTTTAAGACTTTATAGAGTTCATTAGGGATACCGTCCGGTCCCGATGCCTTCCCCCTCTTTGAACTAGAGATTGCTTTTTCTATCTCAAGGATGCTAATTTCCTGATTTAGCATTTCTTTTAAGTCTGTGTTTATCCTAGGTAGGGTATCCTGATCCAGCCACCCATCTAGCTCTAGTTGGGAATCTCTCTTCTCTTCAGTGTATAACTCTTGAAAAAAGTCTCCAAATGCCTTGCCTATACTCGCGTTATCCTCGCATGGTATTTGGGAACCGTTCTCCTGTATTTTTTTGATCTCGTTTCTCAGCTGATCTTGTTTTACCTTCCACGCGAGGAGTTTCCCGCACCCTTCCCCATATTCATAATGGGCCATTCTACTGGCATCCCATCGTTCTTTAATTTTCCCTTCCAAAAATTCTGTCAACTGCTCTTTAGCTTCATTTAACTTGTTCTGTAGTCCAAGCCTTGAGGCATTGTTTTGGCAACCTGTGAGGGTTTCCTGTGCTAATTTAATCTTGTCTTCATATGCTTTAATTTTTTTTTCTCTTCTTTTTTATAAAAAGCAGCCTGACTTATCAGTCTCCCCGGAGATAGGCTTTAAAAGTGTCCCAAACTATATATGGTGCTGCTGAGTTTGAGTTTATTTCAAAAAATTCGGCCACTTCTTCTTTTAATTTGTCCACCACTTCATGTTTCGCTAGAAGTGTTCTGTCTAGTGTCCATCTATTTTCTGTTACATTTCCTCTCATAGACATTTCTAGCCTCACTGCTGCGTGGTCAGACAAGTGCTCTGGCTGATGTGTGACCTTGATGTTATTTTCTCTTAATCTCTCACTCACCAGGAATAAATCAATTCTTGAAGCGTGGGAATATTTTTTATTTTGATATGTAAATTCTTTTTATTGCCAACATTTAATCTCCATATATCTATTAGCCCTAAACCCTTCATCAGTTGTTTTAAGCTCTTTCTCATTTTTGGTGCGCTAATGATGTGTTGTGATGATGATCTGTCAAGTAGAGGATTCATTAAAATATTAAAATCTCCTGCCATAATAATGTTATATTTGGATTCTAGTAGATGTCTATATAGATCATTAAGAGGGGAAGGGTCATCTATGTTGGGTCCATAGTATCCTACCAACGTGAAACCTAGTTTGTCTATTTTGATGTCCACTATTACCCATCTACCCCCTTTATCTACTTTACAGTCTTCTATTTTGAGATTGGCCACCTTTTTAAATAATATAGCTACTCCCTTAACATTACATGATTGCCTAGAGCATACCATATGTATTATCCATTTGTTTTGTTTGAGTATGTTTCCCCACTCCTCTTCTCGTAGGTGCGTCTCCTGCAATATAATTATGTCGTTGTCAGACAATTTAATTAATTCTAAGATCTTCCTCCTTCTTTTATGCACTCTCAACCCATTAACGTTCCAGGATATTATTCTGAGATTATTCATTTTCTTCTCCCCTTTGCCCTTGCCTTGGTTCTTTAAACCCTTCTTTTTGATATCTATTTACGTCATGTATGAGGATATTTTTTTTGATTTTTCCCCCTAATGCTCCCCACCCAGTGCTCCTATTTACAAGTAAGAGTGTGCATTCTTCTTGATGAGACCCTCCTCCCACCCTAGGGAACCCTCCCTTTTTCCATACGGGGTGTCGCATTGCACCCCTTGAAGCTCCGGCGTTCCTATTTCTTCTAAGTTTTAATGTGTACTTTTTTGACTGTTTATGAGGTCTATCAGGTTCTCAACCTCTTTGACTTCTCTGAAGTTGTACATTTTGTTCTTCCACATAACTTTCAACGTGGCAGGGAATTTCAATTGCGCTGTTGCCCCTAGTGTCTCAAGAATTTTGATGTGCTTCTGTAGGAGAGTAGGACCTGCCTCTTATGTTGCCCCCACTTTTTTTCTGATGTTAGCACTGGTTTCTGGCTATAGTCTGGCTGGGTCCCTGCCAATCAGGGCCCCAGCCTCTCTGTTCTCTCTAAACGACATGGAGTGCACTCTAGGTGCACTAGTGATTGGATACTGTGGTGCCTTATGAGTCCCTAGTATATGGTACCTTAGGTGCCAAGGGCATAGGTACTTCACAGGCCTCCCAGGGGCTGCAGCATATGTTATGCCACCCCTGGGAAGCAGTCTAAATCTGACACCACAGGCCTGCTACTGCAGCCTGGGTGAGGTGGTGCTAGCACCCCTCACTGAGATATAGGTTTCCTATATCTCTCCTGCACACACATATAAACCTATCAGTCACCCCTAAGGCAGGCCCTATCAATCCTGAGGGCAGGGTGCTTGGCTTCTATGTGAGGGGGTGCCTCTGCATGAGCAGGGCCCCTCTGCAGTTCTCAGAGTCCATTCTCTGGTGCTGTTTGTGGATGCGGTTAAACCATATACTCTTAAGTGCATTATATCCTCGCGGTAAATGCTAACTTTGGAATGGCTGCATCAAAACATGTTGTGTTTGGTGTCAAACATCTTGGAATACTACCCCCCGCCAATCTTGGCGGCGGGGGTAGCATTCCACCCTTCTAGAGGGATAAGACATGTACCTGCTGTGGAAACGCGGTAGAATCCTAAAGAGCCCTGGCATCACAAAATGGATGCCACCAGTCACAGACACTGGGCTGCCCTCCTGCTGATGACCGAAACTCACAGTGGAGGAAGCCCAACAATAGGCATCCTGTCACAGGGAGGTGTAACCACCTTCCAGACAGGGTTTAGTGTATTGGGGCTGGGTGGGTGCACTCTTAGAGTGCTTTGAAGTCCTGCACTGGGGGAGCAGAAGGCTCCTCTGTGCATATGCCAGTTCAAACCAGCTCAGGGGCTACCTGCCCCTGCTCTGGCGCGAAACTGGACAAAGGGAAGTGGGTGTAGCCACCCCTCCCTTGACCCTCCCATAGGTGGGGTCATAGAGCTAGTCCATCCCCTCTTTTTAGTATAAGAGGGGGAACCTTGCCATTGCAAAGCAGATAACCCGTGGACGACGCTCTACAGAAGAATCCTGGCCCTTCGACGTTCCACTACCTTTGGAAGACAGAAGAATCTCCCTTGGAGTCAAGGAGTGACTCCCCTGCTTGGCAGGCACCAAAAACGACAACGACGGTCGCAAACTACGCCACTCCCGCCGGAGTCCGAAGTCCCTGCAGCCCAAGAAGTAGATTTCCTGACCTCTCCCAGGCCATCGTGAGTCCCCAGCGAAGCTGAGGCAAGTGGACCCCACGAGTAACGAGGAACCGCGACCCCTGGGTACCATGCACTATTGTCGAGTGCAACCCCTTCACAACGTTCTACGAACTTGTGCTTTGGACCACGTGTGGTCCCGACCTCCAGCAGGAATTCCTCCGAAGATCAGAGGCCTACACCGTCCCGAGTGACCGTGGGCCCCTGTTGAGTGATTCCGCCCGAGGTGTCTTCGCGATCCCTTGCCCGCTGGCTTGTGGGTCCCCAGAAGACTTCTTAAAGAAACCAAAGGGCTCCCCTGGTTGCTCCAGGCCTGCCCTGACTTACCTTCGCTGGGTGAGTTCCTCAGACCTTGCTGGTCTGCGCCATCGACTTTTCTTCATCTCCCCGAGACTTGCTGCTGCCAAGGCTTGTTGGCTCTAATCGAGTTGCCGACACCGCAGTCAGCTGCAGACGTCGAGGGACCCACCGAATCCAGCTCCTGGTCGTCGTCGACGCCTCCTGGACCACGTGGCTGAAGAGTCAAGGCACCCGCAACCGACCTGAATCAACCGACGACGGTGGGCATCCATCTTCCTTGCCCCGGGTCACTGCCAAGTGACTTTGAACACTGTCCCCTCTGCTTTCAGGTCATCCTTCTTCAGAATCCAGGCTTGGATTCCACCGGACACTTCTTCAGCTCCCGCAAGCAGCAAGTCTTCTTTGTTCGCCATTGAAAACGACGCCGCGACCCGACACCAAAGGACACCTGTGCACCCGGCTTCCCTGGGTGAGGTAACTCCAGCACTACGGTGCTCCTGTGGGTGTGGGCCCTAGAACTACTTACCCTGTAAGTGACTTGCTTGTAGGTTCTCCCGAAGTATCCTAAAACTCTTTATTTCCAACCGCGACTTGCCCCATTGAAGTTAACGGCGATTCGCGCCTGTGTATCCACACTGCACGCGTCCCCCGTGGGTCCTTTACTTACCTGCCTTGGGTGGTTTCGTGAGGCCCCAGCACTTCTGAAGGCCCTAGGCCTTGTCTCCTTGCAAGTCGTTGTTTCTAAGTCTCTTACTTAGTATATGGTCTGGTACGCCCCTAGGGCCCCAGCCATATTTTGTGCTTAACTTATTGTGAAACGTTGATTTGTGCATATGTTTGTCTTCTAATCTCATAAAGAGATTAGTAGAGAGTTATTTAGAAATAAATACATATATATTTGACATATATACCTGTGTGGTGTCTTTTCATTTGGTGATTCAAGAGATTATATGGTAAAACAAGCTGCTTTACATTCCTCCGAGACTTAGCCTGAAGGCTGCTCTCCACAGCTACCACTAGGATAGCTTTCTTTAAAAGGTTGTCTTAAACCTATCTACCATAAGAGTCGATTTGCCCTGGTGCAAGGTGTCCACTTTAATTAGTGAACAGCATATACCAGGCCAACTTCTCACATTGGTGGGCAGCGTGTGGGATTCCAGCTTGCCATTGTTTTACCAGAAAATCTCTATTTGAATTACTAACTGAAAACCATTATAGGTACTCAAGGTACATATAAAGTCAAGCTTAGTATCAATAAGTTCTACTGAACTTAGAGCTGTGTGCCAAGGGATAGCACACCCTTTCCACAGCTCAAGCTAGGATCAGTAGGCCACAAACTAGTGTAGGTAGTACAACACTGCACAACACTAGAATGTCCTTAAAGGGTGGACCCAGTGGATCCACTCAGCCTCAGTATAAGGACATGGCTTTCTCTGACTTGAGAGCCATGTGTGTTGACAGACACCTGAGGACTAGGACAGAGTCCCTCAACACTCCACCTGATAGATCTGCTGACAGCAGATGACCTTAGATTGGCTCTAGGAGCTAAAGGGTTTGAATCAGTGGGTGGGTCAATCATAGTATCTGGGTCAGATGAGGACAATCCGAATGACCAAGACTCTGTGGTTGAAGGGCCAGGCTTCAAGGAGCCTGAACAGGACAGAGGAGTTCTCCCTAAGAGAACTGGCAGAGTGGATGAGAGGCACAGATCCCCTTCCAGGGAATCTGAGCACTCTTATCACTCTGGCAGAGAATTTGTCCAGGAGAGGAGCTCATACTTTAACTTAAGAGAGACCTCCTCTGAGAGAAGGTGCAAACTGCTCCAGTATGAGGAAGCCAAAGTGGCCCTCAGAACCAAGCAGTTGGCACTGGATAGAGAAGCCCTGGAGATCCAGAGAGCTTCCAGAAGGGAGGGTTTAGAACCCCCTGGTGGCAGCAACAGTGTCCCTAGAGGCAGAGAATATGTCCCTGACCATAGGAACCTGAGCAAGGTTGTTCCTCCCTACCAGAGTGGGGATGATATCCACAAGTGGATAACTGCTATGGAGAGGGCCTGTAGAGTACAGCAGGTCCCCCAAAAGCAGTGGGCAGCAATCTTGTGGCTCTCCTTTTCAGATAAAGGAAGAGACAAGCTCCTCACTGTTAGAGAGGAGGATGCTGATGATTATGAGGTCCTGAAGAGTGCACTGATAGATGGGTTTGGCTTAACCACTGAGCAGTACAGGTTGAAGTTCAGAGATACCCAGAAGGCACAGACTCAGGACTGGACTGACTTTGTTGATTGTGCAACCAAGGCTCTAGAGGGTTGGCTGGTTGGCAGTAGGGTTACTGATTTCAAGGGATTGTATAATCTGATGATGAGAGAACAGATCCTAAATAATTGCCAGAACCAGTTGTTGCATCAGTACCTGGTGGACTCTGATCTGACCTCTCCCCAAGAATTGGGAAAGAAGGCAGACAAATGGGTCAGAACCAGGGTGAGGCAGAAAACCCAGAACCAAGGGGGTGACACTAAGAAGCAAGATCCTAAAGGCCCTGAGAAAGGTGGGGATAAGTCAAAAGACCAGAAGTCTTCACAAGGGCCCCAAAAATCTGCATCTGGTGGGGAGTCACAGTCCAACAAGGGAAAAGGCCAAAAGAAGCCCTGGTGCAAATTCTGTAAACAGAAAGGGCACTGGACTTCTGATTGTACCAAGTCCAAAGACCAAACCACCACCACTCCTGCCCCTAAGGCAACTGTGCCCCCTAGCTCAGCTACTGGTGGAGGTGGTACTCAGAATAAGGGTGTAGTAGGGTTGACCCTGGGTTCTGAAGTGGATTCTGACCTAGTCAGAGTGACCACTCAGGCAATGCTGATTTGTGAGGGAAACATTGATATGTCCTTCCTAGTAAGCCCCAGTAATCTGGGCAAGTACAAACAGCAGCCTTTGATAAATGGCAAACAGGCTTTGGCATTTAGGGACACAGGTGCTAGTGTCACCATGGTGGCAGAGGACCTAGTGGACCCTGGACAGATCATCCTGGGTGAAATGTACCAGGTGACCAATGCAAGCAATGTCCAGACCAACCATAGTCTGGCAGTTGTGAATTTCTCCTGGGGAGGGGTAACTGGCCTCAAGAAGGTTGTAGTCAGTGCAGACCTCCCTGTAGAATGTCTATTGGGCAATGATCTAGAGACTTCAGCCTGGTCTGAAGTAGAGTTATGGACTCATGCTGAGATGTTGGGCATCCCTGCAGAGGTATTTGCTGTGACCAGGTCACAAGCAAGAATGCATGACACTGAACCAGCTCTGGATCCTGGAACAATGGACCAGATGCTTCCCAAGAGGAGGAGCAGTAGGGTTAAGGCAGTGCCTTCCCCTCTGTCTCAGATCAAGGATTCACTTCCAGAGGGAGGTGAAGCAGAACCTGAAGAAGGAACTGCCCCAGAGGGACTTGAACCTGACCAGGTTGAGTTCTTGGGGGCAGGGGGCCCTTCCAGGGAAGATCTGAGCAAGGAGCAACAGTGCTGCCCCTCTCTTGAACCCCTCAGACAGCAGGCTGCTGCTGAGGCTGCTGGGAGTGCTAGTGGGTCCCATAAAGTTTATTGGGATGAGGGACTCCTATATTCTGAGGGTAGAGACCCAGCCCCTGGAGCCACCAGGAGGTTGGTAATACCTCAGAAGTTTAGGGGTTCCTCTTGACCTTAGCACATGATATCCCTTTGGCAGGACACTTGGGCCAAAACAAGACCTGGGACAGGCTTGTTCCACATTTTCATTGGCCACATATGTCAGAGGACACAAAGGAGTTTTGTCGCTCCTGTGTCACTTGCCAAGCCAGTGGTAAGGCAGGTGGCACAACAAAGGCCCCCCTGATACCACTACCTGTGGTGGGGGTACCCTTTGAAAGGGTAGGGATTGACATTGTTGGTCCCCTTGACCCTCAGACTGCATCTGGGCACAGATTTATCCTGGTGGTAGTGGATCATGCCACCAGGTACCCAGAGGCAATTCCCCTGAGGACCACCACAGCACCTGTGGTGGCAAGAGCCCTCATTGGAGTTTTCTCCAGAGTGGGTTTTCCAAAGGAGGTCATTTCTGACAGAGGTACCAACTTCATGTCAGGATATCTGAAAGCAATGTGGAAGGAGTGTGGTGTAACTTATAAGTTCACCACCCCTATCACCCACAATGCAATGGTTTAGTTGAACGCTTCAACAAGACCTTGAAAGGAATGATTAAGGGACTCCCAGAGAAGCTTAGGCGGAAATGGGACCTTCTTCTTCCTTGCCTTTTGTTTGCATACAGAGAGGTTCCACAGAAGGGGGTTGGCTACAGCCCATTTGAGCTTCTGTTTGGGCATCCTGTGAGAGGTCCACTATGTTTGGTAAAAGAGGGCTGGGAGTTACCTCTCAAGCCCCCCAAACAAGATGTGATGGACTATGTACTTGGTCTCCGCTCCCGGATGGCAGAGTACATGAAAAAGGCAACCAAAACCTGGAGGCCAGCCAAGAATTGCAAAAAGCTTGGCATGACCAAAGGCTGTGCTGACTGTATACCAGCCAGGACAGAAAGTGTGGGTGTTGGAGCCTGTGGCCCCAGCAGCCCTCCAGGACAAATGGAGTGGCCCCCATACAATAGTTGAACAGAAGGGAGAAGTCACCTATCTGGTGAATCTTGGAACTCCCAGGAGCCCCCTAAGGGTGCTTCATGTCAACAGATTAAAGCCATATGTTGACAGGGCTGACATGGGCTTGCTCATGGCAACTGATGAGGACCAGGAGGAGGAGAGTGACCCTCTCCCTGACCTGCTCTCTCAGAACCCTGATGATGGGTCAGTAGATGGTGTTGCTTTGGCAAGCAGCCTCACTGACCATCAGCAAACTGAGTGCAGACAAGTTCTGCAACAGTTTAGACATATGTTTAGCCTGACCCCTAGTCAGACTACCTGGTGCACCCATGAGGTGGACACTGGGGACAGTCTGCCTGTCAAGAATAAAATCTACAGGCAACCTGACCATGTCAGGGACTGTATCAGGACTGAAGTCCAGAAAATGTTGGAGTTAGGCGTGATTGAGCCTTCAGATAGCCCTTGGGCTAGCCCAGTAGTCCTGGTACCCAAGCCTCATACCCAGGGTGGTAAGAAAGAAATGAGGTTTTGTGTAGACTACAGAGGCCTCAATGCAGTCACTAGGACTGATGCCTATCCCATACCAAGGGCAGATGAGCTGATTGATACTTTGGCCTCAGCCAAGTATCTAAGCACATTTGACCTAACAGCTGGCTACTGGCAAATCAGATTAGCTGATGATGCAAAAGCCAAAACAGCATTTTCGACCCCTGGTGGGCACTACCACTTTGTGGTGATGCCCTTTGGATTGAAAAATGCACCTGCCACTTTTCAGAGGTTGGTGAATAAAGTTCTGGCAGGGATGGAAACTTATTGCTCAGCTTATCTAGATGATATTGCTGTCTTTAGTTCCTCCTGGCAGGATCACCTGGTCCACCTCAGAAATGTTTTGGAGGCCCTGCAGAAAGCAGGCCTCACTATCAAGGCCACCAAGTGCCAGATAGGGCAGAGTCAGGTTGTGTACCTGGGCCACCTTGTAGGTGGAGGCCAGGTTCAGCCTTTGCAGAGCAAAATCCAAACCATACTGGAATGGGTTGCTCCAACCACCCAGACACAGGTGAGAGCCTTCTTAGGCCTGACTGGGTACTATAGGAGGTTTGTCAAGGGATATGGATCTATAGTGACCCCCTTGAATGATCTTACCTCTAAGAAAATGCCAAAAAGGTTCAGTGGACAGCTAGCTGTCAAAAGGCATTTGAAGACCTAAAGCAGGCCATGTGCACTGCCCCCATCTTACAGAGTCCAGACTACACCAAAAAGTTCATTGTCCAAACAGATGCTTCTGAGCTGGGTGTGGGAGCTGTACTGTCTCAACTGAATGATGAAGGTCAAGACCAGCCAGTAGCTTTTATTAGCAGAAGGCTGACCCCTAGAGAGAAACGTTGGTCAGCTATAGAGAGGAGGCCTTTGCTGTGGTATGGGCCCTGAAGAAGCTGAGGCCATACTTGTTTGGTACTCACTTCATAGTTCAGACTGACCACAAGCCCCTCCTATGGCTAAAGCAGATGAAAGGTGAAAACCCAAAACTTTTGAGGTGGTCCATTTCCCTACAGGGGATGGACTATACAGTGGAACATAGGCCTGGGACCCAACATGCCAATGCAGATGGACTCTCAAGGTATTTCCACTTTGAACACGAAGACTCAACTGGTCAAGGTTAGTTTAGTGTCCCTACGTTTGGGGGGTTGTGTAGGAGAGTAGGATCTGCCTCTTATGTTGCCCCCACTTTTTTCTGATGTTAGCACTGGTTTCTGGCTATAGTCTGGCTGGGTCCCTGCCAATCAGGGCCCCAGCCTCTCTGTTCTCTCTAACGACATGGAGTGCACTCTAGGTGCACTAGTGATTGGATACTGTGGTGCCTTATGAGTCCCTAGTATATGGTACCTTAGGTGCCAAGGGCATAGGTACTTCACAGGCCTCCCAGGGGCTGCAGCATATGTTATGCCACCCCTGGGAAGCAGTCTAAATCTGACACCACAGGCCTGCTACTGCAGCCTGGGTGAGGTGGTGCTAGCACCCCTCACTGAGATATAGGTTTCCTATATCTCTCCTGCACACACATATAAACCTATCAGTCACCCCTAAGGCAGGCCCTATCAATCCTGAGGGCAGGGTGCTTGGCTTCTATGTGAGGGGGTGCCTCTGCATGAGCAGGGCCCCTCTGCAGTTCTCAGAGTCCATTCTCTGGTGCTGTTTGTGGATGCGGTTAAACCATATACTCTTAAGTGCATTATATCCTCGCGGTAAATGCTAACTTTGGAATGGCTGCATCAAAACATGTCGTGTTTGGTGTCAAACATCTTGGAATACTACCCCCCCGCCAATCTTGGCGGCGGGGGTAGCATTCCACCCTTCTAGAGGGATAAGACATGTACCTGCTGTGGAAACGCGGTAGAATCCTAAAGAGCCCTGGCATCACAAAATGGATGCCACCAGTCACAGACACTGGGCTGCCCTCCTGCTGATGACCGAAACTCACAGTGGAGGAAGCCCAACAATAGGCATCCTGTCACAGGGAGGTGTAACCACCTTCCAGACAGGGTTTAGTGTATTGGGGCTGGGTGGGTGCACTCTTAGAGTGCTTTGAAGTCCTGCACTGGGGGAGCAGAAGGCTCCTCTGTGCATATGCCAGTTCAAACCAGCTCAGGGGCTACCTGCCCCTGCTCTGGCGTGAAACTGGACAAAGGGAAGTGGGTGTAGCCACCCCTCCCTTGACCCTCCCATAGGTGGGGTCATAGAGCTAGTCCATCCCCTCTTTTTAGTATAAGAGGGGAACCTTGCCATTGCAAAGCAGATAACCCCTGGACGACGCTCTACAGAAGAATCCTGGCCCTTCGACGTTCCACTACCTTTGGAAGACAGAAGAATCTCCCTTGGAGTCAAGGAGTGACTCCCCTGCTTGGCAGGCACCAAAAACGACAACGACGGTCGCAAACTACGCCGCTCCCGCCGGAGTCCGAAGTCCCTGCAGCCCAAGAAGTGGATTTCCTGACCTCTCCCAGGCCATCGTGAGTCCCCAGCGAAGCTGAGGCAAGTGGACCCCACGAGTAACGAGGAACCGCGACCCCTGGGTACCGTGCACTATTGTCGAGTGCAACCCCTTCACAACGTTCTACGAACTTGTGCTTTGGACCACGTGTGGTCCCGACCTCCAGCAGGAATCCCTCCGAAGATCAGAGGCCTACACCGTCCCGAGTGACCGTGGGCCCCTGTTGAGTGATTCCGCCCGAGGTGTCTTCGCGATCCCTTGCCCGCTGGCTTGTGGGTCCCCAGAAGACTTCTTAAAGAAACCAAAGGGCTCCCCTGGTTGCTCCAGGCCTGCCCTGACTTACCCTCGCTGGGTGAGTTCCTCAGACCTTGCTGGTCTGCGCCATCAACTTTTCTTCATCTCCCCAAGACTTGCTGCTGCCAAGGCTTGTTGGCTCTAATCGAGTTGCCGACACCGCAGTCAGCTGCAGACGTCGAGGCACCCACCGAATCCAGCTCCTGGTCGTCGTCGACGCCTCCTGGACCACGTGGCTGAAGAGTCAAGGCACCCGCAACCGACCTGAATCAACCGACGACGGTGGGCATCCATCTTCCTTGCCCCGGGTCACTGCCAAGTGACTTTGAACACTGTCCCCTCTGCTTTCAGGTCATCCTTCTTCAGAATCCAGGCTTGGATTCCACCGGACACTTCTTCAGCTCCCGCAAGCAGCAAGTCTTCTTTGTTCGCCATTGAAAACGACGCCGCGACCCGACACCAAAGGACACCTGTGCACCCGGCTTCCCTGGGTGAGGTAACTCCAGCACTACGGTGCTCCTGTGGGTGTGGGCCCTAGAACTACTTACCCTGTAAGTGACTTGCTTGTAGGTTCTCCCGAAGTATCCTAAAACTCTTTATTTCCAACCGCGACTTGCCCCATTGAAGTTAACGGCGATTCGCGCCTGTGTATCCACACTGCACGCGTCCCCCGTGGGTCCTTTACTTACCTGCCTTGGGTGGTTTCGTGAGGCCCCAGCACTTCTGAAGGCCCTAGGCCTTGTCTCCTTGCAAGTCGTTGTTTCTAAGTCTCTTACTTAGTATATGGTCTGGTACGCCCCTAGGGCCCCAGCCATATTTTGTGCTTAACTTATTGTGAAACGTTGATTTGTGCATATGTTTGTCTTCTAATCTCATAAAGAGATTAGTAGAGAGTTATTTAGAAATAAATACATATATATTTGATATATATACCTGTGTGGTGTCTTTTCATTTGGTGATTCAAGAGATTATATGGTAAAACAAGCTGCTTTACATTCCTCCGAGACTTAGCCTGAAGGCTGCTCTCCACAGCTACCACTAGGATAGCTTTCTTTAAAAGGTTGTCTTAAACCTATCTACCATAAGAGTCGATTTGCCCTGGTGCAAGGTGTCCACTTTAATTAGTGAACAGCATATACCAGGCCAACTTCTCACAGCTTCCCTAACTCCCACTGTCGATTAAGTGTGATACTGGCTATGTCTGATCTTATGTAAAAGGACCAGTCGTCTTTTTGGAATGGCCGGCACGAACCCAGGGATGGACAGGAGTGCCGTACAGAGAGAGCAACGGTGAGAAGGTGAAAGAGTGTGACTGTCAGCTCAGGAGGGGGGAAAGACTGTTTACAAAATAAGAGACCCCAAAATATTAGTAAGGGAGAATACCGGAATCACTGTGTGGACTGCCATATGACCCCAAAAAAAGGAGGTAGAGTGGTGTCGAAAAAGAAAAAAAAATCTACAGATGGGCTTGGTGATGGACTTGGTGAAATAGAAGGGGAAGGAGAGGTACTGGGTCTTGGTTGTACCCAGTCAGGGCAAGGCAGAACAGTTAAGACAGGGGAAGGACGTACAATCCCTGAGACGATTTGTAAAACAACGTTTGAATTGCCCACCGGAACATTAAACAGCACACATAAAGTTTCTTCCAAAGAGGGTTCAACGCATAGAAATACGGGCTCGGCAAGAAACAGATATTCCCTGAGGAATGCAGAATGTATTCAGTTGCTAACCGAAGGAGAAGGGGGCAAAGATAAAGATAAGGGGATAGGTAGTGGCGCAGTACTGACTCGAGTTTCACCTCCCTGGCAACAAAAACATCCTTAAATCAACAACAAGATAGCGCGAATAAGCCGAAGAAAACTACAAGGCGAAATAAAACTTACGCAGGGAAGCCGAGAGTCACTCCATCCCTGAGGTCATACTTTAAATTAAAAGAAGCAGAACCCTCAGACATTTCAACATCACTGGGGAATCAATCTGCTGGAGGCTCTATGGCAACGATGGCAACTATGCCTGGGAGCAAGCAGACAGTGACTGAAACTAACTTAACCATCTCAAACAGATATTCTGTACTAGAACAACATGAACAGACGACACAGTTATGCCTGAGGGGGAACATGTGGGGGAGCATTTGTCGTATATCTCTCCAGGAACTGAATGCACCTTAAATACCTATAAAACGAAAGTATGCCTAGAAAAACAAGTAGACGGGCAAACAAAGGAAAACTCTGTTGATGTAAGTTCAATGTTAGTTCAACTCTCAAAGGAGATAAAAGATAAATTCTCCATATCAGAGAATAATCAAAGGAAAATACAGGAATCCTGCACGATTCTGGAAACTAAAATGGCTGATATAACAGTAAGACTGACAGCAATGGTGACAGCGTTCGAGGGGCTACAAGAAGAGGTAAAGGCCAATCAAAGAGAGATTAAAACACCAAAAAGCAGCGAAAAGGAAATCAAGGACAAGCTGGAAGCACTAGAAAGCAATTCCAGACGGAATAATTTAAGACTCCTGAACGTACCAGAAGGCTTAGAGAAGGGGAATGTGAAAGACTTTGTGGTGACCGTTATCAAGGAGGCTATGCCAGAATTTCAAACTTGGGATCTGGAACAAGATATACAGAGGGCTCATATGGATCCCTTTAGACGGGATCCAAAAAGGGACAAGCCAAGGAAAATATTAATAAATTTTCGTACTTATGTCATCAAAGAGGCAATACTTTCAGCAGCCCTTAAAGAAAAAGGGAACAGGGGTGCATAAAGAGGTAAGAGAGGTGCAGAAAGAGGGAAAAAGGTACAGAAAGAGGCAAAAGGGGTGCAGAAAGAAGAAAGAGAGGCACAGAAAGAAGCAAGAGAAGTGCAGAAAGAAGCAAGCACGGTGCAGAAAGAGGCAAGAGAAGTGCAGAAAGAGACAAGAGAGGTGCAGAAAGAGGCAAGAGAAGTGCAGGAAGAAGCAACAGAGGTACAGAAAGTGGCAAGAGAGGTGCAGAAAGAAGGGAGGTGCACAAAGCAGAAGAGATGTGCAGAAAGAAGCAAGAGAGGTGCAAAAAGAAGCAAGAGAAGTGCAGAAAGAAGCAACAGAGGTGCAGAAAGAGGCAAGACGGGTACAGAAAGAAGCAAGAGAGTTGCAGAAACAGGCAAAAGAGGGGCAGAAAGAGGCAAGAGAGGTGCAGAAAAAGGGAACAGGGGTGCAGAAAGAGGCAAGAGAGGTGCAGAAAGAGGGAAGAAGGGTGCAGAAAGAGGCAAAAGGGGTGCAGAAAGAATCAAGAGAGGTGAGGAAAGAAGCAAGAGAAGTACAGAAAGAAGCAACAGAGGTGCAGAAAGAGGCAAAAGGGGTGCAGAAAGAGGCACGAGAAGTGCAGAAAGAAGCAACAGAGGTACAGAAAGAGGCAAGAGAAGTGCAGAAAGAGGCAAGAGAGTTGCAGAAACAGGCAAAAGAGGTGCAGAAAGAGGGAACAGGGGTGCAGACAGAGGCAAGAGAGGTACAGAAAGAGGGAAGAGGGGTGCAGAAAGAGGCAAGAGGGGTGCAGAAATTTGCAAGAGAGGTGCAGAAAGAAGCAAGAACAGTGCAGAGAGAACGAACAGAGGTGCAGAAGGAGGCAAGAGGGGTGCAGAAAGAGGCAAGAGAAGAGCAGAAAGAAGCAACAGAGGTACAGAAAGAGGCAAGAGAAGTGCAGAAACAGGCAAAAGAGGTGCAGAAAGAGGGAACAGGGGTGCAAACATAGGCAAGAGAGGTACAGAAAGAGGGAAGAAGGTGCAGAAAGAGGCAAAAGGGGTGCAGAAAGAAGCAAGAGTAGTACAGAAAGAAGCAAGAGAAGTGCAGAAAGAGGCAAGAGAGTTGCAGAAACAGGCAAAAGAGGTGCGGAAAGAAGCAAGAGCAGGTCAGAAAGAACCAACAGAGGTGCAGAAAGAAGCAGGAGAAGTGCATAAAGAAGCAAGAGAACTGCAGAAAGAGGCAAGAGAGTAGCAGAAACAGGCAAGAGAGGTGCAGAAAAAGGGAACAGGCATACAGAAAGAGGCAAGAGCGGTGCAGAAAGAGGGAAGAAGGATGCAGAAAGAGGCAAGACGGGTGCAGAAAGAATCAAGAGAGGAGCAGAAAGAAGCAAGAGAGATGCAGAAAGAAGCAACAGAGGTGCAGAATCAGGCAAGAGAAGTGCAGAAAGAGGCAAGTGAGTTGCAGAAACAGGCAAAAGAAGTGCATAAAGAAGCAAGAGAACTGCAGAAAGAGGCAAGAGAGTAGCAGAAACAGGCAAGAGAGGTGCAGAAAAAGGGAACAGGCATACAGAAAGAGGCAAGAGAGGTACAGAAAGAGGGAAGAAGGGTGCAGAAAGAGGCAAGACGGGTGCAGAAAGAATCAATAGAGGTGCAGAAAGAAGCAAGAGGGGTGCAGAAAGAAGCAAGAGTAGTACAGAAAGAAGCAAGAGAAGTGCAGAAAGAGGCAAGAGAGTTGCAGAAACAGGCAAAAGAGGTGCGGAAAGAAGCAAGAGCAGTGCAGAAAGAACCAACAGAGGTACAGAAAGAAGCAGGAGAAGTGCAGAAAGAAGCAAGAGAAGTGCAGAAAGAGGCAAGAGAGTTGCAGAAAGAAGCAAGAGCAGTGCAGAAAGAACCAACAGAGGTGCAGAAACACACAAGAGAGGTGCAGAAAGAGGCAAGAGAACTGCAGAAAGAGTCAAGAGAGTAGCAGAAACAGGCAAGAGAGGTGCAGAAAAAGGGAACAGGCATACAGAAAGAGGCAAGAGAGGTGCAGAAAGAGGGAAGAAGGATGCAGAAAGAGGCAAGACGGGTGCAGAAAGAATCAAGAGAGGAGCAGAAAGAAGCAAGAGAGATGCAGAAAGAAGCAACAGAGGTGCAGAAAGAGGCCAGAGGTGTGCAGAAAAAGGCAAGAGAAGTGCGGAAAGAAGCAACAGAGGTGCAGAATCAGGCAAGAGAAGTGCAGAAAGAGGCAAGTGAGTTGCAGAAACAGGCAAAAGAAGTGCAGAAAGAAGCAAGAGCAGTGCAGAACGAACCAACAGAGGTGCAGAAGGAGGCAAGAGGGCTGTAGAAAGAGGCAAGAGGGGTGCAGAAAGAGGCAAGAGAAGTACAGAAAGAGGCAAGAGAGTTGTAGAAACAGGCAAAAGAGGTGCAGAAAGAGGGAACGGGGGTGAAGACAGAGGCCAGAGAAGTGCAAAAAGAGGGAAGAAGAGTGCAGAAAGAAGCAAGAGAAGTGCAGAAAGTAGCAAAAGAGGTGCAGAAAGAGGCAAGAGGGGTACAGAGAGGCAAGAGGAGGCAAGAGAGGTACAGACATTTGCAAGAGAGGTACAGAAGGAGGCAAGAGAGGTACAGAAAGAAGCAAGAGAAGTGCAGAAAGAAGCAACAGAGGTACAGAAAGAGGCAAGAGAGGTGCAGAAAGAGGCGAGAGGTGCAGAAAGAAGCAAGAGAAGTGCAGAAACAAGCAACAGAGGTACAGAAAGAGGCAAGAGGGGTGCAGAAACAAGCAACAGAGGTACAGAAAGAGGCAAGAGAAGTGCAGAAAGAGGCAAGAGAGTTGTAGAAACAGGCAAAAGAGGTGCAGAAAGAGGGAACGGGGGTGAAGACAGAGGCCAGAGAAGTGCAAAAAGAGGGAAGAAGAGTGCAGAAAGAAGCAAGAGAAGTGCAGAAAGTAGCAAAAGAGGTGCAGAAAGAGGCAAGAGGGGTACAGAGAGGCAAGAGGAGGCAAGAGAGGTACAGACATTTGCAAGAGAGGTACAGAAGGAGGCAAGAGAGGTACAGAAAGAAGCAAGAGAAGTGCAGAAAGAAGCAACAGAGGTACAGAAAGAGGCAAGAGAGGTGCAGAAAGAGGCGAGAGGTGCAGAAAGAAGCAAGAGAAGTGCAGAAACAAGCAACAGAGGTACAGAAAGAGGCAAGAGGGGTGCAGAAACAAGCAACAGAGGTACAGAAAGAGGCAAGAGAAGTGCAGAAAGAGGCAAGAGAGTTGCAGACACAGGCAAAAGAGGTGCAGAAAGGGGGAACAAGGGTGCAGACAGAGGCAAGGGAGGTACAGAAAGAGGGAAGAGGGGTGCAGAAATTTACAAGAGAGGTGCAGAAAGAAGCAAGTGCAGTGCAGAGAGAACGAACAGAGGTGCAGAAAGAGGCAAGAGGGGTGCAGAAAAAGGCAGGAGAAGTGCAGAAAGAAGCAACAGGTGCAGAAGGAGGCAAGATAAGTGCAGAAAGAGGCAAGAGAGTTGCAGAAACAGGCAAAAGAGGTGTAGAAAGAAGCAAGAGCAGTGCAGAACGAACCAACAGAGGTGCAGAAGGAGGCAAGAGGGGTGCATAAAGAGGCAAGAGCAGTGCAGAAAGAGGCAAGAGAAGTACAGAAAGAGGCAAGAGAGTTGCAGAAACAGGCAAAAGAGGTGCAGAATGATGGAACAGGGGTGCAGACAGAGTCAAGAGAAGTGTAGAAAGAGGGAAGAAGAGTGCAGAAAGAGGCAAGGGTGGTCCAGAAATTTGCAAGAGAGGTGCAGAAAGAAGCAAGAGCAGTGCAGAAAGAACCAACAGAGGTGCAGAAGAGGCAAGAGGGGTGCAAAAAGAGGCAAGAGAAGTGCAGAAAGAAGCAAAAGAGGTGCAGAAAGAGGCAAGAGGGGAACAGAAAGAAGCAAGAAAGTTACAGAAACAGGCAAAAGAGGTGCAGAAAGAGGCAGGAGAGGTGCAGAAAAAGGGAACAGGGGTGCATAAAGAGGTAAGAGAGGTGCAGAAAGAGGGAAAAAGGTACAGAAAGAGGCAAAAGGGGTGCAGAAAGAAGCAAGAGAGGCACAGAAAGAAGCAAGAGAAGTACATAAAGAAGCAACAGAGGTGCAGAAAGAGGCTAGAGGGTTGCATAAAGAGGCAAGAGAAGTGCAGAAAGAAGCAACAGAGGTACAGAAAGAGGCAAGAGAAGTGCAGAAAGAGGCAAGAGAGTTGCAGAAACAGGCAAAAGAGGTGCAGAAAGAGGGAACAGGGATGCAGAAACAGGCAAGAGGGGTGCAGAAATTTGCATGAGAGGTGCAGAAAGAAGCAAGAGCAGTGCAGAGAAAACGAACAGAGCTGCAGAAGGAGGCAAGACGGGTGCAGAAAGAGGCAAGAGGGGTGCAGAAATTTGCAAGAGAGGTGCAAAAAGAAGCAAGAGCAGTGCAGAAAGAACCAACAGAGGTGCAGAAACAGACAAGAGGGGTGCAGAAAGAGGCAAGAGAAGTGCAGAAAGAAGCAACAGAGGTGCAAAAGGAGGCAAGAGAAGTGCAGAAAGAGGCAAGAAAGTTGCATAAACAGGCAAGAGAGGTGTAGAAAAAGGCAAGAGAAGTGCAGAAAGAGGCAAGAGAGGTGCAGAAACAGGCAACAGAGGTGCAGAAAGAGGGAAGAGGGGTGCAGAAAGAAGCAAGAGAGTGCAGAAAGAAGCAAGTGAAGTGCAGAAAAAAGAAAGAAGGTTCAGAGAGAGGCAAAAGAAGTGCAGAAAGAGGCAAGAGAGGTGCAGAAAGAGGCAAGAGAGGTGCAGAAAGAGGGAAGAGGGTACAGAAAGAGGCAAGAGAAGTGCAGAAAGAAGCGACAGAGGTACAGAAAGTGGCAAGAGAGGAGCGGAAAGAAGGGCAGTGCAGAAAGTAGAAGAGATGTGCAGAAAGAAGCAAGGTTTCCTGCTCTCGCTTCCATGAAGCAAAGCAGTGTTTGCTATCGCAGGGCGGGAGCCCTGCTCCCACCCTCCCAAAGCAAACTGCAATGTCCCGGGGGTGGGTACCCTGGGACATTGCTGGAGCCGGCCCTGGGGGTGGCGGTCCCCAGGGCCAAGGAGGGCTCCAGGAGGGGGTCCACCCGGCCCCCCTCCCATCATGATTAAAGCCCCGGGGAGGTGGTGGTCCCTGGGGCAGTGTGGGGAGGGGCAGGAGCCCCCCACACACTTCTTTATACAAATTTAAGCCCTGGGGAGGTGGTGGTCTTGGGGCTTGGGGGGCCCGTAAGACCCCCCCACCCTTTAGAAACAATGCCCGGAGAGGTGGCGGTCCCCGGGGCAGCGTAGGGGGACAGAGCCCCCCACGCAGTTTTCATTTAAAGCCCGGGGAGATGGTGGTCCCCGGGACCTGGACAACCCGGAGACCGCGCTTCATTTTTTTTTTTTGGGGGGCGGGATTCGTGTACGGCCAAATTTTTAAAAAAAATGCTTTTTTGGCCCTGGGGGTCCCAGTGGGACACCCTGAGCAGGCCTAGGGGGTCAGGGTGTTTCTACCTTCCCCCCTTTTTTATCTTTTTTCTTGTGACTTGGTTCAACTGAGTCACAAGATGGCTGCCAACACTTCCTGGTTTGAAGTGTTGGCAGCCAATTAGAGTTAAGCTCGTGCTCAGGAGGGTTCGCGGATCCACCGCGGTCACCAGATACTAATATTTTTTTATGTATGTATTTCTCAGAAACTACTGAATGGATTTACACCGTTTAAAAAAAAGGTCGCTTCTGAACCAAGAGCTACCTTTTGCCAAATTTGGTGTAATTCCGTTCAGCAGTTTGGGCTGTAGCTTTGTCTAAAGTTTCCTATGGAAATTAACATGGAGAAAATGCATTTTGGGACCACCCTTTTTTCTCGGTCCCCGCTTGACGAATCACCCTGAAACTTTCAAGACAGGAGCTGACCTGAGCAGGGCATTAGTTTTGAAAATTTTGCGTAGATTCATCAAACTGCGCCAAAGATATTGGCAAATAAAAAAACGCTTTTCCTATGGAAAATAGGTCCTAACTATAACTACCTACTGGCGACTGCCAGTAGGTAATATATACATAGCTATATATATTATCTACTGGCAGTCGCCAGTAGGTAGTTATAGCTAGGACCTTGTTTCTATTCAAAAAGCATTTTTTCTTTTGCCAATATCTTTGACGCCGTTTGACGAATCTTCGCAAAAGTTTCCAAACTAATGACCAGCTCAGGTCAGCTCCTGTCTTGAAAGTTTGGGGGTGATTCGTAAAGCGGTGGCCGAGAAAAAAGGGGGTCCCAAAACGCATTTTTCCCATGTTAATTTCCATAGGAATTTTTGGAACAGGCTACAGCCCGAACTGCTGAACGGAATTACACCAAATTTGGCAAAAAGGTAGCTCTTGGTTCAGAAAGCGACCTTTTTTTTAAATGGTGTAAATCCGTTCAGTAGTTTCTGAGAAATTTAAAAGAATATATATCAATATTTGAGCACTGAGGATTCGTGAATCCTCCTGAGCACCAGCTTAATTCTGATTGGCTGCCAACACTCCAAACCAGAATGTGTTGGCAGCCATCTTGTGACTCGGTAACCGAGTAACAAGAAAACAGTTAAAAAACATTAAAAAACAAGAAAAGGGGGCAGGATAGAAACACCCTGACCCGCTAGGCCTGCTCAGGGGGTCCCACAAGGACCCCCAGGGCCAAAAAAAGCATTTTTTAAAAAAAGAATTGGCCGGAGTCGCGCTGGGTGCGCGAATCCGGAAGAATTTTTTTTTAAAAAGACGAAGTGCGGTCTCCCGCACTTTGTTTTCTTAAAGCCCCCGGGTGGGTCAGGTCCCGGGGGCAATATTTAATAATGGTGTATGAATAGCGTTTGAAATCCACCACAGCAACTGGTGGATTTCAAACACTGGTAGAGTTTACGGGCCTTCATCCTGGAAGGTGGAAATTCAAAATCAGCCTGTCAGGACGCAGTGCTTTGCAGTCAGAGGCAGCCTGGCGAGATAATGGTAGTTGT
Organism: Calotriton arnoldi; assembly: GCA_963921515.1. Taxonomy (NCBI): domain Eukaryota; kingdom Metazoa; phylum Chordata; class Amphibia; order Caudata; family Salamandridae; genus Calotriton; species Calotriton arnoldi. The sequence continues at coordinate 1,915,097 of CAWUFW010000151.1, read as the reverse complement.
ACATGTATCGGTGGCCGCTTCACTTTGGTGTTTACGGTGGGTCATAGGGCGGTACTTCACCTGGGCTGCACAGCGTCAGTGTGTGAAAAATGTATGGTAAAATACGGAGACGCCTGTAAGCAGCGCATGTCACTGACCATGTCATGAATGATGTAATATGTGACGTCATCAGCAGTGCATTGCGGGGGCGCGAGTTATAGTTAGCTCAACTAACTATAACAGTCGAATTTCTCTGGTTTTGTACAAGTGAAATGTCCAACTAACTAACGTCCCTGAAACCTGTGGTTTTTTTCTGTGAATTTCTAAGGTTTTTTAAATGCTAATTTCTGCCTATAACGTCCCTGAAACCTATGGTTTTTTTGTCAGTGAATATATATATATATGTATATATATATATCAAAACAATTCCCTTTCAGGCATAGAGTGACGCATAAATTATGCAAAAAAAGAAGCAGAGAACTCTGGGTAGTTCTCAAGTTTAGATGGAAAGCAGCTCCAGTATAGAGCACTCTCAACACCAGCAACACTCTAAATTTGCTCACCTCAAATGTCTGCTTTTCTATCAAAGTCTTTAAGCGTAGGATTAGGACAGTGCCATCCACACCGAGATAAAAAGGGACAAAGTCTGTTACCATTTCTACAGCAAAGTAACATTCTTAAACGTTTTAGAAACACTCACTCGATGATGTCATCAGTGATGTCATTTGAGATGTCATCAGTGATGTCACTGACCATGTCATGAGTAATGTAATATGTGACGTCATCAGCAGTGCATTGCGGGGCGCGAGTTAATGGCTGAATTACACAGGTTTTGTACAAGTGAAATGTCAACCTAACTATAACGTTCCTGTAACTTGTGTTTTTTTCCGTGAATTTCTAAGGGTTTTTAAATGCTAATTCCTAACTATAACGTCCCTGAAACCTGTGCTTTTTTCATATATATATACATGAACAAGGGGATCCTGCCGAAACGCGGCATAGCCCGATAAAAATAATGAAATAAATATTGTGGACTTAATTTTGCTGGTGTCACCGTGTCTCTGTTCGGTGCGACGTAAGGAGGTGCCGATTTGTGTGGATATATATATATATATATATATATATATATATATATACTCACTGAAAAAAACAAAAGTTACCGGGACGTTATTGTGATGTCATCAACAGTGATGTCACTGACCATGTCATGAGTGATGTAATATGTGAGGTCATGAGCAGTGCATTGCGGGGCATAAGTTATAGTTAGCTCAGGTAACTATAACTGCTGAATTTCACTGGTTTTCTAGGAGTGAAATCTGACCCTAGCTATAACATCCCTGTAACCTTTGGTTTTTTCAGTGAATTTCTAAGGTTTTTTAAAAGCTATTTCCTAACTATAACCTAATTCCTAACTATAATGTCCCTTTAACCTTTGTTTTTTCCAGTGTATATATATATATATTGCAAAACACAGACTCCTTTCTCCAGCAGTAACCAAACCGGCACTCCGAGGGTTTTTCACTCGATTTATTATTTTTTAAGTGATGGCATCTACGCGTTTCGGCTGCCACATGTAGCCTTGTTCACGATACCGAGCCTCATTTTTCTTTTTCTTTTTTTTTTCTTTTTTTATTTAATGTTATTCAGAGAGACATTTAGACAACAAATCAAATACAAAATTAATCCATTTGTTATACATTATCATTAGTCATCTTGTAATCCAAATTAATATTGTTACAAAGGAAAAGACAATACACTAACACAAATTTACTCCATATACATTACCCTACCCCGTTTAACCATTTCATAACTGGAGCCCATAATTTAATGCCCCATTGTTTAGCCTGGAATCCCTTACAAGTATATAATGCCTGTTCAAGTTTATACACAGCTATAAAACGGGCCAGGTATTCATGAAAGCAAGGGGGCATTGGGTCCTTCCATCTAGTTGCAATAAGTAACCTAATTATACTAACTGAGATAAAAATAATGCTGATCTGAGCTTGGTCTAGCTCAGCATTGCTATCATATCCAATCATCATGAGTGAAGGGGTTAGTACCACAATTCTGCCAAGGATCCTCTCCCAAAATTTAACCAGATCGGTTTTTATCAGATCCAGCTGTGGACACCCGTAAAACATATGAATCTCTTCTGCTGGTCCAATCCCACATCTGGGGCATTTGTCGTCCTCCCTTTTCCCCCATTTAAATAATTTGACCGGAGTGAAATAAAGATTATATATTGTTTTATAGTGTTGTGATTTTAAATTGGCGGATAGGAGCGTTCTCTTTACTAACCGTAATGACATATCAATATCGGTGTCTTCATTCTCTAATCTGCTGGCCCATGTGCTTTCAGTTTTTTCCATATCATCCGGAGCTTGCTCCATCATCATACGGTATAAGGGGCATATTTACAAGCCCCTTGCGCCACTTTTGCGCCGCCGTTGCGGCACGCATGTGACGCAAACCATGCGCCACGTTGCGCTATATTTACAACGTGACGCATCTAGGGAGATGCGTCACGTAGTAAACCCCTGCGCCACATGAAACCTGCGTCAGGTTTCATGTGGGCGTACCGGCGCAGGGGGGGGCGTTCCGGCGCAGGAACGCCTCGGAAAAGTGACGCAGTGAAATCTACAAGATTTCACGCAGTCACTTTTCCGAAGGAGGTGCGTCAAATCCTTACGCTTGCTTCAAGCAGGCGTAAGGATTGACGCACCATGTTAGGGATAGGGAAGGTTGGAACAGTGCTGGAGTTGCGTCGCGCTTGCGACACAACTTCAACACTGCGCCAACCTTCCGCCGGCAGATGCGTCACGCATCTGCTTATCGTTGCGCCACGATGCGCCGCATTGTAAATGCGGCGCATCGGACGTACGTGGCGCAAGGGTAAACTTGCGTGACGCATTTTCCCTGGCGCATCCCTGCTGATATGCAGGGATGCGCCAGGGAAAGTAAATATGCCCCTTAGTGTTTAATTTTACAGGCAGATCTCCCCATAGTTTCAAACAATGCAATTTTAGCACTAGGAATTGCCTGTCGTCTTTTAAGACCCCCCTTTATTTGTAGATATTTAAGATAATGTCCATCCGGAATTCCAAATTCACTTTGTAGCTCACTAAACAGATATAGTTGGCCGTTTGGCTGAATATCTCCCACTATACGTAAGCCAAGTTGCTCCCATTGTTTGGCGATGACGTCGTGGAAAACGTAGGGAAATAAAGATGATCTCCAAATAGGTGTATACTGTGTTACCTTCTCAATATTCATGTATTTTTGTATTCTTCCCCAGACTTTCCACAAATTCAATATGATCTTGAATCGAACCTTCTTATAATAGCTGGATTCCAACTCACGTAAAAACAGTGCTCTTGCCCTTTCCCCAAGTGCCAGCTCATAAATTGTTGGGAGATCCTCCCCCTGTACCCCGTGAGCTCTGCCAGTATTTTCAAAAAAGAGTATATTCATTTGTTGTAACAGAGCTGCCCAATAATAAAAAGTTAGGTTAGGAACAGCCCACCCTCCCCGTGCTTGTGGCAATGTAAGAAACTTTAAAGATCTCCTGACCTTACCATATTGCCATATAAACCTGATGAATAAAGAGTCTAGAGCTTTAATTATAGACCCTTCAATTTCAACCGGGAGTGCCCTGAATAAATACAGCACCTTAGGGAGCATTACCATTTTAAGAACGTTGACTCTCCCTATAATAGTTAAGTGAAGTGAGCTCATTCGCCTCAAATCTGTAGCTATTTTACTAATCACAGGGTTGAAGTTAATTTTGGCGATCTGACCAATGTCCGGAGTAATCTTTACTCCGAGATAGGTAGCTGTACTAACTCGTCGATTATCAAGAAAGATGACATTTTTGGTGCAAATTATTTGAGTCTTGGATTTGTTCAACAAATACCCCGACTCCTTTCCGAACTTAGTGGCAATAGCTTCAATCTCCCTCATTGCTTCCCCGGGGTTAGGTGTTAATACAGCGATATCGTCCGCTTAGGCTAGCACTTTAGTACTGAATCCCTGTGTCGTCACTGGTACAATTGCCTGGTTCTCAATTACCGATTGGATAAGTGGATCTATATAAAGGGCAAATAAAATTGGGAAGCAAGGACATCCCTGCCTTGTTCCCCGTGACACCCTTATCATGTCTGATTCTCGGCCTATCAACTGTAGCTTCGCATAGGGAGCCCTATACATTGCTTTAATTGCAGTAATGGCCTGGGGGCCAAACCCTTTGGCTGCCAGAACACCCCATAGATACTCCCATGACACACGATCAAATGCTTTTTCCGCGTCCAGAAGGATCATAGCCAAATATCCATTAGTCTCCCCCATAATATCAAATAGGGCCACTGCTCGTCTTACATGGTCAGTTGTATCTCGACCGGGTACAAAGCCATGCTGCCAAGGTGACACTAGGCTGGCTATGACCCTCTGGAGGCGGTTTGCCAAAATTTTGGAGTAGATTTTCGCATCCGCGTTTATTAGGGAGATGGGCCTGTATGAAGTGGATTGATCAGGTGGTTTATCTTTCTTGGGAAAGATGACAATATTAGTACCCCTCCAAGAATCTGGTGGATCTCCAGAATATTGTACCCCTAAAAATAAATCCCAAAGCAAAGGAGCCAGCTCTTCTTGAAAAATTTTATAGAATTCAGATGGACTCTTATCAGGGCCAGCTGCCTTGCCCGAGGCCAACTGCTGTATAGCTGTTTGTATCTCCTCCAGTGTAAATTCAGTCTCCAGCCTCTCACTTGCACCCTCCCCCAACGTCCTATATTCTTTACTGGCCTTCACAAAAACATCCCCATGGGGGCCTTGCTTCTCCTCCTTATAGAGATCTTGATAAAATTTATGGAACACATCGACGATATCCCCTGGCTCGGTATATGAAATCCCCCCACTTATTATTGAAGATATCTGGCTCTTCATTGCTTTTTGTCTTGTTTTTAAAGCAAGTAATTTTCCGACTGCTTCCCCATACTCATAGCTTTCCGCCCTATGAGTCTGATATCCAGCTGCAGCCTTTTGAGAATAGTAAGACCCTATCTCCGCTTTAACCAAGGTAATGTCTAACTGAGTTGTAGCTGCCTCCATCCCCCGCACTATCTTACCCAAATGCTCTATCTCCAAATTACAAAGCTTGGCATGCAGTTGCTTAATCTTCGTCCCTTGTTGTTGTCTTAAATTAGATACAAAGCTGACCATCTCCCCCCTAACTCCTGCCTTAAATGCATCCCAAACCATATTACGTGAGGCACTATATCTATTCAAATTATAAAATTCTTTAATCCAAGTTCTAAAATGGCAGACATATTCATGATCAACCAGCAATTTCCGATCAAACGTCCATTGCGAGTGGCTCATATAGATTTGTGGCAATCTTAGCCCTAGCATCAAGGGGTTATGATCAGACATTACCTTGGGCAATTTTTCTATCTCTACCCCTCCTAAAATCTGTTTTGAAATAGTCTAGCCTAACATATTTCTGATGAGGGTGAGAAAAATATGTATATCCTGGATCAGAGGGAAACTTGGATCCCATACATCTATTAACCCATGGCTTTTGATCACTGATGTTAATGCTCGGAAGGTCTTGGGCTTCCGCCCTTTATACCTATTAGACATCACCTCACCTACTCCCAAATGTATATTAAGGTCCCCACATATAATTAACGGTGTAGGCCAAGCCGCCAACTCGGTTTCCAGATCGTCGAATATTTTGGGCTCATCCTGATTTGAGCCATATACCGTTGCTACTGTTATTCCATATTCAAGCTCCACCAAGGCCCACCTCCCTCCTGCATCCCCCAAAGTCCGCCTAGCGGATCCTATTCGATTCTTGGCTAAGATTGCCACCCCTCTAATATTAGAAGTTTGCTTAGAACAGGCAATTAAAGAATAACCCTTAATCATTATTAGCCCGCGCTTATCCCAGGGTATGTGTGTTTCTTGAAGTGCAATAATGTCGGGGTTGTTAAATTTCAGCATTTCCATGGTCCGGTTCCGTTTATTCCTATCCCCTAGACCACCAATGTTAACCGAGCAAACAGTCACCTTACCCATTTTGGCTCGTATATTGACCCTTTTCTGTTGATTTGGCCCTTTCCTCTTTAAACCCAAGATAGGAACCGAGATGAAAAGAAGTTACACCCATTTCTGTCATTATTCCTAATATTTTAAAGTTTTTTTGGTGTTTTTTACCCATTATCTCTCTGAATGTTTTCACCCTATTTTGTACCCCCCACCCAAAACCCCCAGACCCCCCAGACCATCCCTCCCCCCTCCCCTTACCCCTGATCCCAGCCCTACCACCCACCCCTGCCCACCCCCCCTCCCTCCCTCTCTCCCATCTTTGGGAAGTGCCCAGACCGCGCCTCGGTCTCTAGGCGGAGATGATGAGCGGTTTGCCGACACCGTGAATCCCTTATAAACACCATGCTATCTTTTGAGGGATAGCGCTATCAGTGAGGATTTATCATAAAAAAAAGAGCCTTAAGGAAGGGGAAGTGAGAAAGGGATAACTCTCCAATAGATTTTTGACAAAGATTCGATATCCCCCCCCCCCCCCAGACAGCACATCATTCTTCTCCCCAATCCTGGGGTACTAAGACTTCAGCCCAGCCAGAAAGTCTTGAGCCTTAACTTCAGATGTAAAGAACTTTGTTGACCCTTGCCAGACTACCTTCAAGGAGGCAGGATTATTCAAGAACACTTTTGCCCCTTTATCCTGAAAAGGTTTTATCAGCTGGCGTAGACGCCACCTTCTCTCAACGGTGACATGACAGAAATCGGGTCTTACAAAAAAAGAGACATCATCAATGCTTCTCCTGGCCTCCGGCCTAGCTTTTTCAAACACCGCCTGTCTCAGGAGAAAGTTACCGAAAAAGACCAATATGGCTCTTGGCTTAGAGCCTTCCCTAACTGGGTTTCTAAGGGTAAAGGGTGTCCTGTGTACTCGCTGGACTTCTTGTTGCCAGTTCCAGTCTTTGAGTTCCGGGAAGGCACGTTGAAAGAGGTCCAGCACATACGCCCGAATATCTGATCCCTCCTTCCCTTCAGGGACTCCCAGGACCCTTAAGTTATTTCGCCGCTGGCGATTCTCACTTTCTTCCAGTTTCCATTGAATATCAGTGATTCGTTCCTCTTGTACCTTGGATTGAGTAAGTTTTTCGGTTACGTCCGTCTCAACATTGCTGACTCTAGTTTCAAGCTCTGTAAGCCGTTCACCAATAGTGTTACATGTTTTTATCAGCTTCCTTACAGCGCCTTGGACTTTCCGTGCAGCACTCTGCGCTTTACGGGCATCAGCCCGTGTCTCGTCTCAGTGTTGCATTATTGTCTGCAGGACTGTTTCCAATGTTGGAGCATGCATGCCAGGAGTTGCCTGGGGTGCTACGTTTGGGGTGGGGTTTATTGAGTCAGTTAATGAATAATCCCATTTCAAGCTTGCTGTCCTCTGCGTGTGGAGCCCAGATTTCTTACCACCAACCCGACGGGCGGTCATATAAAGAGAGTCTCCTGCTTTCTCCAGGTCACTTTCATTTTCATCCTCACTTGATATAATTGAAGATCCAGAGTCATTACCCGACCACTCTGGACCGTCAGACAAGGAGAAGAAACAATCATTGGGATCAATTTCTGCTTCAGAGTTTATACACGATGCCCCCAACTCCTGAATTTGGGAGTTTGATTGTATCATGGGGCTCTCTGATACAGCTAATGCAACTGGCCCTGTCTCACCGAGCCTTTTTTCAATGTTTTAAATACACACAAGTCCTTTAAAACAAGTTGACATAGACAAAGGACAATCACCATTGTAAACCAAGGCAGTACATTTGGTTAAAACGGGCGCCATTTTGGAACAGCTTATATTGCACATGATACTCTATTATTTCCAATGTTAATGCATTTATATCCTCATTAAAATACATATGAACAGAACAGGACAGTTACATATCAATTAATAAATCTTAAAATGAGAAATATATTTAAAAAAAGGCAAAGTTCCATTTTATTAAAGTGCATCAGTGCTTATTGTTCCTTAGCTGCCTATTTACACCTATCACAGTGTCCGCCTTTCTTACAAAAAGTGCCTGTGCTAACTTCATTTTGCTATTTTCCTATATATTTATTTCATGTATTTTTCTTTTAATTCTAATTTTACTAAAGTGCTAATACTAGTGCTAGTGCTCAATTAAGTTCCTAACTATAAAGTGCTTTAGATAATATAGTGCTAGTGCCTGATGTCCTCCTCCAAAATTATAAACAATTTAAACAAGCATTTGCAATGCAATAGGTCTCGCATTTGCGAGAGTTTAAGCTATTGGCATTGTAAATGATAATGCCTTTTATTTATGTTTTAAAAACCAACACATAAATAAAAGGCATTATCATTTACAATGCCAAGAGCTCAAACTGTTGCAAATGCGAGACCTATTGCATTGCAAATGCTTGTTATCTATGTCTTTGTTAGTAGACAAGATCCACATGACCCTTTAATAGTAACTTGACACAATTGATAGACAGTAATTTTAAAAGCAGAATAGAATTGTACTCACGAAACAGAAGAAAGATTAAAAACAAATCACTCTATGTAAAAAGATTTCTGCACAAAATTATCCCCCACAGTAGCAGAGAAACAACAAAGATCCAGCGTGTAGAGCGAACACAGAGGTTGTGGTGGGAGCATGGTGCTGAGATGGCAAGCAGAGTGCAGCTGAAGCTGCAAACACAGATGAGGAGGGGGGGACAGGAAATGGGAGGCTGCATGCGTTTGACTGTTTCCTGTGCAGTCTTGTCTCAGCCGGTACCTCAGACCCAGTTACTGCTACATACATAGAGTTACTGATATTTGTATTTATTTTTTAGTTAGCGCTTACTACCCCTGACGAGGTATTGTGTATAATCACCAGTTGCTTCTACCCTACTTCTCAGGAGTTATCACTAGGGGCTCAACTATCATAAGTGCAGCATGTGCGGGGGCAACACTGCCTACAGGGGCGAGTGGGGCAGTCTGTACCAGGTGTTTCAGCCGGAGCAGCCACAATTGCCCTCTGTATATCTGTCTTTCACTTCTGACCCATGTGGAGGTCCGACCATTTGTGTCACATGATAGGTAACTTGGTGAAGAGGTGATATCACACGATGGTTGGGAGGGGACTCTGAACAGTGAATGTCAATGGCAGGTTTTGAAACCACCCAGGAGATCAGTGGCAGCCTCAGCAAGCTTTTGTGTTTTTTTTTGGTTTGGGGTTAGGGGGCTGGAGGAGATGTTGGTGGGGAAAGAAGACAGAAGAGTATTTCTTTCACACTGTGGCTTTTTTTAACTTGGGCGGTCAGGGAAGTGGCCTATTTTCCTTGCTTGCTCTACCACTCGTTATGACTGGTGGCGCACAGGCTTGCAAGCAAACATGGGCGAAGGATGCTTGGTGGGGGTATTCTACTTTCATTAGCTTAAGTTGTTCCGCTCAAACCAACAAGTAACATAAAAGCAGCACATTTTGTGCTAATATGTAAAATGCTATTTCTGAATAAAGTAATTTTTTATTCTAAACTAGCATCGAACCAACATCACTTTCATTCAAGAAAACAGCAAGGATCTTTCCTTTTTTTATATACAATAACAAACTGATTTTGCAGTTTTTAACTGAATATTCGGCATGTTTGCTGGCTGCATTATGGTGATATGATTGCATAGATGTCTGATAAATGACACTTACTGTCCACCACTGTAGATGTGCTTTTGCCATCATCTACCAGAGAATGGACACCAATTAATTAATTCTGTTAGCTAAGAGGCAGTATAATGTTTTACAAACACGTGCTCTCTCCTATGAAATGTGTGAAAGTGCAACACACCTTTTAATGAAGTTGGAATTCTCGAGGCATTATTATGTGCACAGACCTCAAGCTGTCTTATGGTAGGTGTGACAAATTCGAGCGATCCTCGATTTGACTGATACAATATTCAGTTTCTGTCTTCCCGTTATAAATATAGGACTTCAAGTACCAGAATGCAAAGAAGAAAAGATGGCTGATTCTGACACGCCTGTGAATATACTGGGATGCAGTGACTCGAGATCTCTAAGGCGCCTCACAACAAGAGAAGCTGAGCTCACTTGAAAGGATGAAACAAAGTGTGTGTGGTGGGTAAGACGGGATGTGAATCTGGTCTCTGCTAGGTCCTGAGCGGGTGCAGGAAGTTGCTCCGAGTCTGAGGTGAGATTGCACTGTGGTCCTTCTTCAGGGAGTTAAGTATTTTTACATTTGTGTATTACACAGCACTGTGTTTATGTTGCGTGAGAGCTGAGACTTTGATGCAGCTGGTCACAAGTGTCTAAAGAATCGTGCATGTAAATCTGTGGGTACTGCGTGTCCTTGCCAGACGGTCTGGCCCAACACCACGGCTGAAGGAGCGTACTGGAGTTCCAAAATGGAGACGGCGGGCTGATCACACAACAAAGCGTACAATTCAAAGAACAGTAGGATCTGTTAGGATTGCATCAGGAGGTTTGCTAAGGGGCCTCATTAAGTGTGGCTGCGCTCACATGTGCTTCAGGCACGAGATGGCCTGCTGGCTGCACTGAGGGATCCAGCATCACTAACTTAAACTGAGAGTGCTTCAAGCTCATGAAGGTGCAGGTGGAGGGGGTCGGTTTCACTAGCATGCACTGAGTGTGCTCCAAGCACGACATAGTCGGCTGGCTGCACTGCTGGATTTTTTAGCCGTGCACGCATAAACTACATTTGCTCTAAGCACCAGAAAGGCCCGTTGACTCCATGAGATACTCTGCTGCAGCTCAGAGACCAGGACGCTTGCGACCTCTGCAGGCCACTGTATCCGGTCCATTGGATCACTGGGCTGGGCTCTGCTCGACATACCTCACTGATGAGCCGGGCTTATGTTCGTGCACTTCGCCACATAGCCTGCTGGTGTCCCAAGCGAGCACACGTCAAGCTGTTTCCTAAAACACTAATAACAAGCACGGCCGCGAAAGTTAAAGCGGCCGCGCTAATTAGACAAGGAATGTCAGGAATGCAGCTGGCATCCGGCCGCGCTGCTGCTCGCTCCCGAGCTCCCTAGGCCAGGGGAGTTAACGTTTAGAGAGAAGGCGGGTCATGCACCCGCCTTTGGTCAATTGCGGGCTTTCAATTTTTGAAAGCCACAAGCAATGGCCAATCACTTCAGCTTTTCAGCAAACTCGTGCGTGTGGCTTTTTTTAGCCACACGCACGAGTTTGCTGAAAAGCTGAAGTGATTCCAAGAGGTCATTTTCTAGAGCAGCTCATGCGCGCTGCGCTAGGCTCGACCTAAAAATGGTTCTCTTGAATGTGCAAATTCTACTGCAGTCATTAATACAGGCATTTGAACAAATCCTCGTCCACATTCAATCCATTGGGTTCTTTACTGTCCAACTCAAGGATATAATAAGTTTCCAGTTTTCTCAATTCTTTTTCCCTATTACCACCCCTCCTTTTTCTGGGTATCTCTGCTATGCAACTGTACCGCATTAGGGACTGATCACTCTGATGATCTTTCTCAAAGTGTCTGGCTACAGGGTAGCTGCGATCTTTATCGATTATCACTCTTTTGTGCTGCAGGATTCTTTTGTGAGCTGGTAACGTGGTGCTCCCTACATATGTTTTCTCACAGGGGCATTTTAAAATGTATACCACAAAGCTTGATTTGCAAGTTAGGTAGCCTCTTATTTTCACAATTTTATTAAAAACTGTTTTAAAAGTAGAGAGGTTCTCCCCATGCTGACAAGCTTTGCATTTTAAAATTTTTTTAAAACCCTTCCTCTGTTGTCACCAGGTCTGATTTCTAGTACTCTTTTGATATTCACTTTTAACAATATGGTCTTTCGAGGACTTGGATTTCCTATATGTTATTTCTGGATATCTCTTTATGTAAGGGCCTATTATGGGGTCTCCCTTGATAAGGTGCCAGTGTTTCTTTAAAATGAATCTTACTTCTCTATGTTTAGTGTTACAAGTTGGTATGAACCTGTGTGTGTTCGTTCCTTCTCTACACTTTTTCTTCATTGCTGTCTTGGAGGGTTCAAAGAACACTTTTTCTCTACTCAGTTTTTTGGCTTTATCTGAGGCCTTCTGTAAGATTGTTAGAGGATAGCCTCTTTGGACAAATCGATCTATCATCTCCTTCTCCACACTCTCGTAATCATATAGAGTACTGCATGTTCTTCTTGCCCTATAAAACTCTCCAAAAGGAATACTTCTAATGAGTGGTGTTGGGTGGGAACTTCCCACATGCAATATAGTATTTCCCGCTGTGGGCTTTCTGAAGATTGTAGTTTCCAATTTGTCTCCCCTTACAATTACTCTCACGTCTAGGAAATCTATAGAGCTTTTGCTATAGTGTCACACAAAATGTAAATTCAGGTCATTCTTGTTCAGGTCACCAATGAATAGATTTATACTTGTTTCCGTGCCCTGCCACAACACGAAAACATCATCAATGAACCTTAACCAGATTAGAAAATTTTCTGTCCAATGTTCCAGCATGGGCCCTCCGAGCACCTGCTCCTCCCACCAGCCAAGATGTAAATCAGCATAGCTGGGTGCGAAGCAGGTGCCAATGGCCGTACCCTGCTCTTGCTGGAACATTTCACTCCCAAACATAAAAATGTTCTTGGTAAGGCACCACTTCATCATTTCAAGTAGCATCTCATTGTGCCTAAAAAATCTCATCGGTTTTATTCTTAAAAAATGTTCTGTTGCCCTCAATCCATCCACATGTCTTATGCTGGTATAGAGTGTGGAAATGTCAAGAGTTAACAATACCATGCTTTGATCCCATTTTACATCATATATGCGTTTTAAAAAGTCAGCTGAGTCTCTTATATACGATGGGAGTGTCTTTACAATTGGATTAAAAAAGAAGTCGATATATTTGGAAACATTTTCAAATAAGCTGTTACACGATGAAATTATTGGCCTCCCTGGCGGATTGTGAACATTCTTATGAACCTTAGGTATCATGTAAAAAACTGGGATAACCGGATTCTCTTGTTTCACAAATTTGTATTTGTCTCAGCTTAATAGATCTTGTTCTTTCCATTCATTAAGTCTTTAAAAAAACTGGTCTTTCACTCTCTCATACTCTGGTGTCGCAATTCTTCTATAACAGTCTCTGTTATTTAATTGGCTCAATGCTTCATTCCTGTAAAAATCCCTTCCCCAGAGGACAACATTCCCTCCTTTGTCTGAAGGTTTCACTAATACTCCTTGTTCTTTTTGGATTTTCTTTATGATTCGATGGATTTGCGTTTCTTTACAATCATCCCCTCTCCTTTGATTTCCCATATTTTGATACAGTCTCCGTAAGTCCACTATCACATTTTCGGAGAAAATATCCAAATTTTCTCTCACCATCTGTGGTATAAAACGTGACCTTGGGCGGATGGGGTATGGTGATTTCTTTCCAATGTCAAATTCATTGTGTCCTCTTTTATATTCTCCACCAGGTGCTCATTTGTTTCTTGTATTTCATCATTATTTTCATTTATCAGAGACCACATGTCTTCTAGAATAGGTACATCTGACACAGTTAGACTAATTTGGTGCGGTTGTGGAGTAATTATTGCTGTAGGTTGGGCAGGCTCAGGGACACCTCTGATCTTATGTAACTTCATCAATTTTAATTTTTGAATAAATGTATACAGGTCCATCCTGCTATTTGCATAATTGAATTAGTTTTTGTGGCAAAAGGAGAGACCTAGTTCCAACACTGATTTATCTTTGTCAGTTAATTCAATGGAACTCAAATTAATAACTGTGTTGTTTTGTTTCATTGTTTCGTTTTCTGTCTCGCATTGGAGCGCATTGATCTCTCTATTGTTCCTCCTTGTGCTCCTCCGGTATCCTTGTCCTCCTCTCCTTTGCCTCCTCTTCCTCTTCCTCTCGGTCTTCCCCGACCTCTCGTTATTTGGTGGTCTGTCCTCTGGTCCAGTTGTAAAAAACGAAGCTCATCTGTTACTGTAAGCTTCATATTTGTTACTCCTCTTCTTGCAGGATCCTCCTGCTCTACCTCTGAGCCTGTGTCTGAACTCATTTCACTATGTGAATTCTCTTGGCTTGTAATATTGCCACTCTGGACTTTCTGCCTTCTAACTGTGTCAAAACGTATTGCGAACGTATATATACGTCCGTTCTCATAGTCTAATCGGTCTCGCAAAAACATAGTTGCTTTTCTGTCCTTAATTCGTTTCTCATATTTTTCCAACCTGTCCTTCAGATCGCTTTTAAATTTTATTACTCTTGCTTGATCCACTTTTTTATCCAATAATTCATTCAATTCTTTGATTTTTCCCATAATATCACTTCTTTCCAATTCGGCATATTTAATCAAAATTTTGATCATGTTGGTTGAACTCTCTGCACTATTATCTGCCCATTCGCGTAGGAGTTCTGGATTTGGGTTTTCATAAGTCGGTGTGATCATAATCCGTAGTCCTCTAGGGACTCGACCTACTTGTATATACTGTTTAAGGGATGCTTCCTCCCACCAGCGTGAAATTTCTCTTTTCTTCAACTTTTCAAACTTCTGCAATTTTTTGCTGATATATGCCTTGTCCCTCCTGTATCTAAGGTTCTGGAGGTATTGGTATATATATATATACAGTTAGGAAACCTGCTCTCGCTTCCATGAAGCGAAGCAGAATTGCTTTTGGGCAAGGGGAGCTGCATGTCAGCAGCTCCCCTTGTCCAAAAGCAATGCCGGCTCCCGCAGGAGGTGGGGAGCCGGCAGGGACCGTGGGAGCATTGGGGCTCCCCCCACGGTCCCCAATGCTGAGGCCAGGCCCCGGGGGATGGGGTCCCTGGGGCCATTATTGGCCTGAGGAGGTTGGACATGCGGTCCCCCTCATTTAAAAAAAAAAAAAGAGTAGCAGGCCCCGGGGATGGGGTCCCCGGGGCCATTATTGGCCTGAGGAGGGGGGCCACGTGGTCCCCCTCATTATTATTATTTTTTAAATGGTGGCAGGCCCCGGGGGAAGGGGTCCCTGGGGCCATTATTGGCCTGAGGAGGGGGGCCACACGGTCCTCCTCCTAATTATTTTTTAAAAATAAATGGTGGCAGGCCCCGGGGATGGGGTCCCCGGGGCAAATAGCGAATAATGAAAGTGGGGTGTTTTTTTTCTTCTTTAGAGTGTGGAGTCGCGACTCCAACGCGTCTCTCAGCGTGGCCCCCCGTGTAACGTCACGTTGGAATCACGAATTCACCTTAAATAAATCATTAAGTAGTATATAATTTAGAAGGTAGTGTTGTATTTGTGAAGTTGTTTTAAAGAGGTACTGTGATTGAAGTTAATGACAAGATTACAATTGATAGAGTTGTTAAAAATGTATAAAATTTAAAATTAATAGTTAAACTTGAAAAGTGTGTTGTATTGTAGTACATTGAATTCATGCTTTTGTGGATTCACGTCGGGTGTGCGAATCCACAAAAAATGTTAAAAAAAATATGTATGTGTAAAAACAATTTATATTTACTATTATGTTGATGGGTGGCTCTAAAAAGAGCCCTTGTTTTCATTGTGAGTTTGTTGTAGCTACATGTAAGTGCGGATGCAGAGCTTTAGATTGTTGAGAAAGACTCTGTTTCCTTGATCTGTGAAGTGTACTCCATCACTTCTGTAGATGTGATCCATATCAAAACGTAGATTGTTGTTATATATGGAGCCCATCCTATGGTCTCTGAGGTAAGCAGAAACAGCTTTATTGACATTTTTTCTAGCTTTCTCAATCTGTGGACAGAATTGATTTGACCACTTCCATTTATGTCTTTGGCATATATTAGAGTATACAAAGACAGTTTGAGGTAAAAGCAACATCAATTGTGAAAAGGTGTCCTTCATTAGCATTTCCAGACCTACCCCAGTCAATGTGCCTAGGTCATTGCCACCACAGTGCACAATCATGAGGTCAGGGGGTTGGAGATGCAAAAAGGTTTTAACAAAAGACATCAATTGGTGCCACTTTAATCCTCTCTGTGCAATCCATTTAATAGCCACATTTTGCAAAGCTAGGTCTTTGTCAATACCTCTGCGTTCAGCATACCTTTTGCACCAGAAAACATAGCTGTGTCCAACAATCCACACTGTAAGCATCTTGAAGGGATGTCTTGAAGTAATGAAAAGATGTCTGTAGCTGAGGTAGTCAGTTGGTAGAATGAGAGGTATCTAAAATGGTGGACAAGATGCTGTTTTTAAAAAAAGTAGAGAATTGATTGGCTGTTTAAGAAGATTGTACACTCAAAAATAGGGTGCATGTTACTTTCTTTAAAAAGCATGTTCTTTATTGGTTAGAAGAAAATGTTTGAAAGGTACACTAGATAGGATAAGGAGATATTTTGCAAACATCAGCCACACCGCTCTGATACCCGCAAGGGTCTTGTCCGCGCTATATAAAACCTTCAAAATAAAAATAAATAAACACCTGCTGTTTGCATTTGTAACCTTGTGTGCTGTATTTGAAAATATGGTGAACTTGTGACTTGTCAGTTCAGTTGAATGTTCCATGAACTGTTACTATGGAAACTGGCATTAAGCAGAATGGGGGAAGGGTTGAAACTTAACAGTGGACTTAACATGTGAAATTGTAATTTATATATAATTTATATATAGGTGATATGTTATTAAAGTATAATTTCCCAAGTCAGTAGTATCTTTAGAAGTGGTGTGTTGTTAAAAAATAGTGGTATTTTTATTTGTAATATATTTTTGAACTCCCGTATGGATTTGCAGCTCCATTGCGTTGGTGCACGGTGGAATCGCGATTCAAAAAAATTCCAGAACCAGTTTGGGCACTTTTAGAAGTCAGTTGGTAAGGGTTAATATGTCTAACCAATAGAAATGTGTTTTATGATTTGAAATAATGTAGGAAGCAATGTGATTTGTTACTTACATGTATTTGTGTGGAGAAAGAGAGGGAAAGTTTGCCATTACTGGGCCACACGGTCCTCCTCCTAATTATTTAGGTTGTGCATTACATTGATTGTGTGCATAAGAAAATCTTTTATGAGTTTGTGATATTTAAATTCTACAAATCAATTTGGAAGGTGAGTTATAAATTTGTGAGGTGTATTATATATTTGGTTTATTTTTAATCTTTAAAAATTATTGGGGGGCGTGGCTTAACGAGCCAAGATGGCGGTCGCACCTTGAGTGTGCTCCCGGACCCCTCCGCCATCCGCCTGCAATCCGCCCGTCTCAGACACCATCCTGTCCTGAGTCCTGTTGTCGATGCCTTGCTGCACCCCTGGCTGAAATCCTGGCCTTGGGGGACCCGGCGATCCGGTGTTTTCGCGGTTCTCGGCCTGCCTGCCGGGTGCCCTCCTCTAATATGGCAGCTTCCTTGCTCTGAAGCCGGGACCCCTGCATCCCTCGGAACTGGCTGCTGCGGCACGCTCCTGGCCCTTCGTGCTGGCGGACGCGACCCTCCAAGGCTGCAACGACTGGCGATGGCTTCTGGACTCCCCCGGTGAGACGCCCGCCGTGCCCTCCTCCCCCGCCTGGCTGAGACTCTCCTCGTGCGGCCGTTGCCACTGGTCCCTGCCTGCCGGTGCTGAGCTGATTTACCTGACCGAGGGGCTGGAGCTGCTGGCTGCGGTGGCCGGAGACGCTTGGGACGGCGCCCCGGCTCCCCTGCGGCACCGCCGCGGTTCCGGCCACCATTCTCGGGTGGCGGGAGATCCAGGTTGGCGGTGGTAGAGACCCGACTGACACCCTCTGGACCGCATGATTGGAGGCCCGGTCGTCGGCGGGCTCAGAGACCTGGTGAGTGGCGGCAGCGGGGGGGGCTGTGACTGTGTTGTGGGAGGCCCCCCCGCACGCGCGCACTGCCCGCTCTGATGGTGACTTGGGCCCTGGACACTGCAGCTTGGGAGTTGGCCCACTGTTTCTCCCCACCTGCCATGATTCGCTGCGGCCGCCCGGCCTAACGGACCCCGGAGCTGCTCCTGTGCCATTCCCTCGAGGCCCTTACACCACTCCAGAAGGGACGAGGCCCTGAGGTGGGTGGACCCGGCTCTGCCCACTGGATGGCGCGTGATCCCTGGGACGGGCCCCCTGCGGCCCCCTGCTCCAATCACTGCGGTCTCTCCGGTGCTGTCTTTAGACCCTCGGCTGGGGCGAACCTCTTGCTGCTCGTGCTGCCCTTGGTGTCGAGCTGCGGCTGTGTTGCCCCCCAGGTGTTGTGGTGCGGGGAGTGGGTGTCCGGCCGCATCCATCGAGCGGCGTGGGACCCTAGGTGGGGCCTCCCCCGATGCCCCCCCTGCCCACCCTAAATTGCTCCTCCACCTCTATTGCATTGCCTCTGCCTGGGGGTGCAGCCAGGGGGGTGGAATCGGCCGAAGGTAGCGAGCGGCGTGGGGCCCTGGAAGAAGAAACCGCCCCTGCCATCCCCCTGTCCCGGAACTGTTCTGTGGCGCCCGGAGTGGTCTCTGGATCCTAGTATGGAGGCCCTGCTGCGAATCCTGGGGTCGGACCTCTGTGCTGTTGCTTCCGACGTGGGATCTCGCCAGAGGAAGTGGTATCGGCCGCGTGTACCGTGCGGCGTTGGGTCTCACAGGGGCCTCGTCCATTGCCCCCCTGCGGCTGTCTTGATCCCAGGCCCTTCGACACTGGCCGTGGGCCCCCGCTGCAGAGGCCTTGTAGGAGGCGTGACTGGATCTCCTGCCCTGCTGACTGGTGGCCATGGGTCGCACCCAATCCGCCAAAACCCCGGCCACCCAGACAAAAATGGATTGTTTCACCACCACGGACTCCGGTGCGACTGGATGAGGTGCGGATAAGGACACCTCACCTGTTGCGGACCTATCTACCATCCTTCAAGCTATCCATGCCTCACAGTCCTCCGCAGAGGGCAAGATCGCTGAAGTCCGGGTGGATGTGACTCTCCTTCGGCAAGACCTTCGGAACGCCACGGCTCAGATTAAAGAAACTGAATCCCGAATCTCTACCGTGGAAGATGACGTTCAGCAACTTAAGGGACAACAAGCTCGCCTCCAATCACACACCCAGGAGCTACACCGGCGGGCAGAAGACGCCGAAAACAGGTCCCCCTGGTGGAATTTCCGGAGGGAGCGGAACAGGGCCGGACGACGGACTTTGTGGAGAAGTGGCTGCACTCCTGGATCCCCGAAGGCTCCCTCTCCCCGTGGTTCGCGATCGAGCGAGCGCACCGCTCCCTTGCTCCCAAGCCGCCCCCGGGAACACCTCCCAGACCGGTCATAATGAGAGTTCTTAATTTTAAGGACCGTGACTCTGTTCTGGCTGAGACCCGCAAGCAGCAACACCTCAAATATGACAATCATACCATCATGATTTTCCCTGATTACACTCGCGAGGTCCAGGGTCAGCACCGCTCGTTTGGGGAGGTCAAGCAGAAGCTCCGCGCCCTCAACATCCAGTACAGGCTCCTCTTCCCAGCGCGCTTGCGCATGGTGTATTCCAACAGGACCCTATTCTTTGACACCCCTGAGGTGGCCTGGACTTGGGCCACAGAGGAGCGCCCCCTACGAGTTAGTGCACATGATCCATCACCCAAGAGTGCAGCTGGGGGGTGCGCCCGACAGGAGACCCCCGCCCCCCGGCCTCAGCGCAACCGCTCACGTAAACGCCATGGCCAGAGACGTGCCCACTCAGACTCCCCGCTGGGCCCCTCTCGGCAGCCGACACCGCTCCCTGGAAACCACCTGGTGGTGCGGTGGTCTGGTTCCTCCGGCTGCCTGGACTTTGGGGGTGCCTCGCCTCGTCCATCGTTGCTGGACCTGCCGGCTACGGACCTCTCACGTAGCCCGATGCTCCTCTCGGGCCCGCATAAATTCGTCTCTGCCTGCCGGGCTTCGCTCCGTGGCCAGAGGCGGCACATCGGCTCACCACCACTTCCATTCCCGACGTACTTGCCTATGCACATCCTGATATGAGGAGGGGTCCTCCACGCTTCCCCCATTCCCAAGCGTTCTAGTTTGGTCTTTTGTTAATATTTCACTGTTAGGGCGACAGATGCTTCCGTTCCTGAAGTATAGGGTGGGGGGTGGGGGTTGGGTTGGGGAGGGGGGACCGTTGTCCCGAGTTTTATTGTTTGGTTTTTTTTTGTTTCTTGCACCAGCACGTCCGCCTAGCTGTGCAACGATCTTACAGTGACCGACATTGCAATTCTATGTTTGTTACCCCGCGCACTTGTACTACTCTAGGTAAACACGTACCACCCTACACCATGACAACATATCCACTGGCTCTAGGCGCAGTCCCACTTCCACGACCTCTGCTATGCTCACCGGCTGTCCGGCCCCTTGCACAACTTCCCCCTACCCGGCGATTCTAACGGGGCGTCGCCACTCCATATAATGTCCTGGAATGTTAATGGCCTGTTAGACAAGGTCAAGCGCGCAGCTGTCCTGCGAAATGCCCAGCGTCAAGCCGCAGACATACTCCTGCTTCAAGAGACCCACTTGATGGGCAATCATTGCCCCTTCCTGGTGCGGCATGGCTATGGCGGAGTCTGGCACCCTGGATTTAGTAGGGGGTCAAGAGGAGTGGCTATTCTGGTGCGTCGCACTCTCCCTCTGGTGGCACGTAAAGTGACGCACGACCCTCAGGGTTGCTTTATTCTCCTGGAGGGGACCCTCGGAGATCGCCCTCTTAATCTACTGGCTGTCTATTCCCCTCCCACCCTGTTGGCCTCCACACTCCAGAGGCTCACCTCAGCGGTCGCTGCTCTGCCCCTAGGAATGACCGTTATTAGGGGTGACTTCAACGCAGTCATGGACCCCGGCCTTGACACCACCTCGCCCTCCTCCGCCTCCAGGACTGCCCAATCCGGCCTCCTCTCAACATGGGCTGCCAGCCTGGGTCGCGGGGATGCCTGGAGACTTTGGTACCCAACAGCGCGACAATACACCCATACCCCGGCCTCTCACCACACACACGCGTGCATAGATTACGTTTTCCTGCCGGCCCAGGACTGCCGGGCGATCCAGACGATTTCTATCCTCCCCAGGGGCTTGTCGGACCATTCCCCAGTGATGCTGCACATTGGCTCCTTTCCCCCGTCCTCGCGCCCAATATGGCGATTCAACACCTGGTTTCTCCAGGACGAGGAGTTCAAAGACCAAGTAGGTGCCGAGCTTCGCCTCTACTTCACCACTAATCAAGGTTCAGTGTCTTCCTCCCGCACTCTTTGGGAGGCCGGGAAGGCCACCATTCAGGGCTTAGCTAAAGGCCAACTCAAACTCACCCGTACGGCGCGTAACTCCCAGCTCACCCGTTTGGAGGCGCAGGCCGCCCAGCTCGACACACTGCCCCCTGAAGATAGAACTGATGCCCAAGACAGGAGGCTTGCATTCCTAAGGGATGAATTCAGACAGACCTCCCTGGAGGCTGCCAAATTGCTTTGGCGATCTTCCGTGGCCCGAGTGTATGGTTGGGGAGATAAAAACGGGAAGCTCCTCCATCGCCTCGCCACTTACCCTATGGCCAACCGTATAATACCAGAGGTAGCTGACGCGCGCGGCGAGATCCACCGTGCCCCGATGGCGGTGGCCCAATGCTTTGCCGCTTACTATGCCACCCTCTACTCGGCGCGGACGCCCAGTCTTTCGCTCCCTGAGCTCCTCCGGCGGGAACGGTTCCCCCTTCCGCGCCTTAGTGAGACTGAGGTGGAGGCACTGGACCTCCCGATCACCCCTGAGGAGGTGTCAGATGCCATATCACGCATGGCAGCCGGTAAGACGCCGGGACCGTATGGGCTACCCCAAGAATTTTATGCGTCTTACCGAGACACCCTAGTCTCACCTCTAGTGGCGATGTACTGTGAAGCGGTGGATTGCGGCTCTTTCCGCCCAGAGACGGACCTAGCTACCATTGTAGTGATCCCTAAGTCTCAGCCCCCCTCGAGCTGCTGTTCGGACTACCGTCCCATCTCTCTTATTAATACTGAGCTTAAGATCTTCGCCTCTGTCCTGGCCAACCGCATAAGACCGCACCTGGCTAGTCTGGTTCATCCAGATCAATGCGGCTTCATGCCTCTCTGAGGGACTAGACACTGTCTTAGACGCCTCCATCTTGCTCTTGCGAACCGGCACCCGCTGTCCCCCTATTTGTCTCTCCTTCTGGTAGATTTTGAGAAGGCTTTCGATTCGGTTGACTGGGGTTATTTGGAGGCAGTGCTGGAGCAGATGGGCTTTGGAATCCCCTTCCGCAACCTGGTGAGGACGCTGTATTGTCGGCCCCGGGCGCAGGTCCTTGTCAACGGGGCTCTATCTCGTCCCTTCCCTATCAGAAGAGGTACGCGGCAGGGATGCCCCCTCTCGCTGATCCTGTTTGCTTTAGCAATGGAGCCCCTTGCCTGCCTTATCCGATTTGACCACTCTCTCACTGGATGGAAGTGGCCCGGCTTTGAAGAGGATAAGATCGCGCTCTATGCAGACGATGTGCTGCTGTTTCTAGCGGACCCGGCCCAATCGGGGGCAAGATGCCTTCGAGCCCTGGACCTCTTCGAGCACACATCCGGCCTTCGGTTAAACCCGGCCAAGTCCGTTTTGGTTCCCCTTCACTTGTCACGTGAATGCTTTGACTGGCAGCCGACGGTCCCCCTACGACGGCAGTCCTTCAAGTACTTGGGGATCTGGGTGGCCCTTCTCCCCGACCTTGCATGGTCACTCAACGTCACCCCACTGGTCAAGCGGGTCCGCGCTGACCTCCTTAAATGGCGTACGCTACCCCTAAACCCTGTAGGCAGGATAGCCCTTTTTAAAATGATGATTTTACCTCGCTTTCTATACATGCTTCAAAATACACATCTTTCTTTCGCTAAGTCCTGGTTCCGTGAGATGGACAGTTTGGCCACTAAGTTTTTATGGGGGGGTCGGAGGCCCAGGCTGGCCCTGGCCCAATGCCGAATCCCGCCCTTTGATGGTGGTCTTGGGATGACGAGCCTATACCTCTATTATTTAGCGACTCGGCTCCTTACGGTGCACGATTGGTTTAACGGCGGCTGGTCCGACCGGCGTATCGTCTGGAGCTGCACACCCTAGGCTTTACCACTATCCAGGGGATGCTATATGGGGACGTTGTTCCCCAAGCTCTCCTTGAGGTCACACGCGGAGTGCTCCTGGCCTGGCGGGCCTCCCTGCGTCATACCCGCTGGTCGGGCGGGCTGACCCAGTATACCCCCTTGTGGTGCGGCACCAGGCTCCGGGAGGTTGCTTCCCTTTCGGGATTCCTGCCCTGGGACCTCATCGGGATTTCCCTGCTAAGCGATGTATGGAGCAGTACCCATCTACGCTCCTTTCAGGATTTGCAGGCCCGACACTCCCTTCACTCATCTCAGTTTTTCCGATACTTGCAGCTACGCCATCCCTCCGCTCCTATATTTCGGACGGCACTTCTTTGCCCGAGTATAGTCCACCTGAAGCTCAGGTCATGACCGGCGATCTGGGACGGGGAGAGATCTCCCGTATTTACCGTTCACTCACCAACAACACCCCCAACTCCCTATCTCAACTCCGAGACAAGTGGGAGGGTTGGCTTGGGACTCTAGACGACGCTGACTGGAGCGACGCCCTGATGGCTCCTAAAATAAATGCGGTCTCAGCGAGGCTTCGGCTAGTCCAAATATACTTCCTACATGCTGCCTATCTTACACCGCTGCGTCTTCACCGCGCGGGGCTTCGACCTGATGCCCTCTGCCCCCGCTGTCCCCACTCCCAGGCAGACTTTTATCATATGGTATGGCTTTGCCCTGTGATACAGGGGTATTGGGAGTCCGTAACGGAGGAGCTCACGGAGGTCTTGGGTTGGGAGGTTCCTCTGGACCCTACACATGTTCTCCTGGGAATCACTGAGGGGCTGGATGGAAACAGGGCTGAGAAACTCTTCCTTAATACAGCACTAGCAGTAGCCAAGAGGGACATTGCAGCTCACTGGCTGAACACTACCGCACCTACATTGGTGCGTTGGCGCAGAGGGGTGGACTGGTGTGCCGCGCAGGAACGGCCTCTTTATGTGGCCAGTGGTTCTCCTAAGAAATTTCGCCGAATGTGGGGCAAGTGGGTCAGAGTGATAGAAGACTAAATTGGACTGATACGATATCTAGATTGGCAGTGGGTTCGCCGGTATTGGCCCTATGCACGTCTACCTTTTATGCCAATGTGATATGTTTGTGTCTTGGTCTTGCCTTTTAAGATGTATTCCTAAATGGTGCTGTGTTCTTTGTTGCAACCAAAAATCAATAAAAATTGGTTATCAAAAAAAAAAATTATTGATGGACTGTGATGTTTGAAATATATTATTTAATGTAGAGATGTGTATTGTAGTTTATTTTATTGTAGTTAAATGTTGTTTGAAATAGATTTTGTATAGTAATATGTGTATATTGGAAGATGGATTAGTGATTATGGTAGTTTGTTTTAATGTGTGGATATGTACATTTGTAGTATACTGCATAATTTTAGGTGTTGCTTTAAAATTGGAGGTGGAGTCTGTCAAGTTTTAAGGTGTGCATGGACTTCTGTCTCAAGTGTGTCTCTACTTGTATATGTATTTTCATATGTCTTATACATTTGAAGGTGCATGATGTATAACAAAGAGGTGTTGTTGCTTTTTATGTGGTAGGCTCAAGACTGTGAGTAGTAGTGGAATGGTGAAGATGCAGTATAATAGTGTGGTTTAAAAAATGTTGACATAAGGTATTATTGATTAGGCATCTTTTTTTAAGTTTCTAGAGAGGTACAGTTGAAATTTGCCACATAATTTTTGGTGTTTGCTTGAAATTGGAAGTTTGTTCTGTGAATTTTTACGTTTTGGATAGTGTTATGGTACAGACATATTCATGTATGCTTTTAGGAATATGGTGAGACTTTTAGTAAAGACATGTGAAGGGTTCCTGCTTTGTATTTGGGTAGGTGTAACATTATAAGTAGTTGTTGAATGATAAAGCAGCAGTCCGAAAGTGAGGTTTGAGATGTTTGTAGAGATGTTATTTATTAGAGTAATGTGTGTAAAGTTATATTTCATATATACCACATAATGTTCAGTGTCTGTTTGAAAATTGAAGTGTAGTCTGTGAAGTTTTGAGCTGTGGATGATGTTGTGACTGAGATATGTGTCTACTTGCACATATATTATGGTATGTGTTATGCGTCTGAAGATGATAGATGTATAAAACAGAGGTATACATTTATCTGTGTATTACTTTTATATATGATGCTGCTAGCAAAAGGTACAGACATATGCATACATGGTTTTAGAAATATGGGGAGACTTTCATGAAAGATAAGTGAAGTGTTGCTTTGCTGTTAGCTATGCTCTATACCTGATTACTACTAGAATAGTGAAGCAGTAGTACTAGAAAAGTGATGTTTAAGATATGTTGGGAGAGAAATTATTGATTATGGTACTTTATAAGACTCTGTGTAAAAGTTCACTTGAAATTTGCCACATAAATCTAGGTGTGTTTGAAATGTTAAGCGTAGTCTGTCAAGTTTTAAGGCCTTTATGGTCTTGTGAGTGTGGTTATGTTTCTACTTGCACATGTATTCTAATATGTGTTATGCTTTTGGCAATAGGTATACATAGAAGCATGCATGCTTTTACGAATAAGGTTAGAGTTATGGTAGAGACACGTGATAGGTTGCTGCTTTATGTTTGACTAGGCTCAATATTCGTAGAATGGTGAAGCTGCAGGACAAAAGTGAGTTTTAAGACATGTTAGCAGAAGGGATTACTGATTAGGCTTCTTTCTATGAGTCTGGGGAAAGGTGCACTTGAAATACACTGCAGAAATGTAGGTGTGTCCTTGAAATGTAAAGTTCAGTTTACTTGTTTATTTCTGTTATATATGATGATGATTTCAAAAGGTAGACATACATGCATGTATAGTTTCAGGAATCTGGTGAGATTTATAACAGACTCATGTTTAGCTTTTATGGTTTATTTTGAGTACGCCCAACACCCTGAGTAGTTACAGAATTTTAAAGCTGCAGTACAAGAGTGTACACCATGTCATAGACCTGACTTTTGTGCAGCAGTTTCAGTATTCTGCTACTACTCAGGATGTTGCACTCCTCCAATCACTCAGGTACTACTGCAGTACTACTCCAATCATCCAGGTAGTACACATGCACTTATAAAATCACCCAGGCACTTTCTTTGTCCTCCTGTAATCTCCCAGATATTACTCCTGCAATCATGGAATCACCAGGCATTACCTATGTACTCCTCTAATCCCCCAGACATAACTCCTGCAATCATGCAATCATCAATGCATTAGCTATACAATGGTTTAATCACGCAGGCACTACCCTTGCACTCCTTCAATCACCCTGTCAGGATCTATGCACTCCTCCAATCACTTAGCCAGTGCCTACGCACTTATAAAATCACCCAGGCACGGAGAACATGGCGGCCGTGAGTTGAGTGGTCGCTTGCCGCTGGTGGTACTCTCGTCCGTTGAGGCGTCGAGGCATGTAGCAGACAGCAAAATGGCAAGAATCAGTAAGAAAATGACAACGGCAATGGCGTATCGATAGATGGGATAGTTATGGGATAGTTATCGAAGAAATTATCGAGAAATTATCAGAACTATCGGAATTATCGGAAAAAAAGGGGGTGTACTGTACGGGTCGCGTATTTCAAAAACGACAACTGTTGAAGCTTGGCCCACCTGAGGGATGTGCGTAGGAGCACTTGCAGACCTTCCGCGTTGGTCTGTAGCGCCCCTGGAGCTAAGGAGGGGCCGGAGGGCGGCGGCTCGCGGACTGCTTCGACTGGAGTCGGGAAGAGGTAGAGGCAGCACAAGCTGCTACGTCGCGGCTGTTGCACTGGAGAAGTCTGCCGGTGCAGAGGAGGCAGCTTGTGGGCTGCCGGCTGAGAGCAGTAGGTTGGTTCCGACAATTTTGAGCCCTGCGCTGGACCAAAGTGAGTTACCAGGAAGCCTGGAGGAGAGGGGCACAAGTGAAGTAACTGAGGACGGTGAGTCTCTACTTCCCCTCCCCCCCGGGCCGTGGAGTTTTGGACAGATAGTGGAGGGCCAGGAGGGGGGGGGGCTCTTTGAGAGTAACGTAACACAACCTAGTGGAGGCTCAGGGAATGCTATACTTGTGGTAGAAAAACCCCCGACAACACAAGCTGCGAAGAGGGGGAGGAAAAGAGGAGCAGCGCGAGCAGCACGAGGGCCTATAAGAGGGAAAACTGTTGAGAACAAAACCAAGTTACCCCTAGTGGGCAAACTCACCATACATACATATAAGAAGGGGGGTACTAGTGGTGGAACAGAGCCTGTAGATAGGTCTGATAGCTCGCCCTCTCAGCCCTTTGAGATTAAGGGCAGACGTTCCAAAATTAGTAAGAAGAAGGGTCACCCCCTGGATTCTAAAATAAAAATCACTCTTTCACTAAAGTCGCATTTTAAAATTCTTCCACAAGTACTAGACGTAGCAAAGCAGGGAGAGATTCTAAGGAAAGATCTTGGGTCAATAAGACAGACTACTCCAGGATATACAGAAGAGTTCGACTCAGGAAACACACCAGGAAATACCTCCACCCCTACCCCTACCCCTACTCCTGTATCAATACCGGCTACACTCCGCACACCTGCCAAACAATTTGAATCAGGAAGCAATTCTGAAATTGCTGGGACTGGCATAATCATGACCTCAATTGAAAGTAGCGAGCATGCCAGAGGTGGAAACCTTGTCACTGGAGATGCAGAGGCCAATGGTAGTGGCAGTGGCAGTGGCAGCGGCAGTGGCAGTGGCAATGGCAATGACAACGGCAATGATAATGGCATTGGGAGTAGTTGTGGTATTGGTAATAGCAGTAGAGAAGGGGGGATGGTTTCGGAGAAAGAGAGTCCCTCGGTGGCATCTTTGGAGGCTCTTCTCTCTACCCTGTCTTCAGACATCAAAAAGGGGTTTTCCATTTCAGAGACGAATCAGGGAGAGATTAGACTTTTCTGTGAATCACTTGAGAAGAAATTGGACCTCCTAAACTCCAGGACTGTGGCTCTAGAAAATTCGGTGGAGGAGCTTAAAGACGACTTGGGAGCAGCCAAATCTGATATTTCATCTCTCAAGAAGGAAGAAGTTGTGCTCCAAGATAGACTAGAATCGCTGGAAAACAACTCCCGGCGAAACAATTTACGCCTTTTGAACATCCCTGAGGAGAAAGAGGGAAAAGACCGAAAGGTTTTTATTGTAACCCTCATTAAAGAAGCAGTTCAGATCGAGGAGTCTGAGGAAGATTTGATGAGGGCTATACAAAGGATCCACAGGGACCCCTTTAGGAGGCACCCCAATAGAACAAAGCCAAGAAAGATTTTAATAAATTTCCTGACCTTTGCTTTGAAGGAGAAGATATTAAACGCTGCCCTAAAGCAGAAATCATTGAAGCCTAGAGACTTCACCTTTGAAATCCGTTCGGATTTAGCTCGAGTCACATTAGATCGACAACGGGAGCTAGGAAATAAAATGGATGACTTTAGGAAATTGGGGGCTGTCGTCCAACTAAAGTTCCCGGCACACTTAAAAATTATGCTCAATAATAAAATGTATAATTTGAAGACAGTGCAGGAGGCGGAGGAGCTCTTGGGAAATTTAAGCAAAAATCCCTAATAAGTGCTTACAATTTGGAAAGTCACAACATAAGATATATTAGAGGAAGATTTTTATAAACTTACACTTGGCGTAAAGATATGCATGAGCGATTAGAGCTAGGAACTAGGTTAAATTAGTATACACGGGGCGTGGGGATTATAGGGGTCACGGGGTCACAATGCAATATAATACAACACAACATAATATAACACAATAGAACATTATACTAGCCCAAGACTAGCCGAAGACAAGAAAACATCACTAGTAATAGTGGCAGTAACGGCAAGAGTTTTCAGCTGTTTGCTCAATATATGGATCTGTAACAATTAGGGACAGAGTGCCCCAGTAGGCAAAATTTGGACCCATAGTCCAGGTAAATGGGGGAAGGGTTCTCCGGGGAGGGTTTCAAGGGTGGAGAAGGGGAAGCACGGGTGGGGGAGCATATGGGTAAAAAATATTTTTAAAATCCTCATTCGCCTATTGGCCAAATTGATTTCCACAGGTTATTGTTCTTGGTTTGGTGTCGATACTTGGAGAAATCGGGTATATTAAGGGTTCTGCTTCACAACCCATCATGAAAATGCTACAGTTTTTGTCCTGGAACGTTAATGGTCTCCGGGTTAAAAGTAGGAGAGAAAAAATTCTTCAATATCTCAAAGACTCCCCTGCACAGATAATTGTTTTACAGGAAACACATCTCCTGAGAGAAGAAATAAGTGAGATATGTGGGAAGCTTAGATGGGTGGAGCACTGTGTTAGCTCCTGTCAAAGTGCTAACATTAGGGGGGTTGTCATCCTAGTGAAAAAACAAGCAAAAGTTTGTCTTCCAGATACTATGACAGACCCAAGTGGCAGGTGGGTGATTGTCAAGTTACTTGTCAAGGGTTCTTACCTAATAGTAGTAGGCTATTATGGCCCCAACCAGGATGACCCCAATACTTTGAAAACAATTTTCGCGAACTTGCTGGGCTTCCCAGATTCAACCATTTTAGCCGGAGATTTTAATATTGTCTTGAATCCTCAATTGGATAAATCCCCAAGCAGTAGGGCAAATATTTTGTCCAAATCAAGGACATACCTCCAGCTGATGATGAGGCAAAATGCCTTATCCGATATTTGGAGGGAAAGATCAGGTGCTAAATTAGGTGTTTCATTTTATAATTGGAAATACGGACATAAATCCAGGATTGATTACATCTTGATTAGTAATGATTTGAGGGGTAAAGTTGAGGACATAGGTTATCTAACTCCCCACCTATCAGACCACGCGGCGGTGTGGATGGATTTAAATTTAGTTGGAAAAGAACAACCGAGAGTGTGGACATTCGATCGTACACTTCTTCCAGATGAATCAGAAGCTTCTTATCTATCTCAGGAGACTGAGTTTTTCCTAAATACAAACATAGGTTCGGCAGAGATTCCGGTGGTGTGGGATGCCCTGAAGTCCTATCTGAGAGGGTTAGTAACAAGTAGAACCTCTTACAAGAACAGGCAATATAGGGAGGAAATTGTACACATTGAGTGTGAAATGAAGGAGGTTGAAAGGAAGATCAATAATGAGGTTGACCAAGTAACATGCCAAGCACATGTTGCGAAATTGAGAACTTTGAAAGATCATTTAGAAGATATTATTCAGACTAGGATCTCGAAACGATGGGAAGCTAGTAAGCTTGCCCATTTTGAATACGGTGAGGGGCTAGTAAACTCCTGGCCTGGAAGGCCAAAACGGACGGGGTACGAAATTTAATAAAACAAATCGATAATGAGTATACTAATTCACCGGCAGTTAGCGACGAAGAGATTCGAGAAGCCTTTTTCACCTTCTTTCAAGATCTGTACAATGAAGAAAATGAGGTAGATAACAACTATGCACGGGAATGGCTGAATCAGGTCAACCTCACCACCTTAGATTCCTCCCAACGAGAGAACCTAGATCTAGAGATATCCCAACAGGAGGTCAGGAAGGCCATTTCTGCTTGTAAGGCGGGTAAGGCTGCGGGGCCGGATGGCCTTCCTGTAGAATTATATAGATTCTTGGGAGAGGCGATAAAACCGATAATGACAACCCTTTTCAATAAAATATTGCTTGAAGGAGTTAGGCCTCCTACTTCGTGGGGAGAAGCCACCATAACATTGATTTTAAAACCTGGAAAGCCCCAGTCAATTGTGGGTCATATAGACCTATTTCATTTTTAATCACCGACTATAAGGTTTTTACTAGAATTCTGGCCGATAGGCTGGGTGCGGTGGCGGGTGATTTGTTGCATGCAGATCAAAAGGGCTTTTTGAGAGGGAGGAATCTTTTTGATCTCACCCATGATTTCATGGGTGCTATTGATTTCGCCTCTACCTTTTCACTTCCCTTGGCAGCAATGACACTTGACGCCACTAAGGCATTTGATGGGGTCAACTGGAACTATCTAGCCGCGGTATTGGAGAAGTTCAATTTTGGCCCAAAATGTTGTCGAGTTATCAGTCTTATATATAGTGACCCTTCAGCGAGGCTTTTGATTAACGCAAATTTGACAAAACCCTTTAAGATTAAGAGAGGGACTAGACAGGGTTGCCCCCTCTCCCCCCTCCTATTTAATATGTACATAGAGCCTTTTGCTCAACGTCTTAGGGAGGAGACGGGTATCACACCATTTAAATGTGGAACATGGGAGAGGAAGGTAGCCCTGTATGCTGATGATGTATTAATTCTTTCATCAGATTTGGAGGTGTCTTATCCCCATGTTATTCGCTTAGCACAGGATTTTGGTCTAGTCTCAGGATATGAGGTTAATGCAGGAAAAACCGAGATAATGGCATGGAATCTGCCGGGGTGTCGACATCAAATTAAGAGCGAGATGAGATATCTGGGAGTAAAGATTGTCCAGAATATAGACAAGATCTCTGGGACCAATCTTGTGAATGTTTCAAGAGAATGTCAGAAACTCTTGAAATCCTGGGCCCATCTTCCTCTGACTATTTTGGGGAGAATTAATTTAATCAAGATGGTAATCCTCCCAAAAGTCACGTTTCTTTTCAACACTATCCCTTTATATTTTGAGACACAGGCAATTGCTAAACTTCAGGAATCTATTAATTCATTTGTGTGGGCTTATAAAGCCACGAGGATATCCTGGAAAAAATTAAGGCGTAGGAGGGAAAAAGGGGGCCTTACATTGCCAGATTTGCAGTACTATGCCTGGGCATTCCAGCTGACACATTCAAGAATGTTGTTGAAATCTCTAGATTCATCGGAGAGGGGGGTAATGTTTTTGGCTATGTTGGATCAGGTGGGGTTATCTAAGGAGGGCTTTCTTTTTAAATATGGAGACCAGAACTTTTTCAAGAAAATAAGGCTGAAGGTCTTAATGAGTGCGGCTCGTACATGGGCCAGAATCAAACAATGCACAGGTTTAGGCTACTTTTCCAGTCTGGCTCCACTGTGGGATTCTCCGGGGGCCCCGGGATGCTAGAAGGATAAATTGGCAGCCCCTCTTAAAACAGCTGGGTACCTGGTGTGGGGAGACTTGGCTGTTGACGGTTCACTTTTACCCTGGACATTACTAAACAACAAATTGGAAGAGGGCATGTCTAGGTTTAAATATTTACAACTAAAGAGCTGGTCCCAGAGTCTTAAAAAACCTATAGGCATAGGGAACATACTAGAAGAGCAACTGGTACAGAGACCGGTAGGGAAGAGAGAAGTATCTTTCTTCTATTGGTCTATTGAGGAGGCCATCGATGGGGATTTCAGGCTATCCGAAGAATTGTGGGGATCATCTATACCAGACTTAGATTGGGTAGATCTGTGGCATACTTCTTTCAACACCTTATTTACAGTTGTAAAGCCAGCCTGGTTTAGGAGAAACCACTATTTTTCTGTACACAGGGCTTATCTTTCCCCGGCTAGACTCTCTAAAATCGCCAAGGGTCCCACTGCCAGATGCAAAAAATGTGGTATGGTGAACGCCTCTGATATACACATGTTCTGGGACTGTCCAGCCATCCAAGAATTCTGGGAGAGAGTAGGGAACACCTTAACAGATATTTTGGGCCTCCCAGTACACGTTTCTCTCGGTCTTGGCATTTTTGGTATATCAAGTGAAATCACAGGCCTGAGCAGGAGTTTCCTGTTTTATTCTATGCTGCTGGCGAGACGAGAAATTTGTAAGAGATGGGTTGAGGTCACACCCCCTACATACTCAGACTGGTTGTCCTCCTTGTATAAAACCTCCCGTACAGACTTGGCCAGACTGAAAAGTAGCAGAAAGAAAGTTATTTGGGATTGCTTGATAAATTGGTCTCCTGGTTAAACATTTGTTAGTTATCTCTCTCTAATGCGCTCAGTTAAATACTCTTTGATCCTTTGATTAAGCCTCATGGGAAGCTCTCAGACTGTGCTGGGCCTCGCCTTTCTGGTGCCCAGGTTCAATTTTGGGTGGGCCTTAAGCAACAGTCATCGGTTACGAGTAATCAGCAGAGAGCATGACCACCCTCTCCTTGACAACGGGAGGTCAGCAACATGAAGGGGGTTTGTCTGCTATTGGTAGGCGGGCGACAGAACCGGGTTGTATCCCTCGAGAGCTTACGTCTCAAAATTGAGTAACAGTGGCGACTTCCAATCCTTCTAGTTGTCTGGGGTTGGAGGCGAATGAGGAGAAAAAATAAATAAATCACCCAGGCACTACCTTTACACTTTTGCAATCACTGAGGCACTACCACAGTATTACTCTAATCACCCAGGCAGTACTGATGCACTTATAAAATCACCCAGGCACTTTCTATGTACTCCTGTACTCCCCCAGATATTACCTCTGAACTCATGCAATCACCAATGCATTAGCTATACACTGGTTCAATCACCCAGGCAATACCCTTGCACTCCTCCAATTACCTTTTCAGGATCTATGCTCTCCTCCAATCACTTAGCCAGTACGCATGCACTTATAAAATCACCCACTCACTTGCTATGTACTCCAGAAATCCCCCAGATAGTACCCCTGTAGTCATGGTATCACCCAGGCACTTGTTATGTACTACCCCTGCAGTCATAGAATCATGCAGTGTCTACCTATGCAGTTATGTAATAACTCACACAGTACACTTGCAGTTATAGAATCACCCAGGCCCTACTGTTGCACTCATCTATTCACCTAGGCACTTCTTAGTGACTCATCTATGCCTTCAGGTGCTATTTATACACTTATCCATTCACTGAACCTTTATGTGTGCACTCATGTAATTAGCCAGTCACTATCCATCTTCTCCTGCAATTACCCAGCGACTACCTTTGGAGTCCTACAATCACCCAAGCACTACCCATGGAGTTTTGCAATCACTCAGGCAGATCTATTAGATGTCTCAGGTTCTAGGTTTCACTATATTTCAGAAATATTGTAATAGTCTGCTGTTTTATATTTGGCTAGGCCCAACACTCATGCAGTTATAAAACACCCAAGTACTACCAATGCAGTCTTCCAATGATTCAGTCACTACATATGCAGTGCTGTAATCACGCAGGCATTACTGCTGCACTTATGCAAACATCCAGGCACTACCTATGCACTCATGCAATCACTAAGGTATTGCCCATGCACTCTGAATCATGTAGCCACTACTCATGTACTTATATAATCACTCAGGCACTAACGTTGTACTCTTTCAATCACAGAGGCACTAGCCTTGTACTTATGTAATCACTCAGCCAGTAGTCATGGTGTTATGAAATCACCCAGGCACTACCTTTGCACTCATTTATTCACTCAGGCGTTACCTCAGTAGTCCTGAAATCACCCAAGAAGTACCCATGCACTTATAAAATCACCCAGTCACTTTCTATGTAGTCATGTAAATCACCAGATATTACTCCTGTAGTCATGCAGTCACCCAGGCGTTACCTATGTACTCCTTTAATCCCCCAGGGGGTACCTCTGTACTCATGCAATCACCAATGCATTAGCTATACAGTGCTTCAATCACCCAGGCACTATCCTTGCACTCTTTCAATCATGGAGGCAGTACTCTTGTACTTATGTAATCACTCAGGCAATACTCATGCACTTATAAAATCACCCAGGCACTACCTTTGCACTCCTGTAATCAGTCAGGCAGTACCTTAGTACTTCTGTAATCACCCAGGCAGTACTCATGGACTTATAAAATCACCCACTCACTTCCTATGTACTCCAGTAATCCACCAGATATTACCCCTGCAATCATGCAATCACCCAGGCACTAGTTATGTGCTACCCCTGCAGTTATAGAATCATGCAGTTTCTACCTATGCACTCATGCAATAACCCAGGCACTATCCTTGCAGTCATAGAATCACCGAGGCTCTACTGCTGCACTCATCTATTCACCTAGGCACTTCTTAGTGACTCATCTATGCCTTCAGGTGCTATTTATACACTTATCCATGCACTGAACCTTTATGTGTGCACTCATGTAATTAGCCAGTCACTATCCATCTTCTCCTGCAATTACCTAGCGACTACCTTTAGAGTCATACAATCACTCAAGCACTACCCATGGAGTTTTCCAATCACTCAGGCAGATCTATTACATGTCTCAGTTTCTAGGTTTCACTATATTCCAGATATATTGTATATATATTTCTTTTAGTTTTGTTGATGATTTGAAATGGTAGAGACATTTGTATGCATGCTTTTAACAATATGGAGAGACTTATAGTTGAGTCATGTAATAGTCTGCTGTTTTATATTTGGCTAGACCCAATACTCATGCAGTTATAAAACACCCAAGTACTATCCATGCAGTTTTCCAATGATTCAGTCACTACATATGCAGTGCTGTAATCACTCAGGCATTACTCCTGCACTCATGCAAACATCCAGGCACTACCTATGCACTCATGCAATCACTAAGGTATTACCCATGCACTCTTTGAGTCATGTATCCACTACTCATGTACTTATATAATCACTCAGGCACTAACGTTGTACTCTTTCAATCACAGGGGCACTAGCCTTGTACTTATGTAATCACTCAGCCAGTAGTCATGGTGTTATGAAATCACCCAGGCACTACCTTTGCACTCATTTATTCACTCAGGCGTTACCTCAGTAGTCCTGAAATCACCCAAGAAGTACCCATGCACTTACAAAATCACTCAGTCACTTTCTATATAGTCATGTATATTACCAGATATTACTCCTGTAGTCATGCAGTCACCGAGGCGTTACCTATGTACTCCTTTAATCCCCCAGAGGTTACCTCTGTACTCATGCAATCACCAATGCATTAGCTATACAGTGCTTCAATTACCCAGGCACTATCCTTGCACTCTTTCAATGATGGAGGCAGTACTCTTGTACTTATGTAATCACTCAGGCAATACCCATGCACTTATAAAATCACCCAGGCACTAACGTTGTACTCTTTCAATCACAGAGGCACTAACCTTGTACTTATGTAATCACTCAGCCAGTAGTCATGGTGTTATGAAATCACGCAGGCACTACCTTTGCACTCATTTATTCACTCAGGCGTTACCTTAGTAGTCCTGAAATCACCCAAGAAGTACCCATGCACTTATAAAATCCCCCAGCCACTTTCTATGTAGTCATGTAAATCACCAGATATTACTCCTGTAGTCATGCAGTCACCCAGGCGTTACCTATGTACTCCTTTAATCCCCCAGAGGGTACCTCTGTACGGATCACTGACATAATATCAAGGAAGAAAATATCGACCTGACAAAATATTGAGTTAAAAATATCGAATACCAAAATATCGACTCCCTATCTACAAACAGGTAAGTACAAAAATATCGAATCAAAAATATCGTTGTAAAAAATATAGTTAGTCAAAATATCGAATTTTTTAAATCTCTTAAAAGTAATGTAAAATTAATAAGATAAAAAATATAATTAAGTAAAACATACTTAAAAATACTTAAATAACTTTCAAATTAATGAATAATTAATTTAAGTAAAAAAAAGAAACATACACTTTTATTTTTTAATGCATACATATATTAACGTAATATTATTAGAAAATATTCAATATTTTTAACGTAGGATAGCGGGAGGGTAAAATTTATTATTCCCACTCCAGTGAGTGAGAACAGTAGGGAAAGCGTTGGATAGCGTAGGGGTAAACATTACTATTCCCACTCCAAAGAGTGCAACAGTAGGGAAAGCGTTGGATAGCGTAGGGGTAAAAATTACTATTCCCACTCCAGTGAGTGCAACAGTAGGGAAAACGTTGGATAGCGGGAGGGTAAAAATTACTATTCCCACTCCAGTGATTGCAACAGTAGGGAAAACGTTGGATAGCGGGAGGGTAAAAATTACTATTCCCACTCCAAAGAGTGCAACAGTAGGGAAAGCGTTGGATAGTGTAGGGGTAAAAATTACTATTCCCACTCCAGAGAGTGCAACAGTAGGGAAAGCGTTGGATAGCGGGAGGGTAAAAATTACTATTCCCACTCCAGTGAGTGCAACAGTAGGGAAAGCGTTGGATAGCGTAGGGGTAAAAATTACTATTCCCACTCCAAAGAGTGCAACAGTAGGGAATGTAATATTTTAATATTTTAATAACAATTATTTAATTATCAATACTAATAAACATTATTATAAAAATTAATTACCAATCACAAAATATTTAATAATTAATTAATTATAAATACCAATACAATTTATTTATTAAAAATTATTTACCTATTAATAATTAATTAACAACCAATTAATATTCAATACCAAAAATTTATAAATAATAAAAAAAATACCAATTAATAATTAATTAACAGTAAATTAATTATCAAAACAAACAAATTATTTTCAATAATTAATTATTTACAATTAAATTACTTCCCACCATATCCCCCTATCAACCCACAACCCGCTACAAATAATAAATTAATAGAATTAACATAAATATCAATTAATCAATTAATAAAAATTAATTACCAATTAATAAAAATTAATTACCAATTAATAATTAATTAACAATAAATTAATTATCAATACCAATAAATAAAAATAAATATTTACTTAATTACAATTAAATTACTTCCCACCCTATTCCCCTATAAACCCACAACCCGCTACGGAATTAAATGATGCAAAAATTAAATAACATAAAAATCATTGCTTTAAAAAAATTAAACATACATTACAAAAACTAATGTAAACTTTTAACACATATACTAACATACAAAACACTTTGAAAAAATTCGATATTATTAAAAATTTGATATTTTTTAATGCCTATATTTTGTACTTAGATATTTTGACAATCGATATTACTTACCTTAATTTCGATATTTTTAACGACTATATTATGTCCATTCGATATTATGTCCATTCTATATTTTGGATTCGATATTCTGTCCATTCGATATTTTTATTTCGATATTATGTCTATTTACCCTCTGTACTCATGCAATCACCAATGCATTAGCTATACAGTGCTTCAATCACCCAGGCACTATCCTTGCACTCTTTCAATCATGGAGGCAGTACTCTTGTACTTATGTAATCACTCAGGCAATACTCATGCACTTATAAAATCACCCAGGCACTACCTTTGCACTCCTGTAATCAGTCAGGCAGTACCTTAGTATTTCTGTAATCACCCAGGCAGTACTCATGGACTATAAAATCATCCACTCACTTCCTATGTACTCCAGTAATCCCCCAGATATTACCCCTGCAGTTATGCAATCACCCAGGCACTAGTTATGTACTACCCCTGCAGTTATAGAATCATGCAGTTTCTACCTATGCACTCATGTAATAACCCAGGCACTACCCTTGCAGTCATAGAATCACCCAGGCTCTACTGTTGCATTCATCTATTCACTTAGGCACTTCTAAGTGACTCATCTATGCCTTCAGGTGGTATTTATACACTTATCCATGCACTGAACCTTTATGTGTGCACTCATGTAATTAGCCAGTCACTATCCATCTTCTCCTGCAATTACCTAGCGACTACCTTTAGAGTCATACAATTACTCAAGCACTACCCATGGAGTTTTGCAATCACTCAGGCAGATCTATTACATATCTCAGTTTTTAGGTTTCACTATATTTCTGAAATATTGTATACATATTTCTTTTAGATATGATGATGATTTGAAAATGTAGGGACATATGTATGCAAGCTTTTAACAATATGGAGAAACTT
This sequence comes from Calotriton arnoldi, assembly GCA_963921515.1. Lineage (NCBI taxonomy): Eukaryota > Metazoa > Chordata > Amphibia > Caudata > Salamandridae > Calotriton > Calotriton arnoldi. Next base: position 1,876,343 of record CAWUFW010000151.1, on the reverse strand, counting down.
ATAGTTGAGTCATGTAATAGTCTGCTGTTTTATATTTGGCTAGACCCAATACTCATGTAGTTATAAAAACACCCAAGTACTACCCATGCAGTTTTCCAATCATTCAGTCACTACATATGCAGTGCTGTAATCACTCAGGCATTACTCCTGCACTCATGCAAACATCCAGGCACTACCTATGCACTCATGCACTCACTAAGGTATTACCCATGCACTCTTTGAGTCATGTATCCACTACTCATGTACTTATATAATCACTCAGGCACTAACGTTGTACTCTTTCAATCACAGGGGCACTAGCCTTGTACTTATGTAATCACTCAGCCAGTAGTCATGCTGTTATGAAATCACCCATGCACTACCTTTGCACTCATTTATTCACTCAGGCACTACCTCATTACTCCTGCAATCACTGAAGCAGTACTCATGCACTTATAAAATCACTCACTCACTTGCCATGTACTCCAGTAATCCCCAGATATTACCCCTGTAGTCATAGAATCACCCAGGTACTACTTATGTAGTACCTTTGCAGTCATAGAATCATGCAGTGTCTACCTATGCAGTCATGTAATAACCCACACACTACCCTTGCAGTCATAGAATCACCCAGGTCCTACTGTTGCAGTTATCTATTCACATATGCACTACTCCATGACTTATCTATGCCTTCAGGTGCTATTAATACACTTATCCATGCACTCAACCTTTATGTGTGCACTCATGTAATTAGCCAGTCACTATCCATCTTCTCCTTCAATTACCTAGCGACTACCTTTGGAGTCATACAATCATTGAAGCACTACACATGGAGTTATGCAATCACTCAGGCAGATCTATTACATGTCTCAGTTTGTAGGTTTCACTATATTTCAGAAATATTGTATACATATTTCTTTTAGATATGATGATATTTTGAAAAGGTAGAGGCGTATGTATGCATGCTTTTAACAATACCGAGAGACTTATGGTTGAGTCATGTAATAGTGTGCTGCTTTGTATTTGGCTAGGCCCAACACTCATGCAGTTATAAAAACACCCAAGTACTACCTATGCAGTCTTCCAATGATCCAGGCACTACATATGCACTGCTGCAATTACCCAGGTTATTACCCCTGCACTCATGAAATCACCCATGCACTACCTATGCACTTATGCAATCACCCAGGTATTACCCATGCACTCTTTCAATCACCCAGCCACTATCCATGAACTTACATAATCTCTCAGGTACTACCCTTGCACTCCTTCTATCATGCAGGTATTACCCTTTTAGTCATGCAATCACCCAGGCACTAGTTATGTGCTACTCTTGCAGTTGTAGAAGCATCCAGGTCCTACTGTTGCACTTATCTATTCATCTAGGCACTACTCAATGTATTTCTTTATTTATAGATGACAATATTTGTATATAATTATTTTAATAATATTAAATATTTTTTAGAAAGATAATAAACTTTTCTTTTTTTTTTTAAATTCTCCATAATTATTAAGAAATATTCAGTATGACAAGAAAAGTTCAAAAGAAAAGACAACAAAGAAAACAGAACTATTTAACCCCTTCGATGCGTCGGACGGCCCCCGGCCGTCCGACGTCACAGTGGGCGTGTGCGGAGGACTGCCGGGGGCCGTCTGAACCTTGCCCACTCAATAAATCACCAGCACAGCGGCGGAATTCGCGCCGCGGTCAAGGTGTTAAAGGATAGAGAAAAGCAGAAAGTAGATGAAGTACAATATGTGACGTTGAAGAAAAAGTCTTCTGGTAAGAGAACAAAAGAATTTGTTAAAAGTCTTTTAAAAAATGTAATCGATTTTCAAAATGGGGAAAAGAGAAAGAAAAGTACTACAAGCAATCAGAAGCAAAAGAAAAGAGGAGAAATTAATGCAAAATCAAGTAATACGAAAACAATCCATGTTGAAAAAAGGATGAAAGAATATAAAGACATTAGGAAGAGAATGTATAACAGTATAGTACTACAAAATTTATTGAAAGATTGCAAAAAATATTTAAAAAAGACCAGCATTTTACAAGAAGAAAGAACAGATTGAAAGTGTAGTCGAAATGGCTTTTGAATAAAAAGAAAATTGTTTATATTAGTATTGAAGTGAATGAAAACATTGAATAAAACAATGCACTTTATGAAGGAGAAAAGTAAAAGAAAAAGACTGGTTAATAGAACTAACTTTTGTAAAACAAATTCGGGTGAATGGAAGCACACTTCTAGTACTGAACCTTTTTTTAATGAAGAAAGCTATTTACATCAAAGTACATTAGTTCATGCAGTTGGTACCAGGGGTCGTTGTTATGAGGTTAAAAACGGTTGTCCAATTGAAAAAGAAAAGATGGTTCCTAGAAATGTGGAAGAAGTAATAGCTGGAGAAGTTCAAGGGAGACGTACACAAGCTCCAGTGTATAAGTGGGATTGTAGTAGTATTTGTAGTATACAACAGGAATCTATTGATATATTACGAATTTTTTTACGCGATTATGGAGAAAAAAAGTGTTAAACAGAAGATTAAGATGTTGCAAGGACTAGATCATTGTAAAGTGAGAAAATATAGTAACTTGCAGGGTCATTCTCTGGTTTGTCTTTCTAGAAAAGTGTGTTGAAGTACTTTTCATCATTTAAGAATGTTAGCAATACATCACTCAGAAATGCGGAAATTAGTAAGGAGATTGTACTATGTAAAAAGTCCTGCATTATCTTTAAGTGAAATAAACACTGCTCTTTTGCATGGTTCACTATTGGATGTAAAACAAGTTTCTGATGATATACAGTTTCGTTTCTTTTGTCCTGGAGTGTAGAGAAAGTGAGAGTTTGATAAGTGTAGGTGTTGAAGAAGAGGTAGAAGATAGTACTACTGAGAAATTTGCAGAAGAAATTACAAAGTTTAAGGTACTTTCTTGTGAAAAACCAAACTATGGGGCCTATTACGATGGCGGGCGGAGACACGACCGCGGTGCCGGCGGTGGCCTTAACACCCATTTACCGCACGCCGCCAGCGGTCTTCACGCCCGCCATATTAGGATGGCCACACATTGCACATTTCCCGCCCACTGCGGTGCGACGCCGACCGCCATCAAAGTGCCCCCGCCACTGCGGCGGAGTGAGCCAATCACCACACACCGCCGTGCGGAATGACGTCCCGTACGCCGAAGATATCACGATGCTGGAAACAGCGCACCACGACGGAGAAACCGCACAGCGAAAGACGGCGGAGACATCACAGCGGAGACAGAAAAGAAACACCCGGGACACACCGCGATGGATCCTGCCCTACACGCCTTCCCGGTGCTGTACATGATCCACCACCTGCAAGTTATCCACCGCCGCGGACGCCTCCGCAGGTACGTACAGGCACAACAGTGCAAGTAACACAATACACAGCTCCAGGGTTGAAAAACATCGCATGGGAACACCACACACCCCTGTGGGGACAGGCACACAGCCATCACTGCACACACACATGTCCCACCTGTCACAAAAACATCTCGCCACATACTGCCCACCCATGTACCGCATTCATGAACAAATGTCCCGGTCACGTCACCGCCGCGGTCAGTGTGCATGAAACCATGCACACAACACAGAGCACAGGGCCAGCGCATGCCAAGGGCACCGTACAAATCGCACAGAGCCACAACTCCATCCACAACACACCAGCTACCTCCCTGAAGGGACACAACATGTGCCTCACAAGTGCCACTCCTGCACAACAACCACACAACTACAGCCACACCATGCCCCACGTCCCAACAACTGCATATACAGCCACAGCAGGACCCCTTGCAAAGGAACACATAGCACAGAAGCCCAGGCCCCACCCAACACACACACCACAAAAACATCACACACAAGCCAAGAACACTGAGGCCAGGCACAAAATGTACACACACACAGATGAGGACCAAACACTTCACTACACACACTACCTGACAAGTCACACACACACACACCACCCTGACTCACAGCTACATACACACACCACATGCCAGCAGTAATGGAGGACAACATATAGGAAAGCCAAAGTGAGGTGCCCACAAATGGAAGGGCAGTGACACAACCATCAAGCATGTGTGATGCACATGCAAGACAAGACACATGTGAGAACACACACAGCCCATCACAGCACACATGGCTGACACAGTCAGTCACCACAAACCACGATCACCCCAATGCAACAACTCCTGGAGACAGCAAGGACACCCATGTATAGGCACAGGGATGTAAGGAAGGCCCTGAACTCAAACACTGACCAGCCACACATAGGCATCCAAATACTGGACAAGACAATGTCTGCTGCACAACACACAGGGCCCAGTGATACACTACATGACAGCCAAGCACAAGTAGGATATGTCACACATACCTCCTCCCACAACAGCAACACACAATACTGCCATGTGCACAAAACACAACCACAGGGCTAAACAAGTACACATACAGGCACACCACTCCAGGGTCACACATGGCAGTAGTTGACAATGCAGGTGCACACACATCCACAGTCACAACAAAGTCACCCCCTTCACACCATACACTTCTCCACCACCCAAGTGCACACATTGGAAGTAAGCCATGGGACCTGGATAACTCATCACCATAAGATGTCCATACACCGAAACTGATTGGCACACAGAAAGGAAGCTCACACAGACCCCATGACCCTGGCCTGCCTGCCTGTAAGCCTGTGCCCAAACTCCCACCCTGTTCTGCCATTGCCCACAAACCTGACATGTGTCCACCATAGATAACATGAGCCAAGAAGGAAGATGACTACAAGATTTCATTGCCAACCACCTGCACTGCACCCATAAGTATCACAGTCAGGTAGAAATGAAGTGCCTCCCACCCCTGCAAAAAAATGAAATGTGACACAACCCATTGGCAATGTCGAAGTGGCATACTGAGCCTGTGACACAGTAAACCATGCACACACAGAAGCAACTTTATTCAGGAAGGACACTGACACAACTCACTGCAGGATCAACTGTGTTTATTCACAATTTGCATATTGAGACAACAAATTTGGGAAACAGCAAAGCCAGTGGGCATTTCAATATGCACAGCATTTACATGAGAAGCTGCACAGGCAGGGGGCAAACAGCAGTGAACCACAAGGCAAGTACAATGTGCAGAGTGAGTCCATGAGGAGCTGCACAGGCAGGGGGCAAACAGCAGTGAACCACAAGGCAAGAACAATGTGCAGAGTAGTCACATCAGAAGCTGCACAGGCAAGGGGCAAACAGCAGTGAACAACAAGGCCAGTGGCCAGGACACAGTGCAGGTGAAGTACATGAGAAGCTGCACAGGCAAGGGGCAAACAGCAGTGAACAACAAGGCCATTGGCCAGTACAATGTGCAGATGACGTCCATGAGAAGCTGCACATGCAGGGGGCACACAGCAGTGAACAGCAAAGCCAGTGGCCAGTCCAATGTGCAGATTAAGTCCATGAGAAGCTGCACAGGCAGGGGGCACACAGCAGTGAACGACAAGGCCAGTGGGCAGGACAAAGTGCAGAGTGAGTCCATGAGAAGCTGCACAGGCAGGGGGCAAACATCAGTGAACAACAAGGCCAGTGGCCAGGACACAGTGCAGGTGAGGTACATGAGAAGCTGCACAGGCAAGGGGCAAACAGCAGTGAACAACAAGGCCATTGGCCAGTACAATGTGCAGATGAAGTCCATGAGAAGCTGCACAGGCAGGGGGCACACAGCAGTGAACAGCAAGGCCAGTGGCCAGTCCAATGTGCAGATTAAGTCCATGAGAAGCTGCACAGACAGGGGGCACACAGCAGTGAACGACAAGGCCAGTGGGCAGGACAAAGTGCAGAGTGAGTCCACGAGAAGCTGCACAGGCAGGGGGCAAACATCAGTGAACAACAAGGCCAGTGCCCAGGACACAGTGCAGGTGAGGTACATGAGAAGCTGCACAGGCAAGGGGCAAACAGCAGTGAACAACAAGGCCAGTGGGCAGGACAAAGTGCAGAGTGAGTCCATGAGAAGCTGCACAGGCAGGGGGCACACAGCAGTGAACAGCAAGGCCAGTGGCCAGTCCAATGTGCAGATTAAGTCCATGAGAAGCTGCACAGGCAGGGGGCACACAGCAGTGAACGACAAGGACAGTGGGCAGGACAAAGTGCAGAGTGAGTCCATGAGAAGCTGCACAGGCAGGGGGCAAACATCAGTGAACAACAAGGCTAGTGGCCAGGACACAGTGCAGGTGAGGTACATGAGAAGCTGCACAGGCAAGGGGCAAACAGCAGTGAACAACAAGGCCAGTGGACAGGACAAAGTGCAGAGTGAGTCCATGAGAAGCTGCACAGGCAGGGGGCACACAGCAGTGAATCACAAGGCAAGTACAATGTGCAGAGTAGTCACATCAGAAGCTGCACAGGCAAGGGGCAAACAGCAGTGAACAACAAGGCCAGTGGCCAGGACACAGTGCAGGTGAGGTACATGAGAAGCTGCACAGGCAAGGGGCAAACAGCAGTGAACAACAAGGCCATTGGCCAGTACAATGTGCAGATGAAGTCCATGAGAAGCTGCACAGGCAGGGGGCACACAGCAGTGAACAGCAATGCCAGTGGCCAGTCCAATGTGCAGATTAAGTCCATGAGAAGCTGCACAGGCAGGGGGCACACAGCAGTGAACGACAAGGCCAGTGGGCAGGACAAAGTGCAGAGTGAGTCCATGAGAAGCTGCCCAGGCAGGGGGCAAACATCAGTGAACAACAATGCCAGTGGCCAGGACACAGTGCAGGTGAGGTACATGAGAAGCTGTACAGGCAAGGGGCAAACAGCAGTGAACAACAAGGCCATTGGCCAGTACAATGTGCAGATGAAGTCCATGAGAAGCTGCACAGGCAGGGGGCACACAGCAGTGAACAGCAAGGCCAGTGGCCAGTCCAATGTGCAGATTAAGTCCATGAGAAGCTGCACAGGCAGGGGGCACACAGCAGTGAACGACAAGGCCAGTGGGCAGGACAAAGTGCAGAGTGAGTCCATGAGAAGCTGCACAGGCAGGGGGCACACAGCAGTGAAACACAAGGCAAGTACAATGTGCAGAGTAGTTACATCAGAAGCTACACATGGAATGTATGCAACTCTACCATGCCATGCCCAGCAACAGAGTAATGGGCCTGACAATGGGCATCACACGAACCCCTGTGGACAGACAGGTGTGTGAGGGTGACCACCACTCAGATGGGGCTGTCTGTCGAACTTGGAGCTGACTGTGTGTTGGGGTCAGTTGGAGGACTGCCCTGGGCAATGGGAGTAACAACTGTGGAAGAGCCAACTGTGCATGTGGTAGCTGGGGGGCTGCTTGGACCAGGTGGGGTGGTGGCCCGGGGAGGTGGACTCATGCCCTGGTGAGACACAGTGTGTGCCGGAGATTGTGGAGGGGTGCCTCTCCACTTCTTGGGGATCCTGAAAGGCTTCCCTGTCTGGGGATTGAGGGGAACTTGGGCAGACACAACAGGTGACCCCAACACCAAAGCTGATTCTGGTGTGGATGGTGACCCCCCCTCTGGGGACATGCTGGAACCCGCTGTGCGCTTGCCTGGTGTTTGCCGCCGCCCTGCCTCCCTCTGTCCACCAGCTTTGCCCCCTACAGTGTCCTCCCGTGCTGGCTTCACAGGGCTTGGGATGGGAGTGGAGGTCAAGGATGGATTATCCATGGGGCCCTCATCCTGTGTAATGTTTGCAGGCAACACCTTCTCAGTGTGTGTGGAAACTGTCTTTTTGCCTCTGCGAGACGTCTTTGGGACAGGGGAGTCTTTGGCAGGGGAGGAAGGTGAGGCCTGTGACCCTGATGCTTTTTTCTTTGCTTTGTGGCCCTTGCTGTCGCCTGATGGGCTTTTCTCTCTGCGCTCTGGGGTGGCCTTACTCTTATGTGGGGATGGTGTCTGCGCCCTAGTACGCTTGGGTTGCTGCTGCTCCTGTGTGCTGCGGGTTCTGTATCGGGACTTTGGGGTCCATTGGGCATTGTCACTGTCGTCAGAGGTGCACAGTGACACGGGGCCGGACCGAGTGCTGGGAGCCGCTCCCTGACTATGTGCCTGTTGCAGGGCTGCTGTCACAGTTGATGACAAGGACTGCACGGTCCGGTGTAGCCCACCTACGTCGGAATGTAAGCCCTCCATGAAAGCTATAACCTGCCCCAACTTTTTGTCGTGCTCTTGGAAGGCATTGAGAAGTGCTGTCTGCCCCACACACAGCTGGCGCAATAGCTCGACTGCTTCTGCACTGAGGGCAGCAGGGCTGACATGGGCTGGGGCAGCTGTGCCTGGGGTGAAGGTGACTCTTCCCTTCCTACTCGTGCGGACACGGGCAGCATCAGTGGAGGTTGAAGGGAGGCTGGGCACTGGACGCTGTGTGGCGGAAGAGGAGGCAGAGTCCCCGTTCCCTGTACCCCCAACATGGATGTGTCACCGCTGGCGTCAGATGAGGTAGAGCTTTGTGTCTCCAGCTGTGAATCCTCTAGCAGACTCCTGTCCCCCTCCTCGGCGCTGGTCACATCTGTGTCAGTCAGCTCCGGTGCGGCTGTTGCAGTGGAAGCCTCACCACTGGTGTCCGTCCCCTCTCCCTCTGCACATACGGGAGCTGCTGCATAGGAGAGAGAAGTACTGTGAGATGAGTGGCATCAACAGAACTAACACGTGCCAATACATCTGCATCCTAGAAAGAGGTGTGCAGCACATTGCATGCCACCCTGTGCACACATATATCTTGCCACCCAAAATTTCTACACAACGGTGCATGTCCGCCACACGTCCTGCCATAAGTGCCCCAGGTGATTCACACAGCACACCATCCTGCAGTTGGCTCACATCAGACACAGCCCCAAAATGGCCTGTGCACACACACTGTCCCGATGTTGGCAAGGATGAACACCACAACATGGTGCACATCACCTACATGTGTGGAGCAGTAGGGGACCACACAGACTACAACATACCAGCCCACAATGACCCTGCACACATGCCATCCACCATATCGAGTCCATGGGCACATCTACTGTTGCACATTGGCCTCAGATGTCTGACTGGCAGACATCTGAGGTCTGGAATTGCACGCATTCATTGAAACGCATTCACAGTTGGCACACTGGCATTCCCATCCATCAGAATTCACACACTACCCCACAGCAGAAGGTACCTGAAGGCCACAACTCCAAATGTAAGAGAGATGCACAGTGCTAAAACTCACTTCATGAAGCGCCGTTTCGGCAAAAGCATGGCACATACACCCAGCACAGAGGCCACTCACAAAACATTGCACCACACAACCAACGTCACACAGCTGACAATTTGCACACTCTGTAGACACATGCACCCACTCCCAGCCAAAGGCAGCCTGCAACACATACTCACCCCTGGCTCGCTGCTGATGCTCCTTCAGTCGTCTGTCCAGCTCAGGTTGTGTGACAGCCAGGATGCGGGCCATTAGTGGTGTCATGCTGCGCCTAGCCAACCTGCCAGTCCGAGGGAGTAGCCCCAGCATCATCTCGGCCACGTTCTTGCTCAGCCGGCAGATGTCGTCCCACCTTTTATGACAGTGGGTGCGCCTTCGGTTTGACACACCCAGATCCCGGACTCTGGAGGCAATGGCCCTCCACACGGCTTTACGCTGGTGGACCTTCAGCTGCAGGCATGGGAGACAAGAGGGGTGAAGTTCCAGTGACACAGTGCACAATAACAACACAACGAAAATGCAATAGCACGACAGTGACTCATCCAAAACTCCAGCTACAACTGTCACATAGCCAACAATTGCTCTGAACATGGTGCAATGTCATTGGTCAATCAGACGTACAGGCATGCATGTTCGATGGTGGACACAGTACCTCCACATCCCATTCACATGCAGGATACCAACACAGCAAGCAACGTGTAGTCTGCCTGCAGCTACTGTCTGCAGTTACCTACAACTACACATAGAGAAGATAGCAAAACATGTGTCATGTTGTTGGACTCACTGTGTCCAACACTGCGCAGACCTAAGTGTCCTAGCCCTGTGAAAGCCTCACTGTGTCCTGGAACTCACATAGAGTGACAACAACTGTCATACACACACCCTTCTCCCATGCCTGCTCCTGTGCAATCTACATGGCAGAGATGGGACTTAGATGAAGAGGCGTGAGCCAAACACACATGGTACACACTGTACATGCAGTGATCTGGACATGTGGCATTCGGTGGGGACTGTGCAGGGCAGGTGGACTGACACTGAGTGGCTTAATTGGGAGCAACACAGCCATTCACACAAACGCTAACTGGCCAGACTCCTGCATCACCAAAATGCAGCTGCACTGTATGGCTGACACTACAGGACATGTCCCTCTACTCAGGATAGGCATGCAGGGTAACGTGTGTAAGAGCCCACCAAGCCCTTCCCGCTGTAGTAAACATGATAGGCAGTGCATGTCAGAGCCCCACAACCACTGACACATACCGAAGCACATCCACCCCACGTGTGCACACCCTGCACTCTCACTCACAGTCTGGGAGACTTACCACGACATTAGGGCCGCCATAAAGCCTTGGGTACTGTGCAAGCACCCCGTCTACCAGGACCCCAAGCTCCTCACTGGTGAAGGGACTGGCACGGATCTTCTGAGTCCTCGACATCACAATGGACATGTGGCAGCAGCAGACGTTGAGGGTGGCAGTCAGCAGTCCCTTGAGGCAGCAGCAGCAGGGTGGCAGCCAGCAGTCCCTTGAGGCAGCAGGTGGAGGGTGGCAGCCAGCAGTCCCTTGAGGCAGCAGGTGGAGGGTGGCAGCCAGCAGTCCCTTGAGGCAGCAGGTGCAGGGTGGCAGCCAGCAGTCCCTTGAGGCAGCAGCAGCAGGTGCAGGGTGGCAGCCAGCAGTCCCTTGAGGCAGCAGGTGGAGTGTTGTCAGTCAGCAGTCCCTGGTAGCTGTGGGAATGTGGTGCGCCTTCCCACACATATATAGGCCCCTGGGGCTGTGTCAGTGGTCCCAGGGTGCTGCAATTGGTGTACCAGGTCTGCCTCATTCAAATACATCCAATGTCCGCCTCCGCGGTGGCGGTGCACGCCTACCGCGATTTTCAAACTTGCATCAGGCTACCGCGAGGCTGCTTCCCATTGGCTGCAGGGGCATGGTCCATGCCGGTGACACACCGTAGGATGCATGTGCGCGCTACCGCGGTGGTGCATCTTTTGAATGCCTCCAGTGACCGCCTCCGCGGGGGTGGTGCACGCCTACCGCGATTTTCAAACTCGCATCAGGCTACCGCGAGGTTGCTTCCCATTGGCTGCAGGGGCATGGTCCATGCCGGTGACACACCGTAGGGTGCATGTGCGCGCTACCGCGGTGGTGCATCTTTTGAATGCCTCCAGTGACCGCCTGCGCGGGGTGGTGCACGCCTACCGCGATTTTCAAACTCGCATCAGGCTACCGCGAGGCTGCTTCCCATTGGCTGCAAGGGCATGGTCCATGCCGGTGCCACACCACAGGGGCCAGGCGGTAGGCACCGCCATATATCTGCCAGACAGTGCCTGGAGGGACCGTGATTTGGGTTGCGGTGCATGGTGACCGGCATTGTCACATACAAATCTGGCGGTGTCACCCGCGATCGTGCCTGGGTTATGGGTGGTGCCACACCACGGGGCCAGGCGGTAGGCACCGCCATATATCTGCCAGACAGTGCCTGGAGGGACCGTGATTTGGGTTGCGGTGCATGGTGACCGCCATTGTCACATACAAATCTGGCGGTGTCACCCGCGATCGTGCCTGGGTTATGGACGGTGCCACACCACAGGGGCCAGGCGGTAGGCACCGCCATATATCTGCCAGACAGTGCCTGGAGGGACCGTGATTTGGGTTGCGGTGCATGGTGACCGCCATTGTCACATACAAATCTGGCAGTGTCACCCGCGATCGTGCCTGGGTTATGGGCGGTGCCACACCACAGAGGCCAGGCGGTAGGCACCGCCATATATCTGCCAGACAGTGCCTGGAGGGACCGTGATTTGGGTTGCGGTGCAAGGTGACCGCCATTGTCACATACAAATCTTGCGGTGTCACCCGCAATCGTGCCTGGGTTATGGGCGGTGCCACACCACAGGGGCCAGGCGGTAGGCACCGCCATATATCTGCCAGACAGTGCCTGGAGTGAGCGTTAATGGAGTTGTGGAGTAGCTGTGCTGCACCTAACGTGTCCTCCAGCTCTCTGCATAGGCCAACATGTACAGTGCCCAGTGTCTCAACAATTGAAGGGTCCTCATGAGGGCAAATGCACAGAAGGGACATGTCACTCCATGTCACCAACACATACCATATATGGGTCGCCAGTACATTGCATGATCACATACACTCGCACATGTCACATGTGCTGTGTAATGAAATGTAGACTGTCCAGTTAATGTGTTGCATAGCATATGTAGATAATGGTCAATGTCTGTGTGTGCAATGTAACGCACACTGTCGTCTCATTTACTGAACTAGGGGCATCAGCAACTGGCACATTGTCCAATGCACATGCACACACGTGTCCCCCACGCTCAGCTGGTGGTCAGTGTGTAGTTGAAGTGTGCCATGTGCAACCTGTTTTGGTAGGTGTATCAGGGCCAGCAACATGGTGTGTTCGGGTAGTATTGCTTTTAGTGACATATGCTGGGGGTCATACTCACAGGTATGCACACATTTCTGTTAGTACATCACACTGTGCATGCAAATGAGCCGGAGGGGTGCACAGATGATTGCTGCTGGTAAGGGGACAGGTGTACGAGTAGTGTGCCTGATGTGTACCTACTTGTGAAGTGCCCTGTCGGTTAATGGTGCATGTTGTAAGACTTGGGAATGTGTCTGTAGAAAAAATTGATGTGATGCACATTTCATGGTCTTCTGCATTGACATCTGTGCACTGTGATCTGTCCTAGGAGGAGGAGGCACAATATCCATCGTCCGTTCACAGTCCTGGCAGACATGGAGAATGAGGATATAATCCGCAAATTCAGGCTGGACCGACAAACCCTGCAGAACCTATGTGCCATGTTGGAGCCCCACCTGCAGCCACGTCGGACATATCCAACAGCTTTCACCGCAACATCTAAGGTGATGGCATGCCTGCATTTCTTTGCAACAGGCTCATTCCAGCACACGGTCGCAAGTGCAGGCGGGATGTCACAGCCGATGTTCAGCATGGTGCTGAGGGATGTCCTGTCGGCCATGATGCTGTACAAAGACAGATATATCCATTTTCCCAGGGGGCCTGAGTTGGTGGCTGTGAAGGGCGATTTCTATGCCCTTGGACATATCCCCCATGTCATTGGTGCAATTGATTGCACACATGTTGGGCTTGTGCCACCACAGGCACGTGAACAGGTTTACCGCAATAGGAAGCATTCACACTCGGTAAATGTTCAAGTGGTGTGCCTGGCGGACATGATCATCTCACACGTGTGTGCCAAGTTTCCCGGTTCAGCCCATGATGCCCACATCTTGCGCAGCAGCATCGTTCCTCAGTTGATGGCCAATCTGCTTCCTGAGCGTGCATGGCTTGTGGGTGAGTATGCATAGTGGATTAGAGTGGTGTGTGTGTGTGACATGCTGTTGTGTTGCATTTTGGGACTGCAAGGTTAATCTGTGTCTCTCACACCCAGGTGACTCGGCATATCCAAACCGCCCGTGGTTGCTGAGCCCATTGCGGAACCCCGTCATGCCTGCTGATGTGCGATACAATGATGCCCATGGGAGGACACGGCGTGTGATAGAACAGACATTTGGTCTCCTAAAATCAAGATTTCGGTGCCTGGACCATACTGGGGGTGCCCTTATGTACTCGCCAGGGAAGGTGTGTCAGATAGCGGTGGCATGCTGCATGCTCCACAACCTGGCCATTCGCAAGGCAATACCCCTGATCCTGGATGACGATGATGAGCAGCCAAGGCCGCCGCCTGCAAATCAAGCCGGATCCAGTGACGAGGGCAGTGGAGAGGAGGAAGGGGGCGACATGCGTCGACAGCTCATCACCCGCTACTTCACTTGAAGGTGAGTGACGATGTAGAAGGGACGAAATGGTCTGATGGTGTTGCTGTTGCTGTGTGGGTGTATGTGAGCTTGCTGACTGCAGCTTGGTGTTGACTCATTGCTGCCTGCCAATGTATGTGTGATTGGTTAGTGTGATACAGATTGTCTCTATGGTGACTGTTGCTCTGTGTAAAGTTTGTAGATCTGAGTACCTTGTTGACAAGTGTTGTGTGATGTGTGTAATGCCACACCCATACAAGTGACTCTTGTTCTGCGGTTTTCCCTAGGTACCTTCAGCATCTCACTTGTTACCTACATTCCATTCCCCTGGACCATGTCCTACACGGTGAAGGTTGCACATCCTGTATTAAAGACGGAGCAGACACAACAACATGTGTGTAAGGTGTATTTATTTACAACTGTGACATGCGAGGGTGGAGAAAATGTGAAGGGGGGAATTGAAGAAGTGAGTTGACAGTCATGGTAAATGAGATACTTGAGTAGTCCCCACAATGATGTGGAGACCCAGTCCAACAGATGGATGCCATTCACATGACAGTGTGGTGAAGGATAGTCCAAAAGGTCAATGCAGTGGTGCAGTGGTCTGCCATCATGGCTGGTTCGGGGACTAGCGTTTGGCAGGTGCTTTGGCACGTGAGTCCCCCTGGCCTTTCCTTGGATGGCCCCTCTTGCGCTTCACTGGAGGGGCCACTGCTGCAGGGGCAGTGCTGTCTGAGGACTCACCCCCCTCTGTGGACGCAGGGGAGGATGATGAAGTGTCATCCTGCTGTCCAACAGGGGGAGGCGGAGGGGTAGAATGTTGCGCTTGCCTGCCCCTCAGAACCACCAGTAGCTGCCCCAAGAGGTCCACAATCTGTCCCATGCGTGTGTCCATGGACCTCAGCAGCAGGAGGTGCTCCCGAGATTCTTCCTCTAACCGGCCCATTCGTCCCTGGGCCTGTTGGTATGCCCCAAGGACTCTGTCGATGTGGCCCAGGGCTTCCGTCCCAGGATCAGTCCCCCTCTGCATGAGCCTGTCCCGACCAGCTGCACTGCTGCCACGGTCCTGTCCGGTCCTCACATTGGCCCGCTGCATCCTCTCCCTGGCCTCCGCAGTCGATGTGGTGGACTGCTCAACCCCTGGGGCAGGGAGGGTGTTGCGGACAGCTGTGGTGGTGGTGGTGGTGGTAGTAGTGGCTGATACACAGGCCGTGACAGCAGCTGTCAGAGGATGGTCAGGGGCTGCAGCTGATGTGGTTGGGGGGACAATGGGTGCCTGGGACTGGTTGCGGCCTGTCACACCAGATGGGCCAGCGTGGAGCTCCTCATCCAAGGAATCCAGGGAGTCCTCATCCAGTTGTCTCTGTTCCGGGGTGGGAGACTGGCTCTGCAGGGTGGTGTCATCCTCTGCAGTGAGTTCTTGGTCACCTGTGGGTCAGATGAGAAATGGTCATTGTGTTGCACCCATCAAAGTCTGTGTTAGCAGTGTTACATCAACTCTTTGTACATCCAGCAGTTGTTCACTGTACAAATTAGCATTGACCGACATCCAGTGATGCATTACAAGCTGTTGTGGTACATACATTACTTGTCCATATTGGGAGTTGTCAAGACATGACATGCACAATATATTTTTTTGACATTGACAGTCTCATGTTGGCATCCTGTTATTGATCAATCATATGTCATCCATTTACGCGTATGTGTCACTTGTTGAGCCCTTGCAGCGGTTCTCTCTGCACAGTGAGTGAGCATTATTGTGAGAAGTTGGCCTGGTATATGCTGTTCACTAATTAAAGTGGACACCTTGCACCAGGGCAAATCGACTCTTATGGTAGATAGGTTTAAGACAACCTTTTAAAGAAAGCTATCCTAGTGGTAGCTGTGGAGAGCAGCCTTCAGGCTAAGTCTTGAAGGAATGTAAAGCAGCTTGTTTTACCATATAATCTCTTGAATCACCAAATGAAAAGACACCACACAGGTATATATATCAAATATATATGTATTTATTTCTAAATAACTCTCTACTAATCTCTTTATGAGATTAGAAGACAAACATATGCACAAATCAACGTTTCACAATAAGTTAAGCACAAAATATGGCTGGGGCCCTAGGGGCGTACTCAGACCATATACTAAAAAAGGGACTTAGCAACAACGACTTGCAGGGAGACAAGGCCTAGGGCCTTCAGAAGTGCTGGGGCCTCACGAAACCACCCAAGGCAGGTAAGTAAAGGACCCACGGGGGACGCGTGCAGTGTGGATACACAGGCGCGGATCGCCGTTAACTTCAATGGGGCAAGTCGCGGTTGGAAATTAAGAGTTCTAGGAGACTTCGGGAGAACCTACAAGCAAGTCACTTACAGGGTAAGTAGTTCTAGGGCCCACACCCACAGGAGCACCGTAGTGCTGGAGTTACCTCACCCAGGAAGCCGGGTGCATAGGTGTCCTTTGGTGTCGGGTCGCGGCGTCGTTTTCAATGGCGAACAAAGAAGACTTGCTGCTTGCGGGAGCTGAAGAAGTGTCCGGTGGAATCCAAGCCTGGATTCTGAAGAAGGATGACCTGAAAGCAGAGGGGACAGTGTTCAAAGTCACTTGGCAGTGACTCGGGGCAAGGAAGATGGATGCCCACCGTCGTCGGTTGATTCAGGTCGGTTGCGGGTGCCTTGACTCTTCAGCCACGAGGTCCAGGAGGCGTCGACGATGACCAGGAGCTGGATTCTGTGTGTCCCACAAAGTCTGCAGCTTACTGCGGTGTCGGCAACTCGATTGGAGCCAACAAGCCTTGGCAGCAGCAAGTCTCGGGGAGATGAAGAAAAGTCGATGGCACAGACCAGCAAGGTCTGAGGGACTCACCCAGCGAGGGTAAGTCAGGGCAGGCCTGGAGCAATCAGGAGAGCCCTTTGGTTTCTTTAAGAAGTCTTCTGAGGACCCACGAGCCGGCTGGCAAGGGATCGCAAAGACACCTCGGGCGGAATCACTCAACAGGGGCCCACGGTCACTCGGGATGGTGTAGGCCTCTGATCTTCGGAGGGATTCCTGCTAGAGGTCGGGACCACACGTGGTCCAAAGCACAAGTTCGTAGAACGTTGTGAAGGGGTTGCACTCGACAATAGTGCACGGTACCCAAGGGTCGCGGTTCCTCATCACTCGTGGGGTCCACTTGCCTCAGCTTCGCTGGGGACTCACGATGGCCTTGGCGAAGTCAGGAAATCTACTTCTTGGGCTGCAGGGACTTCGGACTCCGGCGGGAGCGGCGTAGTTTGAGACCATCGTTGTCGTTTTTGGTGCCTGCCAAGCAGGGGAGTCACTCCTTGACTCCAAGGGAGATTCTTCTGTCTTCCAAAGGTAGTGGAACGTCGAAGGGCCAGGATTCTTCTGTAGAGCGTCGTCCAGGGGTTATCTAACTAGCAAGTTCAAGGGTTCCCCTTCTTATACTGAAAAGAGGGGATGGACTAGCTCTATGACCCCACCTATGGGAGGGTCAAGGGAGGGGTGGCTACACCCACTTCCCTTTGTCCAGTTTCGCGCCAGAGCAGGGGCAGGTAGCCCCTGAGCCGGTTTGAATTGGCATATGCACAGAGGAGCCTTCTGCTCCCCCAGTGCAGGACTTCAAAGCACTCTAAGAGTGCACCCACCCAGCCCCAATACACTAAACCCTGTCTGGGAGGTGGTTACACCTCCCTGTGACAGGATGCCTATTGTTGGGCTTCCTCCACTGCGAGTTTCGGTCATCAGCAGGAGGGCAGCCCAGTGTCTGTGACTGGTGGCATCCATTTTGTGATGCCAGGGCTCTTTAGGATTCTACCGCGTTTCCACAGCAGGTACATGTCTTATCCCTCTAGGAGGGTGGAATGCTACCCCCGCCGCCAAGATTGGCGGGGGGTAGTATTCCAAGATGTTTGACACCAAACACGACATGTTTTGATGCAGCCATTCCAAAGTTAGCATTTACCGCGAGGATATAATGCACTTAATAGTATATGGTTTAACCGCATCCACAAACAGCACCAGAGAATAGACTCTGAGAGCTGCAGAGGGTCCCTGCTCAGGCAGAGGCACCCCCTCACATAGAAGCCAAGCACCCTGCCCTCAGGATTGATAGGGCCTGCCTTAGGGGTGACTGATAGGTTTATATGTGTGTGCAGGAGAGATATAGGAAACCTATATCTCAGTGAGGGGTGCTAGCACCACCTCACCCAGGCTGCAGTAGCAGGCCTGTGGTGTCAGATTTAGACTGCTTCCCAGGGGTGGCATAATACATGCTGCAGCCCCTGGTAGGCCTGTGAAGTACCTATGCCCTTGGCACCTAAGGTACCATATACTAGGGACTCATAAGGCACCACAGTATCCAATCACTAGTGCACCTAGAGTGCACTCCATGTCGTTTAGAGAGAGCAGATAGACTGGGGCCTCTGAATAGCAGGGTCCCAGTCCAACTAAGTCATAAACCAGCAAAACACCAGGAAAAAAGTGGGGGCAACCATATAGTCAGATTCCACCTTCCTACAATTATAGTTTCATGCATACCTTTTCAATGTGGTGTAGATATCTGTATTTGCAATTCCAGACATGCTTAAGTTTGCTTTAATTAGATCCTAGGTGGTCTGGACCACTGCTACTGTCAGATGGCATGTAGTGGTGTGCATGGTTGTGCTCGGAGTTCCATCGACATGTGTTTCAGTCATTCACACTTTGGTTGCTGTCACAGTTTCATTTTCTTAGGTGTGTGCACACTATAGTTGCCAATGCTATCTGGGTGTGCAGTTGTGCATTGAGAAGCCTGGTGTCCTATGCCAACATGTTTTTTTAAATGCATATCTGGCTGCATGTTGTGGCTGTTGATATGTTGTGTTTGCTGTGTTTTCCTTGTATTTGTGAGACCTCTCTGTGTGTGTAGGATGAGGGCTTCCATCTTGGTCCAGTGTGGGACAAGTCAGCATGATATGTCCACATGCCAGTTCTTTTGAAGTGTACATTGCAATGACTGACACATGCATGTTGGTGCCAGGAAGTAATGGGTCTTGTGTGCTGGCGGTCAGGTGGGCCCGTGTGAGTTGTTGTGCAAGCTTCCCAGCCCCCACACCACGACCTGTGATATGCGAGTTACCTACCTGTGAGTTGGGTGGGTAGCATACATTGCCTGCCACATGCTTCTTATTGGGGGTGTAGTGTCCCATCCTCCATAGTGGTGGAACAGCATGCATGTTGCATTTTGTGGGACGGATAGCCAAACACACTACACCGTCTCACTGTGAAGATGGCTAACTACCGTTTGAGGTGAAGGTGAGCAATGACATGGCTATGTGACTTGGTAGAAATCTTTGGATGGAATGTGCGTGTGGTGAGCATGATGTGTGTGTGGCTGTTTGTACCCATTGATTTCAGATTACATTTGGTCATGGGGTATAGCCCCCCATCACTGTTGTCCCAGCTATCTGGCTGTGGGGTTCACTCCCCCGACATTTGAAGGCACAATAGGGCAAGGGGTATGGTCTCGTAGCACAGTGGTGACATACAGCAGGGTGAAGATCTCACCCAGCATACATTTCCACACTGTCATGGTTTCATGGTATTTGTGGACCTGAGAACATGAGCCCAGTACTGGTGAAGCAGTTGTTCCAGGGCATCCATACACTGACATGTTGTGGTCAACAGTGGTGTGTGTGTGAGATGTACTCAGCCCTGTGCAGACAATGTGTGGTTTTGGGGCCAGACTATACCAGCACTGTTCAGACAGACAGTGTGAGATGTGAACATTGTCAATGCATACACACATTGGTGGTCCAAACAAGACACCTTTGACAATTTAATTCAGACAAGGTGCTGTTCTGCAATTCAGTGCAGCACTGTGGTAGCTGGGTGTGTTGCAGGACATTTGGGATGTGCTTAGTTTAGCATTGTGAGTCCCAGCTGCAGTGTAGTTTTTGGGTGCACTGCACTTCCACTGTTTACATTGCAAACAGTGGTATGACATGGGTGATTTGCACTTTGCCATACAAATGGCCAGACACTGCTGCAGGGCAGCATGATCGTTGTTAGTGTTGCAGTGTGTGATGCCTGGCACAGTGTACACAATGTGGGTCAATTTTGAACAGAGACTTGTGCATGGTGACTACAACACAACTGTTTTGCATTATTTGTGTTGGTGACTGTGGACTAAGTGGCATGGTGTCATGTGCGGCTGCACACACGTCACATGCCTATGAGTGGGACTAGTGCTCCATCCTGCTCAGCTGTGGGCCAAGGGGGCCTGGTGAGAGTTGTAGTGCAGGCCTCCCAAACACCCACCCACCTCCTGGTAAAGATGGCTACCTACCTGTTAGGTGAGGGTGTAGCACACAATGGCTGAGGCATGCTTCTGGGTGGGGGCAGTGCTCCATCCTGCTCAGCTGTGGGCCAAGGGGGCCTGGTGGGAGTTGTAGTGCAGGCCTCCCAAACACCCACCCACCTCCCGGTAAAGATGGCTACCTACCTGTTAGGTGAGGGTGTAGCACACAATGGCTGAGGCATGCTTCTGGGTGGGGGCAGTGCTCCATCCTGCTCAGCTGTGGGCCAAGGGGGCCTGCTGGGAGTTGTAGTGCAGGCCTCCCAAACACCCACCCACCTCCCGGTAAAGATGGCTACCTACCTGTTAGGTGAGGGTGTAGCACACAATGGCTGAGGCATGCTTCTGGGTGGGGGCAGTGCTCTATCCTGCTCAGCTGTGGGCCAAGGGGGCCTGGTGGGAGTTGTAGTGCAGGCCTCCCAAACACCCACCCACCTCCCGGTTAAGATGGCTACCTACCTGTTAGGTGAGGGTGTAGCACACAATGGCTGAGGCATGCTTCTGGGTGGGGGCAGTGCTCCATCCTGCTCAGCTGTGGGCCAAGGGGGCCTGGTGGGAGTTGTAGTGCAGGCCTCCCAAACACCCACCCACCTCCCGGTAAAGATGGCTACCTACCTGTTAGGTGAGGGTGTAGCACACAATGGCTGAGGCATGCTTCTGGGTGGGGGCAGTGCTCCATCCTGCTCAGCTGTGGGCCAAGGGGGCCTGGTGGGAGTTGTAGTGCAGGCCTCCCAAACACCCACCCACCTCCCTGGGAAGATGGTTACCTACCTGTTAGGTGAGGGTGTAGCACACAATGGCTGAGGCATGCTTCTGGGTGGGGGCAGTGCTCCATCCTGCTCAGCTGTGGGCCAAGGGGGCCTGGTGGGAGTTGTAGTGCAGGCCTCCCAAACACCTACCCACCTCCCTGTGAAGATGGCTACCTACCTGTTAGGTGAGGGTGTAGCACACAATGGCTGAGGCATGCTTCTGGGTGGGGGCAGTGCTCCATCCTGCTCAGCTGTGGGCCAAGGGGGCCTGGTGGGAGTTGTAGTGCAGGCCTCCCAAACACCCACCCACCTCCCTGTGAAGATGGCTACCTACCTGTTAGGTGAGGGTGTAGCACACAATGGCTGAGGCATGCTTCTGGGTGGGGGCAGTGCTCCATCCTGCTCAGCTGTGGGCCAAGGGGGCCTGGTGGGAGTTGTAGTGCAGGCCTCCCAAACACCCACCCACCTCCCTGTGAAGATGGCTACCTACCTGTTAGGTGAGGGTGTAGCACACAATGGCTGAGGCATGCTTCTGGGTGGGGGCAGTGCTCCATCCTGCTCAGCTGTGGGCCAAGGGGGCCTGGTGGGAGTTGTAGTCCAGGCCTCCCAAACACCCACCCACCTCCCGGTAAAGATGGCTACCTACCTGTTAGGTGAGGGTATAGCACACAATGGCTGAGGCATGCTTCTGGGTGGGGGCAGTGCTCCATCCTGCTCAGCTGTGGGCCAAGGGGGCCTGGTGGGAGTTGTAGTGCAGGCCTCCCAAACACCCACCCACCTCCCTGTGAAGATGGCTACCTACCTGTTAGGTGAGGGTGTAGCACACAATGGCTGAGGCATGCTTCTGGGTGGGGGGAGGGCTACATCCTGCTCAGCTGTGGGACAAGGGGGCCTGGTGGGAGTTGTAGTGCTGGCAGCATGTACACATGTACCCATGGTGATGTTGCTAACTACCTTTGGGGGCTTCAGGGGGAGTGTCTGTTGTATCTGTGAGAGATGTGTTGGGGGGAGTGTTGTGCACATGAATGAATTTGTACCTAGGAGGTATTATTTTGTAATAGTGCAAGACAGTACATTTGTGTGATGTTAGGCATTTGTTTGTACTTACCAGCCTCCACTCCCGCGGGTATTCCTGAGAGACTCTCTGGATGTAGAATGCCAAGCACCTTCTCCTCCCATTCAGTGAATGTTTTGAGTGGAACGGGAGGGCCACTGCCTGTCCTGTGAGCCAGCTCATGGTTCTTGGCTCTCTTCTTTTTGACCACTGCCTTCAGATCGTGCCACCTCTTCACGATTTCATCTCTATTGCGTGGCACCGTCCCTACTGCATTGACCTTCTCTACTATCCTTCTCCACATTTGCGTCCTTGTTGCTAGTGGTGTCTGTTGGACCTGGTTACCAAACAATTGTGGTTCTACCCTGATTATCTCATCGACCATGACCCTCAACTCACTCTCAGTGAATTTGGGCATTCTCTGTGGTGACATGGTGTGTGATGTGTCAAGGTGTTTAGGGTGCAGGTTTGGGAGTGGTAGTGGTGGTTGTGATGTGTATGGTGTGTGCTGTGCAAAGGTGTTAGAGGTGCAGGTGTGGAAGTGGTGGTGGTGGTGGTGATGTGTGTGTGTTGTGCAGATTTGCCTCTCCTGTCATCTGTGGTGGATGTCCCCTCAGTTGTGGAGTTTTGCAAAGGATTGTGGTCTGTTGGGGGCTGGATTTATACTGGTGTCTGTGGGTGTGTCAGGATGGGGTATTGGTTGCAGGTGTGGTGTGTGTGTGAACCTGGGATTTGTAGTTTTGGAGTTTCCCATGGGGGTGTGTCTTTGGGCTGTGTTAGCTATTTTTGGGTGCATACCTTGTATGGTTGGTGCACTTTGTGGCCATGTTGTGTGTTTTTCTAGCGACCGCCATTTTTTTAACGGAGCATCCGCAGTGGTGGCTCGGCTATGGCGCTTCCGCCGTCTCACTGATTCTTCAATGTTGTCGACCGCGGCGGTCGGAAACAGCGCACTGCACCGCGGGGATGTCGGGGATATCATAATTTTGATGGCGGTGTCTCCGCTGTGGTTGCGGGCATTTGGGCTGTTTCCGCTGCGAAACCGACCGCCGCGGACGGGTTTGGGCCCTTTCCGCAGGCGTACAGCGGATTCTCGGGTCTCCTTTCCGCCGCGGTTGGAGTTTTACCGCCGAGGATCCTAATCTAGCCGTCGGTTTTCCCGCGGTAGCGGCGGGCGGTGTTTTCCCGCTACCATGGCGGTCGTTTTTTTTTCCGTCCGCCATCGTAATGACCTCCTATGTTTGTATTTGTTGTCGACGTACTCACTATAGAAGTCAAACTAGGAATGTTGATGTGTATTTAAAAAGTGAAAAGGAAAACAATGATAAGTGGGAGCAATTTGGTGCTTATTTGTTGGTGGAAGGTCATTTTGAGTTGGGTAGTGATCAACGTATTTGTAAATATTGTTACAGCAAATTAGAAGAGAACAACATTCCAGCTAGAGCTGTACATAATAACCTAGAGTTGGTTGCTATTCCTCCGGAACTGGTAGATTTTAATACGTATGAGTCCATTCTTATTCAATCTGTGCACCCATTTAAGGCTATAGTTCGTATGGAGCCTAAAACAGGTAAGCTGCCTCCAGCAGATTTACAAAGAGGTTTAAAAGGAAGAGTTGTGTATTTACCTTTAGATTTTAAGAAAAATATTGAAACTGTTGGTGTAGAGAGAAAGGAAAGTGAACCTGTAGTTATTCTAGTTAATGGTGTACCAACAAAGAGTCGGAAAATATGGCAAGACTTAGTTGATGTCACCAAACTTCAAAAGGCTACATTATATCTTATACAAAACAATATTTATTATAAAAATGTATATGTGGAAGAACAAGAAATATCTTTAGAAGATGATAGAGAAATTTCAACTGGCCAAATCGAAAAAGTGGACAAGTCCAGGAGTGAAGAAATTTACGAACATTACAGTATACATCCTCTACATTCAAAAGAAGTGATTGGAAACACTATTGAATTATTCCAAATGAAGAAAGTGAAGGGAACTCCCATCAGTGTTTGGGAAAAAAGTTTAGAAGCTCGTTGTTTTCCACAGCTATTCCCCACTGGAAAAGGTGGACGATATGATGAACGACCAGTACAGATTCCAGCTTCAGAATATCGTACGACAAGATTGTACTCAGAAGATCCAAGATTTCGACAGTGTGTTCCATATTTATTTCATCTTCTGTTTGAAAGTGACTTGTCTGGACTTTCATATGCAGTGAACCACATATTAAAAACAGGAGTTCATCTTACACATGTTTCTGCAAAGGAATTCTTGGACAAAGTTCAACAAAGAGATGATCATTTAGAATCTCAGTTAACTAATTTGATGGCATGTCAACGTGGTACTAATGAGTATTGGTATCATCGTCACAGAGAACTTAAATGTATGTTAAGAAACTTAGGAACCCCTACATGGTTTGTTACGCTTAGCTGTGCTGAATACGCATGGGACGAATTACTTAAATTTCTACGAGAAGCATATTCAAATGTAAAAAACATTTCATTGAAGCCAGCTGGAGAACTGTGTTCGTTGGATCCTGTAAATGTGTGCAGATATTTTAATCATAGGTTTCAAGCTAAGATGTCTTTTATCTGTAATAAAAAAAGTCCACCTCTTGGAGAAGTAACTGATTTCTTTTGGAGAAAGGAGTACCAAGCCAGAGGTGCTCCTCATATACACATGTTATTATGGATCAAGAATGCACCTAAATTTGGAACCGATTCTGATTAAACTGTTTTGTCTTTCATTGAAGACTATGTTACCTGTGCCATTCCAAAAAAGGAGGAGAAAACAGCTTAAGACAACAAGTTTTACGGTTTCAAAGTCATCGATGTGGAAAGTATTGTCGACGGAAATACAGATCAAAGGGAAAATTTTATGCAAAATGTCGTTTTGGATTCCCACGTCCAGTAATTTCAAAAGGAAGAGTCAACAGTTTCATGTCAGCAGTAAGACATACTATAACTCAAAAATCTCCGAAGAATACTTACAACATAAAAAGAAGTGAAGATTCAAAGTATATTAATGACTACAATCCAGTGATTTTGGCAATGTGGAATGCAAACATGGATATCTAGTATGTTGCAGATAATTCAATTGCTGATGCTCGTTATGTTACATCATATATAACCAAATCTGAAAAGACGGACTTGAAAGAAATGTGGGAAGAAATTTCACAATTGAAGCCTCTTAGTAATAAATTGTACAGCTTTAGTTTGAAGATGCTTTCCCATCGAGAGATTGGATCCTACGAATGTTCGGATCGGTTGACATCTGCAAGTTTATATTCAAAGTCAAGAGGAATCATTTGGGTAAGTCTAGGTCTTGCTGCAACACGAAATCGAGTTTTGAAATCTCTACAAGAAATTGAATACTTAGCTTTGAATGAGCCGGAAAGTACAGCTATTGTTAAAACAAATATGTTGGATACGTACTATCCCAAAAGGAGTCCACATCTGGAAAACATGTGTCTCTATGAGGTACTGCAACATTATAGTTTTAAGCGAAATGTTACAGAAATTATATAAATGAAGAAAAATATGCCGTAATTGGATGTGATGGATGTTTGGTAAAACTTGCCAAAGGAAATCTTATTAATCACAGGAAACTCAGTTGTGATATTCCAGATAAAAGGGAATTTTTCTATTTAGCACTTCTGCAACTCTTCAAGCCTTGGCGTACTGAAATGGAATTGCTTGGAGATTTTGACTGCTATGAAAATTCTTTTAATGCATGTAAAGATAGCATTGAATGTACAATTTTTCCCAATTATCTACAAATGTTGAATGAAGAGATTGAACAAGAAACTACTATTGCAGCTGAAATAGCTAGAGACCGTTCTCAAGATAGTCAAAGTTCTGCTCCACTAAGTCAAGATCCATTAGGATAACCAATTCTTGAAAATGAAGCAGCAATAGCCATGAGTGAAGTAGAAACGGCAATGCAACAAGCACAACAGGATATTATTGAGTTGGAAAAGTTAGAAGAACAACTAAATATTGAACAGAAAGAAATATATGTACAAGTGACACAACAGATACAGCATGGTTTACTGCATGAAAAAAGAATGCCAATGCACATCATTTAAACCTATTCTAATGTATATCAGTGGGCAAGCTGGAACAGGAAAAAGTTTCTTAATTAAAGTTTTGACCAGTTATCTACACAAAACCACTGAATCACATTTATCTTGTGTTGTAACCGCTCTAACTGGGTTAGCAGCACATAACATTAAAGGAATTACATTGCATCGATTACTCATGCTACCAGTTGAACATGAAAATAAGTTGGAATATCACAAGCTATCTGGCGAAGCTTGTTATGAAGTTTCAAGAGTACTCAAGAAAATGAAACTTCTAATTATTGATGAGGTGAGCATGGTGTCAAACTTAATGCTTGCCTTTGTACATTTAAGAATGCAACAGATTTTAAAAACAGATTATGATGTTCTATTTGAAGGAAAACATGTAATTGTATTTGGCGACCTACTACAACTTACGCCTGTAAAAGGGCAGCCTGTTTTTAAAACACTTGTCCATGAAGACACTAGGAGATCTTTGGGAAGTATTGGAAATATCAACATTTGGTCAAATTTTGAATATTAAGAACTTGTTAAGAATATGCGACAAGCAAGTGATGAACATTATGGAAACATTCTTCAAGATATAAGAATTGGTGTTATGATCTAAAGATGCTAAAGAAGCTTTACAAAGTCGACTTTTAACAAACTTGTTTGCTAATGAAAACATAGCAGCTGAAATAATGTACAAAAAAATTGGAGAAAAGAAGTCTATAGTTTGCCTAATGCCTACCAATAGTGAAAATGGAAGCTATTGATAAAATGGAACACGAAGGAGTTACTATTCTTCTCTCAGAAAAATTTTCAGTCAATATTGGATTCTTTGGAAAAGTTGGTGTCTAAGACTGCAGGTTTAGAAAAGACTTTATATGTATGTGTAAATTGTCGGGTTATTTTTACGGTGTAATTTAAATGTAGAAGAAGGTTTAGTAAATGGAGCAATGGGAAAAGTTGTTGATTTTCTAAATTTTCAGAACAGAGATGGAATTGAATTTTTGAAGATTAAATTTGATCAGATTGAAGAGGTAAAACAGATTGGACGTTGTGCTGTTCGTTTTTTGCTTGTAAAAGACTTTTATGTTTGTAGAAAACAGTTTCCTCTTTCTTTAGCATATGCTGTAACCATTCATAAATCTCAAGGTTTAAGTGTAGATAATGCTTTGGTAAATATTGGAAGTACAGTGTTTAAAGAGGGCATGGCATATGTTGCATTGTCTTGAGTAAGAACATTATCTGGTTTGTATTTGATTGATTTTGATGAGAAAAAGGTTAGTGCTGATGCAAATTGTGTAAGAGAGTATAATTGGTTAAGAAGGCTGTATGCACCTAACTTAGGTGAATATCCCGTATATGAAAAACGTGTAGTGTGTCCAAAATGAAAATATGACAAACATTCTAGTGAGGTTCAAAAAAAGAAAACAATTCAAGAGAATGATGAAGCTGCAAAGAAAATGAAAATGGACACTGTTGATGATATTGTAGGATACCAGTAAGAAAATAGTTCAGGTATCAACTGCTATGCTAATGTAATTGTGAATGTTGTGTTTTATCTAGAAGATCTTCATCATGAAATTATGGAAAATCGAGAAAGATTCTGTTCTTTATTACATTATATTTTTCAAAAGTTGGCAACTGATAGAACTAAAACCCATACTGCTTCTGGCATACGGCATCTTTTGGTTATATGTACTGGTTCTTCACAATTTATACTTAATGTACAACAAGATGCACAAGAATGTCTTATGTTTATGCTTGCAGTATTGGAAGATGAAGGAATAGAAATTGAAAATTTGTTTGGACTAATTTACAGATGGGATCATAAATGTGAAGAGTGTTCATTTTCTTCTACCACTGAACTATTCATATATTTGACGATACCAGATTGCAAAACAGTGTTTTTAATAAATTAGTAAAAACAGCTAATCAAGATATGAAATGTTCTCATTGCAAATCAGAAATGTTGTCAACATTATTTATAGATGGATTTGGACAATATGTCATTTTAACGCTACAACGTTGTAGAGCAGATGGAAGAAAATTGGAAACGAAAATTAAAAATTTTGTGGCAAGTCAAGTATCAATTTCAGGAAGAACTTTTAAAGCAGTGACTATTGTTTTTCATGATGGACCTACTACAACACCTGGACACTATACTGTGTATTTAAAGTGCAATAAAGGATGGACTCATGGTAATGATGCCCATTTTGAATTCAAATATCGGTTGCCTTACGAATTTCCCAATTCATATCTGATATTTTTGATGGCAAAGTTTTGAAAACATCATTCGGCCTATTGGGAAGATGTGAACACAAATAAACGAGTTTATTTTGGATATTTTCAATGCAAATGGTTTTGGAAACAATATTCGGCCTATTGGGAAGATGTGAACAATTAGTGTTTGGATTATTGTTTGTGCTAATTCTTATTGCATTTGCAAAATTGTGTTTGAAAGAAGTAGTTTATATATTTGATCTTTATATTATACGCGATGTAAATGAGAGTGTATATTTTACAAAATGTACTTGAGAGAAGTAAAAGATTTAATGTAGTTGAAGAATGTCATTTACAAAGTGTAGATAGGTAAACATATAGTTGCACTTGTAAATATTTTCAACACAGATTTGTTTTTGTTTTTTACAATCTTATTGATTGTATTTTTTTCCCGCTGTTATATGATGATCTACATTGAAATCACTGTGTATGGTGAAATTCAGTAGAATCTGAGAACAGCAAAAAGGAAACTGAATATGTTATGTAATTCTAAAATGATGTTGTGTTCTTAAAACTATCATATTATATGTAATAACACTTTTTCTTCTTTTTTTACAGAAGGTAATACTAAAGTTTGAAAAGATTTTAAATTCAGTTTACAACAAAACTACTGTAAAATAGATCCACTGAGTTTTGTATCTTCTTTAATAAAAAGGTAAGATGAAATAATGTAATAAGCATGATAATATGAACTAATGTTTACATTGACTTTTACTGCACTCATTAATTTTTTCAAACACTACCCATGCAGTCATCTATACAGTTAGGCACTGTTCCCATACTCCTCCAATCACCCATGCACTATCTATGCACTTCTGCAATCACGTAGCCAGTACCCATACACTTATAATATCACCCAGACACTACTTTTGTTCTCTTTCAATCATCGAGGCACTATCTGTACACTCATGCAATCAGCTAGACATTACCGATACACTCTTCCAATCACCCAGGTACTACCTATATACTTCTCCAATCCTCTACACATTACCCCTACACTCATACAATTACCCAGGCATTACCTATGCATTCCCCTAATCCTCAAACATTACACTTGCACTCTTTCAATCACTGTGGCAGTACCCATGCACTCCTCCAATCATGCAGACATTACTCCTGCACTCGTGGAATCACCCAGGCACTACTCATACACTCATGCAATCACCCAGGCAGTAGCCATGCACTATTCCAATTACCCAGGCACTACCGATGCACTTATGGAATCACCCACGCATTACCCATGTACTCCTTGAATCACTTAGGCAGTACCCATGCACTCCTCCAATCACCCAGACATTACCCCTGCTCTCATGCAATCACACAGGCACTACCCATGCACTTCTTCAGTTACTCAGGCAGTACCCTTGCCCTCCTCCAAACACTCAGGCACTACCCCTGCAGTCATGCAATCACCCAGGCACTACCTATGCACTCATGCAATCACCCAAGCACTACCCATGTAGTCTTCCAATCATCCAGGTAGTACTCCTGCACTCATGCAATCACCCAGGTAAAACTCATTCACTCCTCCAACCACCCAAGAACTACCCATGAGTCCTACATGCACCCATGCACTACCCATGCACTCTTGCAATCACCCAGGCAGTACCCATGCACTATTCCAATTACCCAGGCACTACCCATGCACTTATGGAATCGCCCAGGCATTACCCATGTACTCCTTCAATCACTTAGGCAGTACCCATGCACTCCTCCAATCACACAGACATTACCCCTGCACTCATGCAATCATGCAGACACTACCTATGCACTTGTCTAATCACTCAGGCACTACCCATGCAATTTTCCATTCACCCAGACATTACCCCTGCATTCCTGCAATCACCCAGGTACTACCCATGCACTCCTTCAATCACTCGTGCACTACCCCTGCAGTCATGCAATCACGCAGACACTACCTATGCACTCATCTAATCACTCAGGCACTACCCATGCACTCTTCCATTCACCCAGACATTACCCCTGCATTCATGCAATCACCCAGGTACTACCCATGCACTCCTTCAATCACTCAGGCACTACCCCTGCAGTCATGCAATCACCCAGGCACTACCTATGCACTCATGGAATAACCCAGCACTACCTTTCCACTCTTTCACTCATCCAGGCACTACCCTTGCCCTCCTTCAATCACCCAGCCACTACCCATGTACTTATAAAATCACCCAGACACTACCTATGCACTCGTTTAATCACTCAGGCACTACCCATGCACTCCTCTATTCACTCAGACATTACCCCTGCAATCATGCAATCACCCAGGTACTACCCATTAACTCCGGCAATCACTCAGACACTACCCTTGCAGTCATGCAATCACCCAGGCAGTACCTATGCACTCATGCAATCACCCAAGCACTATCCATGCAGTCTTCCAATCATCCAGGCAGTACTCCTGCACTCATGCAATCACCCAGGTAAAACTCATGCACTCCTCCAATCACCCAAGAACTACCCATGCAGTCATACATGCATCCTTGCACTACCCATGCACTCTTGCATGCACCCAGGCATTACCCATGTACTTCTTTAATCACTCAGACACTACCCCTGCAGTCATGCAATCACCCAGGCACTACCTATGCACTCATGGAATAACCCAGCACTACCTTTCCACTCTTTCACTCATCCAGGCACTACCCTTGCCCTCCTTCAATCACCCAGCCACTACCCATGCACTTATAAAATCACCCAGACACTACCTATGCACTCGTCTAATCACTCAGGCACTACCCATGCACTCCTCTATTCACACAGACATTACCCCTGCATTCATTCAATCTCCCAGGCACTACCCATGCAGTCATACATGCCCTCAGGCACTTCTGCAGCACTCATGCAATCACCCAAGCACTACCCATGCAGTCATACATGCCCTCAGGCACTTCTGCAGCACTCATGCAATCACCCAAGCACTACCCATGCACTCCTTCAATCACTCAGACAGTACCCCTGCAGTCATGCAATGACCCAGGCACTTTTTTTTTAAACTCAAGATGGCCACCGTGTAAGAGCCTCCCAGAGAGCTCCCGGTTTGGGGATTACCGCATCGGTAGTTTATTCCCGTTAAAACTTCGCCATAGGCCCTCCACCCTCCTGACCCAGTTCACGACTGTTCACCCCTACAGAAGCATACTTTTGACCTCCTACTCACCCGTGGGATTGACTGCCGCAGCTGCCCCGGACCGTACCGGTGTGTGTGCTCTTCAGATCCGGCGCTGGTTGCTTGATTTCCTGCTCCGGTGCAGGTCCGCCGCTGGAAGGTCGACATCCCTTGGACGAAAGTTTGAACCCTAGGGTCCAGAGCCATCTGTTGGATCCTCGGCTCCTGTGCCTGCCTGCTGCTGGAAGATCGACGTTCCCTGGTGCCAGCGGGGAGCCCTCGGATCCGGCGCCATTTGCTGCCTCAATTCTGCCTGTGACCTGCGCCGGTTGTTCTACGAGTCTCTGCCTACCACTGACGATCAGCGTTGCCTGGGACCTACATGGGGCCAGACTGATTCCCTGCCGACATTGGACAGTGAGTCCTTCCCCCGCTCCCCCTGCCCGGCTGCTTACTTTGGGGATCATGGCTTGGAGACCCGGAGCGGGATCCCTTGATCGACTTCTAGCTGCCGGGGAGCGAGGTCTCGTCCGGGCATGTACTCGCCCGACTCTGCTGGGTCCCCTGCCATGAGAGCAGTCCGGGCCCCGAGGCGCTAACTGCCTGGTCCGGTGCAATTGAACCAGCTACAGCCTCACCCCCGACGCCTCCTACCACCGCAATCTCCAGCCTGCCGTTAGGGCGGCCCTGAGCCCTAAGGCGCTGGCTGCTCGCTCTCGCCCCCGAGGTGATCCCCACCGACCTGATTCGCCTTGCCTTGGGGCGCGTACAGCCCGGGCCCAGTCTGGCCATTCTAATCTGCCACATCAGCCTAATCTTACTTTGGGGACCATTCTAATCTTCCACCGGCTGCTCGGTCCGGAGCTGCACAGCCCCCGCGGCTTCACCCTGGTGGCCCGGATCTACCCAATGCCGGTTGATCCAGGCCGGCATGGCCGTGGCCTTGCCCCAGCGGCTTCTTCTCCCCCACAGCCCGGAGCGTGGGCGGCCCTAGGGCCAGAGGCACAGGCTGCTCACTCCAGTGCGGCCTGGCCCCCGCACCTTCGCCCCCGCAGCCTGGAGCTCCCCTTTGCAACTTCAGACTGCCGCAGTGGCGGCCCAAATCTTGTGGACTGACCGGCGATAGACGCCTGAGGCCAGTGTGACTTCTGCCCAGCAGCCTCCCCCCTGCAGCCCGGAACCTGACCTCTCTTCTCCGCCTCCTGAATCTGGCCATGAGAAAGGCCTTAAATCTGCCTGTTCTACTGATGCCTGGTGTCCCCTCTGCCCTAATCTTAGTCTACTCTCTGTTGACCACTCTAGGGGTGGCCTCCCTCCTCTGCAGCCTACGCGGCAGTGCCCCAGGCGGCCTCTCTTCTCTCCCTCTATTTCCACCAACCGGAGTCATCTGAATGAGACAGTCCTCCCCAGCCACAGCTTACTCACACGCCTATTGACTGACCATATGGTCCTATGCTCGTTCCCTCCTCTCCTGACGCCCTGTTACTCTGCGGACTTCTTGTTTGTGCCCCGGAGTAGTGGTCTTCACTGCTAGAGCCACTCCCGCAGCCTCCCTAAGCTCACCCCGGGCCCTAACGATCCCCCTCTTCTCCATTATGGCAGGGCCTTGCCTGAGCTCAACAGGGAACAACTCCTACACCGTGGTTTATCCTACTAATCTTTCCAAGACTGCTGCCAAAACCTTCAAACACTCCACTCTAAAAAAACACCCTGAGACCCTGATCTCTGACCTGTGCTATTGTGCTGACAAGGGCACAATCATTAACAACCTCATCTTCTACTCCAGAAAAACGTCCTTATGGCGTGCAACCATTTCGAACCTCCTTAACGTACGCCAATCCAGGAACATTCCGTACGGCATCAAGCTCACGATCGCGCCCTCCTTAAACTTGCGAGCTGACCTTACCATCACCTTATACAAAAACGGCATCATCCTGATCCAAGCACCAAACAAAGACCTCAACAAATTCACAGACCTTTTCACCTCCCTCAAAAAACACGTGCACGACCCTTATCCCCCCACGCTCCCCCAGCACCAGCTTTCGTCACCTGACCCCCTCCGTTGCCCCGATCAACGCAACCCTAAGGACAAGGGTAAAAGCCCCCTGTTAAGCCCCACCAAAGATCCAACCACTCCCCCACCCCTCCATATGCCTCATATGGTGCAGACTAGACCTACTCAACCCATGCTGCTCCCCACTCTAAACGGCCCACTAGGCAGTGTCACCCATACTTCTGCTAGGGAATTTCCCTCCACCCCCACACTACCTCGGCCACCTCTCAAGGAGACCATGCCGCCCCCCCCTTCTGCCATCCAGCACTCCTCCCCCACACCCATAGTGACTAATACGCTAGACACCTGCTGGGCAGCGAACACCCGCCCCAATGATCCCTCGACCAGTCCGCCAAGCGCGCCTAGCAATTCACAAACCCCTCCTCCCAGGATCTATGACACAAGAGGGTCTAGCACCACTGCCAGACTACCCGATCTTGCCAACAGAACCGTTCCCAAACCTTTGACCTCCTTTCCGCTAGCGCTTCCCTCACTTATGGATATTGAAACTCTGCACCTCAGAGCAGCCAACATAACTCAGAGAATCCATAACTCCATGCTGGAACTGAAAAACATCCTTCACCTCACCGAACTCTCCTTCACGGAATTCAAGCTCACACAGTTCTCAACTCCCCCCCATCACCGAGCCCCTCCGTCACCCCCTACCGTTATCCATGAGACACCTTCGCCCTCGCAAGCAGCCCAGCTACCTATCCGAGGAGGAAATTCTAGCCCTCCTCCTTACTTACAAGTCCGCTCCTAAAGCCCCAAGTCAACTGGACGTGATTAACGAATACGTCATCCATACGGCTGCAATCAACCCCAATAGATCAACTACTCTCCGCAACAGAGGAGTCATTAGCAACAACCTTGCGCAAGTACCCATTTCCGCCCTAACTCACGACTCACACCCGACCCCCCTCTCTCCGGCCTCCTAATCAACTGCCGCTCAGCAGTAAAGCATGCCTCTGATGTCGCCGATCTCATCCTGAGCCAAAAATCTGACGTAGCAATCCTGACTGAATCTTGGCTCAACCATTCCTCATCTCCTTGCCTAGACCTATTAGTCTTGGCTCAACCATTCCTCATCTCCTTGCCTAGACCTATTAGTCCCTCCCAATTACAATATCTCAAGGCTGGACAGGCAATCAAAAAAGGGGGAGGCATTGCCTGCATCTACCGTTCTGACCTCCTCGTAACTGAACTCCATGCAGATCCTACAGACTCCTGTGAACACTTTGCACTCTCCATCTGCAACAACTCCACTCAATTGTGCAGACTGCACATCCTCTACCACCCCCCAGGTATGAATGACGCCTTCACTGACCACCTCATGGAAATCATCACAGCCAAGGTTTCCCCCAATCCCAAAGACATTTTCCTCGGTGTCTTCAATCTGCACTGGAACGACCTCAAGGACCCTCAGTTCAACGCCATCAGAGACTTGGGTTAGAGACACAAAGAGCCTAGATCTCGTGAAATTGGCTGCTCGCTGCGAAACTGACCTCCCCCCCCAAAATATCTCAACGGTCAACAACCTCACAGAACACTATACCTCGACTATGTCTAACATACTTGATGATCTTGCTCCGCTAAAGCTAAAAAGAACCCAAATCAAAGACAGAAACCCCTGGTTTAACGGATCTCTCAACAATGAAAGGAGAACCCTCCGGCAGACAGAAAGAAACTGGAGACAGCACCCCTCTGCTGCCCATTTAAAACTTCTCCGTCAGACCAGAAATGCCTATAATAGGAACATCCTCAATTCAAAAAAAGAATTCTTCAGATCCGAACTGGAGAACGCCAAGAACAGACCTCGCAAGCTCTTTGAAATGATCAAACACCAATCCAACAAGCTGGCTAAAACCTCCAAAGAAACCCCTAAATCGCTAATAACATGCGAGGAATTCTCCTCCTTCTTCTTTGACAAAATTACTGCCCTAGGAAACGAACTTAGATCCGCTACCCAATCCCAACCCCCCCGGACCTGCCGCATCTCTCCGCGCTGCCCCCCCAGTCATCACCCAAAAACCAAGCCCACTGGATCAATTTAAAAGTTTATGAGGACCATTCCATCTTGGAAATTCTATCCTCCCTAAACCCAAACAACCACTTTAATGACCCACTCCCCTCCAACTGTTTGGCACTGCCTCCCAATCTATCATTCCTATTTGGACTGCAATAATCAACGCCTCCCTTCTACAGGGGTCGATTCCTGACTCTCTAAAAGCCGGTCAAGTCATCCCCATCTTGAAAAAACCTACGCTTAACCCTGCCTCTCCAGACAACTTTAGACCTATATCCAATATCCCACTCCTAGCTAAAGTTCTGGAGAAATGTGTAAAACTTCAACTGAGCCAACACATCACCAACTTCAACCTATAAGATGAATTGCAATCCGGGTTCAGGCCTGGGCATAGCACTGAAACCACCATTCTCCATATCGTGGATGATGCTCTCCAAGCCCTTGACCAAGGCAAAACATGTCTCCTAATCCTCTTAGACCTATCCTCGGCCTTCGATACGGTCAACCACGAGAAATTTCTTGAACGAATCCAACTCAGGATGGGACTGGTTGGCTCCGTGCTCGAATGGTTTAGATCCTTCCTCCAGAACCGCTCCCAGAGATTCGTAATCAACAGTAACCTTTCCGCTCCCTCTCCGATTACGGTCGGAGTCCTCCAAGGATCAACCCTGTCCCCTACCCTCTTCAATCTTTACCTTGAACCGCTAGCTGAAGTACTACGCAACGCCAATATCTCCTACCACATGTATGCCGATGACACCCAGATCTACATCAAAATCTCTACTCCGGAGGAGATTTTTTCCCTGAATGAGGCCTTGAAGTTGACTGTTCAATGGCTCACCTCCAACCAGCTCAAACTAAATGCACAGAAAACAGAATTCCTGCTAATCTCCCCACCCAAAACCAACCCTGACATCCGGGAATGGTCTAAGTCGATCACAGCCCTAAACTGCCCACCGACCATAGTGGACTCTGCCAAATCTCTTGGAATAACCCTGGACAGCAGCCTGAATATGCGTGACCACATCAACTCGATGGCAAAAACCGCCAGGTTTCACCTGAGCTATCTAAGAAAACTAAAACCTTTCCTTGACACTCCGGACCTAAAAATGGCAGTCCAGGCACTAGTTATCTCCAGAATCGAATATGGATGCTCTTCCCTTTCTGGCCTTCCTAAGATCTCCCTGGCCCCTTTAAAAGCCTGCCTCAACGCTGCCGCCAGAATCCTAACAGGTTCTAAAAAATTCGACCACATCTCACCACATCTCAAAGCTCTGAACTGGCTTCCTCTTGAAGCCAGAATCCAACTTAAACTGGCATGTATCACTCACAAGGCTCTATACACTAAATCTCCTTCATTTCTCGCTCAGAAAATCGTGGTATCTGGAGGTGCCAGAAACTCCCGGTCCTCCAAAGACCTCTTACTCCAGCCTCCGCGCTTTCGAAAGGAAAAAACCTATAACCGTGCGTTCTCTGGAGCCGCACCAAGAATTTGGAACTCATTCCTGCCCGCCATTAGAAGAATTCCGTCTCTGGCACGTTTTAAGAAGGAAGCCAAAACCTTCCTAATGGGCAAATTCCTCCCCTATCTCTTGCATAGCACTCACCTCTGTTTTTCTTTCTCCTGGACCTTCGTTCTTGTAAATTATTTGTACTTGCTTTTATCCCAAATGTTCCACCCCTCTCCCTAAGTTCATATCGTTCTTGTAAATTGTTTGTACTTGCTCTTATCCCAAATGGTCCACCCCTCCCCCTAAGGTCATATTGTATACAACTTGTTAACCCTGTAAAGCTCTCTGATACCCTAACGGGTCAAGTCAGCGCTCTATAAAACACAAATAAATAAATAAATTAAATAAATACCCATGCAGTCTTCCAATCATCCAGACAGTACTCCTGCACTCATGCAATCACCCAGGTAAAACTCATGCACTCCTCCAATCACCCAAGAACTACCCATGCAGTCCTACATGCACCCATGCACTACCCATGCACTCTTGCATTCACCCAGGCATTACCCATGTACTCATGCAATCACACAGGCATTACCCATGCACTCCTTCAATCACTCAGGCACTACCCCTGCAGTCATGCAATCACCCAGGCACTACCTATGCACTCATGGAATAACCCAGCACTACCTTTCCACTCTTTCACTCATCCAGGCACTACCCTTGCCCTCCTTCAATCACCCAGCCACTACCCATGCACTTATAAAATCACCCAGACACTACCTATGCACTCATCTAATCACTAAGGCACTACCCATGCACTCCTCTATTCACCCAGACATTACCCCTGCATTCATGCAATCACCCTGCACTGCCCATGCAGTCATACATGCACTCAGGCACTTCTGCAGCACTCATGCAATCATCCAAGCACTACCCATGCAGTCTTCCAATCATCCAGGCACTACTCCTGCACTCATTCAATCATCCAGGCAGTATCCATACACTTCTCCAATCACCCATGCAGTACCCATGCAGTGTTGCAATCACCCAAGCATTACCCATGCAGTTCTTCAATTACTCAGGCATTACCCATGCACTCCTTCAATCATTGAGGCAGTACCGATGCACTCCTCTAATTAACTCAGACATTACCCCTGCAGTTATGCATTTATCCAGGCACTACTCATGCACTTTTTCAATCACTCAGGCAGTTCCCATGCAATTATTCAATCACCCAGGCACTACCCATGCACTTATGCAATCACCCAGGCATTACCTATGCACTCTTTCAATCACTCAGGCATTACCCATGCACTCCTCCAATCACCCAGACATTACTCCTGCACTCATGGAATCACCCACGCACTATGCATGTACTCCTTCAATCACTCAGGCAGTATCCATGCACTCCTTCAATCACTCAGGCAGTGTTCATGCACTCTTGCAATCACCCAGGCACTACCCATGCACTCATGCAATCACCCAGGCATTACTCATGCACTCATGAAATTACCCAGATATTACCCATGCATTCCTTCAATCACTCAGGCAGTACCCATGCACTCCTCCAATCACTCAGACATTACCTCTGCACTCATGCAATCACCCAGGCATTACCCTTGCACTTACAAAATCACCCAGGCATTACCCATGCACTCCTTCAATCATTCAGGAGTACCCATGCACTACTCCAATCACCCAGACAAAACCCATGTGCTTATGCAACCACCCAGACATTATCCTTTCACTTATGCAATCACCCAGACACTACCAATACACGTTTTCAATCACTCAGGCAGTACCCATGCACTCCTCCAATCACCCAAGCACTAGCCATGCCCTTATGCAATCACCCAGGCACTACCCATGCACTCATGCAATCACATATGCACTACCCATACACTTCTCCATATATTCCATTTACCAAAATTCATAAAACACTTACAAATTTGTCTGTTTTTAAACCAAATAGGTGGTTCTGAAAAGAACCATTTTTTCCCTCTTTTTTTGTTTTATATTTTTTTGTTTTTTTAAACTCTTTTTTTAATTTGTTTAGTGTTTTCTTAGAAAAAAAAAACAGAACCAACAGTGAACATGTACAAAAAATTATGCAATTATAAACTCATTGCATAAATAAAAAAATAGAAAAATTAACACTTGTGGTTCCTAATAGCAACCAGGATGGCATCC
The DNA here is from genome assembly GCA_963921515.1 of Calotriton arnoldi. Taxonomy (NCBI): domain Eukaryota; kingdom Metazoa; phylum Chordata; class Amphibia; order Caudata; family Salamandridae; genus Calotriton; species Calotriton arnoldi. The sequence continues at coordinate 1,837,021 of CAWUFW010000151.1, read as the reverse complement.
AGTGATTGCTCACCAAAACAGAGTATCTTTTTGCATTTTACGCAACGCTGCTCCACTCTAGCCAACTCAGGGATGATGTTTGGTGTGCCAGATGAGGAAGAACCAGATGACGTGCTCGGTCCAGCAGCGTTGTCTTCAGTTGCCTGCTTTTCTTGTTCTCGACAAAGCTGTTCTCTAGCAAGACGTCGAGGATGTATGGTCTGCAGATGTTTTAGCATCGAAGACGTCCTGCATGAATACTTCTTCTCAGAACCTCGTGTGAGGACATTCTGGCAAATGGTACAGGTTACCTTTCGGGCATTGACCTTTTTCTCCCCAGGTGGTATGGAGAAAAATGCCCACTAATGCTCTCGTACCTTTTTCTGATAGGTTCCTCCAGGTCTTCTTCCTCTTCAGGTGGAAGCTGCTGAGGTGGATTGCCAGCTGCCATTGTTCGATGGAACAAAAAAAACACCAAAAAGAGACAAAGAAGATAAGCAAAAGACAACCGGTGTGTCTTCTGAGATGCACCTGAAAGAATGAAAAAAATGGGTGGGGTCCTTCAAGTTCTCGAATCAAAAGCTTCAAAACCAATGAAATTCTTTCTTTTAAAGTCACATGGGATTCGTGCACCCGGCGCGCAACCAGCAGGCACCCGACGCGATTTCCGGAAAATATATTTAAGAATAATATATCTTTATTACAATTACAAATATATGATTTTTATAATTAGTTTAAATAATCTCTTGCTATAATATACATATTTAACTTATAAACATATACTTTTAAAACATAAAAGTTTTACGGTGGATTTGCGCACCCGGCGTGACCCCCGGAAATACGTACCTGACGTTACGTGGGGCAGGGAACCGTGCACCCGTTGCATACCAAACACACATCCTACACGACTTATCCAATATGGTGGCAAAATTCTTGGATTCGCGCACCCACCGAGACAGGTACACGATCGGTACGCAAATCCACTTTTTTTTTTAAACAAAAAAAAGTAAATGTATATTTAGATTTTAGAAAAGAGAAAACATTACATTATTTCTATAACAAATAAAAAACTAAGAAAACTTATTTTTTGGACATTATAGTTAGAGATTAGCATTTAAAAAACCTTTGAAATTCACTGAAAAAACCATAGGTTTCAGGGACGTTATAGTTAGAAATTAGCATTTAAAAACCTTAGAAATTCACTGAAAAAACCACAGGTTTCAGGGACGCTATAGTTAGTTGGACATTTCACTCGTACAAAACCAGAGAAATTCGGCCGTTATAGTTAGTTGAGCTAACTATAACTCACGCCCCCGCAATGCACTGCTGATGACGTCACATATTACATCACTCATGACATGGTCAGTGACATCACTGATGACATCACTGATGACATCTCAAATGGCATCACTGATGACATCACTGATTACATCATCCACGTGATAATCTGATGCACCTCCTCACACCCTAATATAACCTTTGATACACCCACTCTAAAATACAGACTACCATTCTCGAAACCATAGACATACCAATACCAATTACTACATACCCACTCACTGATTCCTAGGTCTACACACACATCCACTCACTCACCCATACAGTCACTCATACATGCAGTCACTCATCAATACAGCCACTATCATATGCACTCATACACCTATACAGACACTCACACACCGCCACTCACCCATAGAGTTACTTGCACAGCTAGTCAGTCATGCAAAGAATCAATCACACTCCCATTTACTCACCTATACAGTTATACACACACCACCTCACTTATTCATACAGATACTAACACATACTTACTCTCTTATACAATCACTGACACAAGCACACACTCATCCACACAGCCACTCTCACAATCACTCACTCTCACATATAGTCATTTAATTACTCCAACACTCACATATACTGCCTTTCACATATGTAGTTACTCACACATGTACCACTGAGACATCCATTCACTCACCAACACAACCATACACACACTCACCCACCCATAAAGCCCCTCACAGATGCACTCTTGAACCCATACACCCAGTGAATCACCCACTCATATATCCATGCAGGGAGTCACACACACCCCACCTACCCACACATACACTCAGGCACCCATACAGATACTCAGCCAACCAATCAATAACCCATATAGACACTCATGTAGCTACTCACCAACCCATGCAGCCACTTACACACCGACAGACTGATACAGACATTCACACAGTTTAGTCAGTAACCCATACATTCAGTAAGAACGTTTAATCACTCACTTATACAGTCGGTCACGCAGCTACTACATCATCCATTCAGACAGTCATACATCCACTCATTCTTCAATAAACCTTGGCCTATATATATATAAAACATATTTAAACTTTACAGAAACACACAGTCACTGGATGATGTCATCAGTGATGTTATCAGTGATGTCATTTGAGATGTCAACAGTGATGTCATCAGTGATGTCACTGACCATGTCATGAGTGATGTAATATGTGACGTCATCAGCAGTGCATTGCGGGGGCGCGAGTTACAGTTAGCTCAACTAACTATAACGGCTGAATTTCTCTGATTTTGTACGAGTGAAATGTCCAACTAACTATAACGTCCCTGAAACCTGTGGTTTTTTCAGTGAATTTCTAAGGTTTTTTAAATGCTAATTTCTAACTATAACGTCCCTGAAACCTATGTTTTTTTCAGTGAATATATATATATATGCCGCTCTGAGAGGGTTGGCGGCCCCCTTTACACTGAGGTATTTTGTGTTCTGGAGACAGAGTGGGAGCATGGCCCACCTCCCCCATGAGAGAAAGAAAGGGATCTATCCCAATGTAAATGTGAAACGTGGAGGAGTGCAAGGGACGCGAGAGGGGTATTTACACCACCTCCTGCGGATTTGTGGATGACAGCCCTGCAGAAAATATGAAAGTAATTGTGGCAGCATGGCCAAATTATGAACAAAACCACATTGGCAATGTATTCATTTCAACTGTGTCTGCAGCGCTTTTGAATTATACAGAACTGAGAACGAAAACTGTGAGCACTGCAGTCCAAGTACATGTTTTTACCAGCTGTCCAATGTGCATTCTGGGAGATGCCGGCCACTAAGACTACAGAACCACCAAGTAGTCAGCCTTTGAAGGAGCACATGGTCACTCTGCACCATAAAATGCTGCTCACCTGTGATCAAGGCTTATCTCAAAGCCGAAACGCATTAGGATTAAGAATGGTGCTGCCGCTCTCATGTTGAATAAAAGTGTCTGTTTTCCAGAGATCGGGTATCAGCGATTTTCTTTTGCATGAGCATCACAAGGGGTATCCAGGGCTAAATTATCCAGGCACTGCACTTTCAAGGGCATCTCTCTTTGGCTCGCAACAGCTCAGCAGCACAGGTGAAACTGAATATTTCAGAAGTCCTGCCAATGACCTTGTGATTTCAATTTTCAATGGGAAGTGGGGAAGAAGTAATTTATTTTGCTGTCTTCAGACAAGTCAGGTCATGATCTATATGTGTTATATTTTTACATTGTAATGCATGGCTTTCTCCTTAGATTTGTTGGAAAGGACATTTTCACAGGAGCCTCTGAGCTGGTCTAATGGTAAGAAAATGTGCATGAATTATAGACAATGGTCAACCTAAGGCAGAAGGCATTTCATTAGGTCACAATGTAAAATTAACACTTATTTCCAACATTCTGATATATTTTAATATTAAAACTGGGGTCCATATTGCAACAGATAGCTAAAGTTATATGTCCTGGATCAGCACTGATGATGAGTGCCAAAGCTTAGAGTTGTGGTGAGGTCACAGAGCTGTGTGCTTGATCAGTAATGAATAAGCAAGGATACAGCATGTCATCATTGACATGCATAGTGTTACTTTCCTTGTTTTGAAAAAAAGATTGGCTTTCGATGTAGTAGTTCTTTGGGAGGCTCAACTGACTGTAGAGCCCATAAAGCACTAAAGCAGTGAATGTAGCTCAAGGCAGGAACAAAATTCTCCCTGTGGCCTTGAGTCATGTCCTAACCAAACAGTTGCAATTTTTGCCATGCAGTTTTCTCATCAATTATGTAATTTCATGTGTTGTAGTAATGTTATCAATGATGTCATAGAACATGTCAGAAGTGATGTAAAATGTAGGGTAATCAGCAGTATATGGGGTGGACACAAGGTATAGTTACTTTAGGGCACGAGTTATAGTTACTTGAGATTAATATAACTGGTGAATTTCAGTGGTTTTGTTAATTTAAAATGGTATGTTTCAACTGACATTTTCATCTGAATATAACATTCCTTTAACCTATGCTTTTTTCAGTGAATTTCTAATATTTTTTCTAATGCAAATAAAAATATTATTACCATACCTAACTATATCGTCACTTTAACTTTTGTTCTTTTTTGTGAATTTCTAGGTTTTTTTTAACGTAAATTAATATTTTATTACCCACCATATGTAACACCAACCCCACGCTGCGCATGGTCTTTGACTGTGCACAGCATGGGGTTGGCCACAGGGCTTGGCCTGTGGCTAGACCCTGTGTCCAAACGCTCGAAGGCAGCCAACCCCATGCCGCATACAGCCTTCGGCTGTGGTCAGCGTGGGGTAGGCCGCAAATCCTGTCATGCGGCCAGATACTGAATCCAACACACTGCAGGCAGCAAACCCCATGCCATGTTGAATGCCAGGTCCTGCATTCAACCCCTCGTGGGCAGGCAACCGCATGACATGCACAACCTATAGCAGTGTCAATCATGGGGATGTCTGTAGGGCCTAGCCTGCAAACAGGCCCTGCATCTAACACCTCACTGCACAGGGCCTTCAGCCATGTGCTGTGTTGTGTTGGCCATGGACCGGGCCTTGCACCCAACCCCTACTGTTGCCCAACCCCCCGCTGCAGATAAACCATTCGCAGCGGGCACTGGGCCCAGGGAATTGCGCACCATTGCCCGAGAGCAAGCATGGCTGAATATAAGAGTGTCATTTTAAGTAAGGCAGAGCTACTGACTTTGTCAAGGGGCAGAACACCAAACTATAAAAAGTGGGCCCATGGATTTTATAGAGGGGTCAGAATATTAACATTTATAAAGCATATGTATTATCCTTGTCATAAAATGTCCAATAATTATAATGACATGTATATTTCATTAATTCACGCAATTCAATACTTAATAAAACTGATTGTCATTAAAATGTTTAATAATGCTATACTAAAAAAGAATCAACATTGTCTTTGAATGGTTTTTTTGGGCATTTTTCAAGCTACAAAGTGCAGCTCTGCACTCCAGCTGAAGAGCATAGAGCTCCAGCCAGGAGTGCGCTAAAAAAATATGGTAATCTCTCCTCTGGCATGGATTTAATGACCCAGGAGACTTAACAGTTTTTTTTTTTAATGTTGCTGGGGTTCTGCTGCACTCCCTGCAGCCCCACACAACATTAAAAAAAAGTGCTTGGTGATCCCTCAGCCCCTACTAAGGACACCACCAGGCTCAACAAAATATGTTTAAAAAGCCCTCTCAAGGCATTATGGGGCGCTCCTTGCAAGGAGCAGTGAATAATAAATTAGAGTCTCCGCCACTCAATTATTCATTCTTTAAAAATTCATATTTTGGCTGTCGCAGTACCCACCCGGAACAAACATCTTTATTTTTTGTTGAGGGCTGTGGGGAGAGCCCCAGATGCCCTATCAGCTCCCCTGTCAGCACCCAGCCTGGGTGCCGATGAGAGCCTGCAAATATTTTCCTTTTTTTAAAACAAATATTGGAGAGGGGGCATGTGACCCCCTCCATGAGCCAATAGAGGGCCAGGGAACCCTAGCCCCTGTGGCCTTACTTCATTTAAAGGGGAGGGGGCGAGGAGCCCCCTCCTTGATCCAATGCTGGCCCTGAGGACCCCATTCCCCAGGGTAAAAACTCGAGCCAATATTGGCCTGGGGACAACACCCCTGAGGCTGAACTTTATTTAAAGGGTAGGAGGGCGTTTGCCCCCCCTTTCCTGAGCCAACAGTGGCCCTGAGGACCCCATCACCCAAGTCCTAAGGTAGGTGCTCCAGTGCCCACCAGCGGGACCCACAAGTCAGCTTTTGTTGGGGCCACGGGGTGCAGCAGGTGCTGGTTTTGCTCCTGCCCAGCAGATGCTGATTGTGTTCTCTACTCACGACAGGCTGAAGCAGTCTCTGTTTCCCTACCTGCAAAAACAAGGGCAGGGAAAAAAATGTGTGCTCCCACCAGCTGGAAGAATTTTTGCAGCTCGCACAGACAGGGAAACTGTGTCCTGGGCATGGCCTCACCAGGACATAACAATAGAGCTGTCCCCTTGGGATGGGGTCCCTCTGGACCTTTTGAGTTTTGGGGAAGAGAGCTGCACGCCACCCTCACCTTTTAAAATAGCGTCCTGAGGATGGGCTCCCCAGGATCTTTTGAGGATTGGGGAGGGGGGCCTCATGCCCCTTTCCCTTTTAAGTAATTTAGGCCCCAGGGTTGGTGGTCCCCAGGGCCTTTGGAGGCTCAGGGAGGGAGGGCTGCACACCCCTCAATTTAGATTCAACTCTGGGGGATGGAGTTCCAGGGCCTCAGGGAGGCTCAAGGACTCCAACCCCCTTTAATTTACTGTCGGCCCCTGGTGATGGGATCACCGCGGCCTCATGGAGGCTCAGGAAGGGGGTGCTGCATGTGCCCTCCCCTTAATATTGATTGCACCACCCAAGTGTCATGGCCCACATGGGCGGGGGATTGTTTTTTGAAAGCCTGCTTTTAAAAAAACAATTTACCATGGCTCTGCGGATCCACCGCAAATTTGCAGTACAATTTTTTTTACATATATATATATATATATATATATATATATATATATCCAAAACCACAAGTAAAGCGATCACTCAGAGATGTAGCAAACCCCAGTGGTAGATTTTATTCCAGGTTACGCGTTTCGCTCGCACAGTGAATCATGGGAAAAGACTTGCATTACATAGAACCTGCATAACAGGTACAGCGGGCATAGGAAATTCGGTAACGATCGTTACTAACACGCCGCCAGTTTACTCCTACTCACCCATTATTAATCAACATACTGTAAAAAAGTAAAAAGGAATACTATCTGAGGTATCATAGGATATTGGCTATCCGCATGAATCCCACCCTAATCAGGTGATCGTGGATTTCCAACCGGTACTAATGAGCATATTCGGGACTGTGCCTATATTGGTTGTGTAAAGTATAACAGCCATCCGCATGTACCTCGCCTCACATGGTTACTGCTGTGAACAGACATACTACCCAGCAGTGTATTGTGACCATAATTTGTTTCTCAAACAAAGGAATTCCATCTAGACTGTATTCTTTGACTCTTTTGTGTCGTTTTTCTCCAAACAAAGTAAATACTAAAAAGCCTGTATTTAGCACCGCGAAATGTATTGTGAATAACTTCTCTGAATTTTGAATCTTTAGTACTTTTTACAAACATCATAAAAAGACCGTGCTGGGGAAATAATAAGCACGCTAATAATAAGACTGACACTACAGACAGCAGGAACCTCATATTTAAGTGAGGGGAGGTGCTTGCTCCAGGACACATCCAGTCCTACACGTAGTCCACATCTTTTATTCACGAAGGTGTACAGACAAGAAAAGAACAACGCATAGATGGAAGAGGAATCTGAGAGGAGGGCTGCGGCCCTCAGTCTCTTTGCCAGAGCGCCTAACAAGGGACAAATAAGGACAGAAACCAGACCCAAAGATACCACACTACAGGACAAACTGAAGAGATTGGAGAGGATCAAGAAGTCAGAAACATCGAAGTGGTGGGAAGCAATCTCACTACAAGACTACATAGAAAAGGATATAGTGCCTAGAGGACTACGAATATACATTACTCCCTCGTACGAATCCCCCAATCCCAGGATGCTGGAAGAATGGTCAGAAAACTCAGCAAAGAGTTCTAAACAAATGCTAACCATCTTGGTCAAGTATGCCTGGGAGGATAGGGCATCACTCCTACAGGAACTTAAAACACTGGAAGATGAATTGAAGAGCCACAAAGAACAAGAAATAATAAGGAAATTCGTAGATGATCTCAAACTGAGACTGAAAACGTACGAAGAAGATATTAAAGCACGGAAGCAGCGCAAACTCCATCGCGACTGCATAGATTATGAAAGTGGCCGAATACTGACATACTCACATAAATACGACTATTTGTATGAAAAATTATCACTAGGAGAACCCCTTGGGAGTGAGACAGAAAACGCAAGCGGAACTGATTCCGTAGTAAGCAGTGATGCTGAAGTGGAAGAACAACCAGTACAAACCGCGCAGACAGCAAGAGAACACGGACAAAGAATTCCAACGACTTTTTTGGACGAATTCCGTGTCCTGAGGACACGGAGGGAAATACCGAGGACCGTCCAACCAACGAAAACGCGAGGGAGAGGACGAGGACGAGGCAGAGGACGGGGAAGAAACCAGGAAGGAATTGGAGAAGAAGGAAACTCAAACAGCAGAGAGAACAAAAGAGGCGGAGGACGAGGAAATCGGCTTATGGGAACAAAACAAATGGGCCAGAAGAATCAGAAATGATGGAAGACGATATGGTAAATAGAACTATTATTAATTTATCATACAGACCATTGTCGATGTTTGAAAAACGTACACTTTGCTTAGGACTCTCCTTTTGCCCGACGAACTCTTTTAATTATCCTGAAACAAGAATAGACATGTTCAAATTTGTAAGGAAGGTCAAACTAAGAAAATGGCACAGTTTAAAAGGCACAGCAGATATTCCTGATAAAATACCCAACAACAACCACGACACGTTTCTCAACATAAGAGACAGGGGAACTTTGATTGCCATGCAGGACCTATATCAGGAATCAGGTTTAGATCAATCTGAAGAACAATCCAATATAAGAACCGATTGTCCTGCCAACACGAAGTTTAGACCGAAATCCATCTTCCTACCACTTATGCCACATGATAACATAGATGCCTTTCATGAGACCACAACCCAAGATCTCATAAAATTCCGTAAACGTCTACGTAAGAGAAACACTGATTCCACCAATTTCACCAAAAAACAATGGGAATTCATTAAATCACTCAATGAGGATGAGAACATCATCATCCGCCCGCATGACAAAGGTGGAAACATTGTACTTTGGGATAGGGCAGCATATATTGCTGAAGCTAACAAACAACTCACTGATACAAGATTCTATGTTACAACTGATATACATGAATATAATGCGAGTATAGTTAGCGTGTGGGACACACTCAGAGAGTACAAAGACAAAGGAATCCTACAATGGGAAGAATATTGCTACTTGAAATGCGACTATCCCAGAACTCCCATCTTTTACTTACTACCCAAGGTGCATAAAAATCCTAGCGAACCACCTGGTAGGCCCATTGTATCTTCCATCGGCTGTGTCACTGAGAATATTTCCAAATATATAGATCATTTCCTCCGTGACTATGTAGAGCAACTTCCCTCGCACATACGAGATACAAAAGACTTCCTGGGCAAAATCAAAGATATTGTATGGGAAGAAGATTATTACATGATTTCACTGGATGTTAACTCACTGTACTCTATAATTGATCATTCACTAGGTGTCCTCTGTTGTCAACACTTTCTTAACACACGTGAAATATGTTATCTAGAACATACTGAAATGTTACTAGTACTTATGAAATTTTGTCTCCTTAACAACATGTTTTTATTTAATGGCACTATGTTTAAACAAGTACTTGGTACAGCTATGGGTACTTGCTTTGCCCCCAGTTTTGCTAATCTTTTTCTGGGGGTATGGGAGGAAGAGGTCCTTAGAAAACTAGAGCAAAACCCCGGGAACAACAAGATAATACGGTGGTACAGATACATCGACGACCTTTTCGTGGTGTGGAAAGGCAGTGAAGAAAGTGCTAAAGATATGATCAGAGAACTTAACAAAAACAACTTTAATCTCACACTCACATATACCATCAGTAAGAAACAAATTGAATTTCTAGATGTAGTGGTAGAGATTATGGACAACAGGATAAACACCAAACTCCACAGGAAAATGACAGCAGGGAACAGTCTTCTTCACGCTCTCAGCAGCCACCCTGATACCCTGAAATGGAGTATTCCATTTGGGGAAATGCTGAGAGCGAGAAGAAATTGCAGCACACAGGAGAGTTTTGTTAATGAACTAGAAAATATGATGAAAAGGTTCTGAGAGAGGGGGTACCCCAATTGGGTTCTGAAGAGAGCGAAAGCTAAAATCGATAAAATTGATAGAGATGAAACACTGAAAGATACAACAGACACTGACGAAGATATTACAACCAGAGTAATCCTTACGTACAATAAGGAGTCGAAGACCATATCTAAAATTCTGACACAGAACTGGAATATCCTTTCCAGTGATCCTGTCATAGGCCACACCATACAAAAAAGACCACAGATAACTTACAGGAAGGGGAGGAATCTCAAAGATTTCCTAGTGAAAGGAGACATTACCAACAGAAGCCTGAACTCACAGATCAACCTTCAGGGCTTCTTCCCCTGTGGCCACTGTAAGGCCTGCAGGAATAGTCCCATGAGGAAAACTTACTCCACACCGACAGGAGAAAGACCTATAAAACAATTCCTCACATGTGGCACGATATTTACTGTTTACATCCTTGAATGCCCATGTAAGAAAAGATACGTAGGTAGCACCACCTTGGCCACCAAAAAACGGGTGTTGGAACATATGAGGGCCATAAATAACAAAGATCCCCACTACCCTGTGGCCAGACACTTTGCTGATTACCATCTCTCCAACAGTTCTCTGCTGACTTTCTTTGCTATAGAACAGATCGAATATACACAGAGAGGAGGCAATAGAGTCCTTCTCCTGCGTAAAAAAGAATCCTGGCACATAATTAACCTTCAAACTAAAACTCCTGAAGGGCTTAACCAAGATGAAGAAATAAGCATACATTTACACGAATAAATGCATGAATCCTGGTATTTTCTTCCTGTTGCATAAGACGTTGTTATCTTGTTTACTGTACACTCGTGTAATTGTGTATTCATTGTTTGATATGTGTTTTAATCTTAAGAATGAGATTACTCATGGATTTTAATGTTTTCTTTTCTTTTTACACAGGAGAAAAGGAAGGGGCAGAATCTGAGAACCACCTTCACTGAAATCCACCCCTACCCTTTTCTTCTATTGCAATGGTGGAGGGCCCGACGAGACAGATAAGAGACTCTTTAAATATGTTTTTTTTCTCTGTAATCTGACGTCAATTTTTTAGATATATATATTGTATATTGCACTTACACATATTCCTATAGATCTTTGTTGGACACTTAGTTGTAGTCTTGGTGTACTGGGAAAGACACAATACATGTAAAGTGTTAAGGCTGGTTTCTTGAGTTCTAATTTCATATAGCACTTTGCAGAATAGATGTACTACGCACTGACATTCTCAATTTTGATAGGAATGACAGAGAGGGAAAGTATATATATTTCTTCCAATCCATCTGACTAGCAATAAAGCTTACTATAACAGACAATTTTTACCCCTACTCATACGGTGTCAGGCACTATGCCAAGTAGAGACAATATGAGGTAGGGATCACGACTTTCTCGCAGTTGCCATGCCTTGTAAAGATACCGTTGCTTAAAGGTTATATGTTGCACTTGCATGTTGTTTAGAACGGTATTTTACTGACCAGCACACTAGGGTAATCTATCCTAGAACATTAGCATTTATGCTGTTTGTAGTATGTAATACTGGCACCATGCAGTGAAAGTATATGAACAGATAACACACTTAACTGTCTGGACCTCACAGGAGAATCGCTTTGCCATAAGATGGTCATCATAGAAACTAATGAATGTCATGTGACAATAAACTATGTTAGTGGACTCTATATCCAGCATAGCAAGTTAACAGGTTAATACTTGATTATATCTGTTTATTATCACTAGGGGACCCTTGCACCACCTGGAAACGCAGTATGATGTAATACACTGCTCTGTATTAGGTAACAATACTCCACTTCAAAATGGATGCCATTTTGGCTACTAGTATGTGCCTATGTTGTGGTCCTTTTTTGATTTTTACATTTTCTATGTAATGCAAGTCTTTTCCCATGATTCACTGTGTGACCAAGCTCGCTGTGCGAGCGAAACGCGTAACCTGGAATAAAATCTACCACTGGGGTTTGCTACATCTCTGAGTGATCGCTTTACTTGTGGTTTTGGATAGAAATTATGTCCGGCGTGCTCCGCCGGCTTTAAGCGATCCTCTGCAGAGGGCGGGGAAGGCAGAAGGAGCCCTAACGTAAAACATATATATATATATATATATATATATATATATATATATATATACACTGGAAAAAACAAAGGTTAAAGGGACATTATAGTTAGGAATTAGGTTATAGTTCGGAAATAGCTTTTAAAAAACCTTAGAAATCACTGAAAAAACCAAAGGTTACAGGGACCTTATAGTTAGCAAATATATTTTTAAAAAACTTAGAAATTCACTGAAAAAAAACAAAGGTTACAGGGATGTTATAGTAAGGCTGACATTTCACTCATACAAAACCAGAGAAATTCAGCAGTTATAGTTACCTGAGCTAACTATAACTTTTGCCCCGCAATGCACTGCTTATGACCTCACATATTGCATCACTCATGGGAAGACCATCTCAAGAGGAACGAGCAAGAAATATTCCTGTGGTACATCTAGTATATAGTACCACTTGAAGACCTAGCACAGGAATAGCTTGAAGAGGGCACAGAAGGAGAGAGATGGAGAGGGGCCATCTACATCTAGTGCTGCACCATCTGTTCCTGGAGAGAGAGTGCCATCTGAAGTGGAGAGACGTCATCCGCAAATTGCACCAGAATTAAGGTGTTTAGGAACATAATGCCTTGACTGCAGCACTTTGCTGACAGCTGGTGAGTAGTCTGTAGATGCCATCCTTGAAGCAGCAAGGCAGCATACTTTTTAATTTTGTTTTATAATCTATCCCAGTTTTTGCACTGTTTTTGAGTTTCTGGTTACAATTTTTTACCCCCCTCATTGACATTATGTTTGATAAAAAATAAAACATGTTAGAAAATAAAAAAAAAGTTCCACAAAAAAGAAGTAAAAAGGGTTCTTGTCAGAACCGCCTTTTATGGTTAAAAAAGATAAACTGGCTGTATGGGTGAGTGAGAGGATGTGTAAGTAACTGTATGGGTGAGTGAGTGGGTGTGTGAGTGAGTGGTTGAATGAGTGAGTGAGTGTGTGAGTGCTTGTATGAGTGAGTGAGAGTGTGCATGAGTGGCTGTTTTGTTGAGTGAGTGGGTGGGTGAATCGCCGTATGGGAGAGTGAGTGGTTCTGTGAGGGGCTGTATGGATGAGTGAATGATTGTATGATGGCTGGATGGATGAGTAAGCACCTGTGTGAGTGGCTGTATGGGTGAGTTAGTGGCTGTGTGAGTGGCCGTATGGGAGAGTGACTGGTTGTGGGAGTAGCTGTATGGGTGAGTGAATGGTTATGAGTGGCTGTATGGGTGAGTTAGTGCCTGTGTGAGTGGCTGTATGGGTGAGTGAGTGATTGTGGGAGACACGGTATGGTAGAGTGAGTGGTTGTGTGAGTGGCTGTATGGGTGAGTGAATGGTTATGTGAGTGGCTCTATTGGTAAGTGAATGTCTGTGTGAGTGGTTTTAGGAGTGAGTGGTTGCATGAGTGGCTGTATGGGTGAGTGAGTGGATGTATGAGTAGCAGTGTGAGTGAGTGAGTGGGTGTATCAGTAACTTATGGGTGAGTGAGTGGGTGTGTTGCACCTGTATTTGTGATTGAGTGGGTCTGTGAGGAGCTTTATGGGTGAGTGAGTGGATTTGTGAGTGGCTCTATCAGTAAGTGACAGGGTGTGTAAGTGGAGTATGGGTGACTTGATGGATGCGTCCGTGTCTATATGGGTGAGTGAGTGAGTGAGTGCATTAGTGGTGTTTGAGTGACTGAGTGCATGTGTTAGTGACTGTATGGGTGAGCGCATGGGTGTGTGAGTAACTGTATAGGTGAGTGAGTAGCTGTATGAGTAACTGTGTGGGTGAGTGCCTGGGTATGTGAAGAGCTATATGGGTGAGTGAGTGGATATGTGAGTGAGTGTGTGTGTTAGTGGTTGTATGGGTGAGTGAGAGGGTGTATGATTAACAATATGCAGGTGAGTGAGTAGATGTGTGATTGGCTGTATGAGTGAGTGAATGAGTGTGTGTGTGAATGCTTGTATGAGTGAGTGAGAGGGTGCATGAGTGGCTGTATGAGTGAGTTAATGCCTGTGTGAGTGGCTGTTTGAGGGAGTGGGTAGGTATGTGAGTGGCCATATGGGAGAGTGAGTAGTTGTATGAGTAGCTGTATGGGTGAGTGAATGATTGTATGAGTGGATATAGGGGTGAGTGAGTACCTGTGTGAGTGGCTTTATGAGGGAGTGAGTGCTCGTGTGAGTGGTTGTACGGGTGAGTGAGTGGCTGTGTGAGTGGTCATATGGGAGAGTGAGTGGTTGTGGGAGTGTCTGTATGGATGAGTGAGTGGGTGTGTGAGTGAGTGGCTGTGTTAGTGCCTGTATGTGTGAGTAAGTGAGTATATGAGGAGCTGAATGGGTGAGTGAGTGGCTCTATCAATGAGTGACAGGGTATATAAGTGGAGTATGGGTGAGTAAATGGGTTTGTCAGTGGCTGTATGGATGAGTGAGGGTGTGTTAGTGACTGTATGGGTGAGTGACTCAGTATGTGAGTAACTGTATAGGTGTGTGAGTAACTGTGCAGTTGCGTGAGTGGGTATGTCAGTGGCTGTATGGGTGAGAGAGTGGGTGCATGACAGGCTATATGAGAGGGTGTGTGAGTGGTTGTATGAATGAGTGAGTGGGTGTGTGAGCAGCCATACAGTAGAGTGAGTGGTTGTATGAGTGGTTATAAGGGTGATGGAATGGTTGTGTTAGTGGCTGTATGGGTGAGTGAGTGAGTGAGTGAGTGCATCAGTGGCGTATGGGTGATTAAGTGTGTGTGTTAATGACTGTATGGGTGAGTGAGTGACTGTGGGTAAGTGAGTGGGTGTGTCAGTGGCTGTATGGGTGAGAGAGTGTGTACATGAGTTGCTGCATGGGTGTGTGAGAGGGTGTGTGAGTGGCTGAATGAGTGAGTGGGTGCGTGAGTGGCAGTAGGAGAGAGTGAATGGTTGTGCGAGTGGTTGTATGGGTGACATAATGGTTGTGTGAGTAGCTGCATGGGTGAGAGACTGCATGTGTGAGTGGCTATATGGGTGAGTGAGTACCTAAGTGAGTGGCTGTATGGGTGAGGGAGTGGTAGTGTGACTGGCTGTATGGGTGAGTGAGTGGGCATATCAGTGGTTATATGAGTGAGTGAGTGTGTATGAGACTGACTGTATATGTGACTCAGAGGGTGTGTGAATGGAGTATGGGTGAGTGAATGGGTATGTCAGTGGCTGTTTGAGTGAATGAGTGGGGGTGTGATCTACTCTATGAGTGAAATAGTAGGTATGTCTGAGGCTTTATGGATAAGTGGCTGGTTGTGTAAATGCCTGCATGAATAAGTGACTGAATGCCTGAGTGAGTTGTTGTGTGACTGACTGTAAAGCTGCTCTATTACACTGAAAGTTTTATTTACAAAATAGGCAAAACAAACGAATGAGAAGCTATGGCAAGAGCACTTCATGTTTAAAAACACTCTCCATGGCTATATCTAACCAATATGTCTGTGGTAGAAAAAGTGATTAGAGACAGCTAACGACGTTCAACTGCAGCCACTATTGAAAAAGAAAAAGACATTAAGATATGTTAGTATTTAATCTTCATAATTACAGAAACATAACAATACACATTGCTTATACTGTAACACTGTATTATGATGGATGACATTTTTTATTTTCCCTTTCTTACTGTTCTCAGCTTTCATACACCTTCACCATAAATGGTGGTCTGTATGAAGCATCATTCTTGAACAGTGGGGGGAAAGTAATCAATGGATTTTAGAAGAAAAAATAAATAAAGCTGCACAGTAGATCACTACAAATAAGTCACACTATGCATTGCACTCACTACAATTAGTTAATCAGTTGCTCTTTCTGTAGTTACAACGGTAATCTAAACAAACCTATGTTAAAAATATTTCTTACTTTATGATATCGGACACAATATTACAACTAAATATAAAGCACTCTTCGATTTTGGTTATCCTCTTGAAAACATCACCCCTGGTAGGCCAAATTATGTTTAAAATGCAGATGATCCATATAGACAAAATCCCATACTGTAGTTTCTTTTGCACAAATAGTACGTATAAGTTTGATTGATGAAACTAAAGGGGTCATTTTTTAGTTACAAAGGCAGTTTTTCTTTCAACTTAAGGCTGCTGTTATTGGATTATGTCCATTCAGTTTCAGACTTTAAATAGACAGTGTAGTATTTAGATGTGGTATCAACTTCTTTGTGGAGGGTAAAAGGACTGTTGAATTTTGAAGAAGTTCTTAAAGACATTACCCCCAATAGGCTGAATAATGTCTAAAAGACTAATGAACCATCTAGAAGAAACACTGTACACCACTTTTTTATCCACAATCCTTCCTTTAAACTTTGGTTGAAGAAAGAAAAGATAAGAGTTTGGTAGTTTGAATAGAAGTTTTGGTTTGAATTTTACGTTGATGTCATTACATTCAGTCCATCCAGTTTCACTCTTTAAATAGACAGTGTAGTGTTCAGAGATTGTATTAATTCCTTCATGTAAGATGATAGCTGAAGTAGTAAAAGTTCTTCCTGAAATTGATATTTGTCCAGCTTTGAAGTTTGTAATTCGAGTTTCCAATTTGGAACCATCTGCTCTGCATTATTGTAGCATTACTATAAGGAATTTTCCAGTTCTTGTTAAAATTAACGTAGACATAACATCTGATCTGTAGTTTGGGTAGGTCATATTTTGGTTACCATTCTTCAACAATTTGTCAAAAGTCACAGTTTTGGAATCCGGTTATTTTAAATAGAGAAAGCGCTCAGAATTTATTTGAGCGGTAGATGAATAATCACAATCTTCACAATCTTTTAAAACTCCAAACATAACCATTATAAATTCTTGTGCGTCTTGTTGACTGTTGAGAGTAAACATTACTGATCCACTACATATATCTAAAAGATCTTGAATCCCTGAAGGAAAATATATCACACTTCTGTCAGTAAGTAAACGCTGGAGCAAGTAATACAATGTAGAATACAATCTCTTATCTGGTATTTGTTGAATTTGGTTGGCTAGATGTGGTAAATGAAACAGTACAATAAGAACAACATTTGCATAGCAGTTGATACCTGTACTGTTTTCCAACTGGTACCCTACAATATCTCTGTCATTTTCTAGTTTTCTCTTCTTAACAGCTTCTAGATTGTCCTTGTGTCCTTTCTTTTCTTCAGCATCTGTACACTCTTTTGTAATCTTTTGCTTTGGACAGATTATCAGTTTCTCATAAATAGGGTATTGGCCTAAATGAGGAGCATATACACTTCTTAACCAATTGTACTCTCTTACACAGTTACACAGTTTGCATGGGCACTAATTTTTTAATCATCAAAATCCCTCAAAAACAAATCAGTCAATGTTCTAACTTGCGACAATACTACATATTACATTCCTTCTTTAAATACAGTACTTACAATATTAACAAAAGCTGTATCTACACTTAAACCTTCTGATTTATGGACAGTTACAGCATACGCTAGAGAGAGTGGGAACTGTTGGCACTGCACATATGAGTCTTTCACTAGCAAAAAACGTACAACACAAAAACCAATCTGCTTCACGCCATCAATCTGATCAAATTTTAGGGCCAAGTATCCAGCCTCATCTCTATCTGGGAAATTAATAAAATCAATTACTTTACCCATTGCACCATTTACTAACCCTTCCTCAACATTTAAATTATGGCACAAAATTACTCGACAGTTTTTGCTCATGCGTAAACGCTTTTCTAATCCTGCAATTTTGGATACAGACTTCTTCAAAGCATCCAATTTTGTTTGCAGTTTATCTGTGAGTAGTATTGTGACTCCCTGATGTTCCATTTTATCAATAGCTGTAATTTCCAAAATATCTTCTTTCTCCAGTTGTAGTAATTGTTCTTTAAAGTTGGAGCACTTTTGAAGTGTTGACATTAAACAAACTACAGACTTCTGTTTTTCCATGAAATTGTACATCAGCTCAGCTGCTGTAATATTAGATGGAAATAGATTCATGATAAGGCAAGTTTCCAAAACATGTTTCCCCTCTTTTGTCAGAACTCCTATTCTAATGTCCTTTACTATATCTGTATAATTCACATCAGACATTTGATGCATATTTTTCACTAGTTCCTTGTATTCAAAGTGTAACCAAATATTTACATTGCTAATACACCCCAGAGAATTTCTTGTTTCATTATGCACAAGTGTATAAAAGCAAGCATTAAGTTTGATACCATGCTGACCTCATCAATGATTAAAAGCTTTAGTTTCTTCAATACTCTTGATACCTCATGGCAAGGTTCACCAGGTAATTTCTGCTATTCCAGTTCATTGTCATGCTCAACAAGTAGCATTCGTAGGCAATGTAAAGTAATACCTTTAATGTCATGTGCAGCTAATCCTGTTGGTGCTGTTACTGCACATGACACATTTGATTATGTAGTCTTCTGTAGATAACCAGTGAGAACTTTAATTAGGAAGCTTTTTCCAGTGCCAGCTTAACCACTGATGTATAGTAATATTGCTTTGTACAAAGAGCAATCACATTGTTTCCTCTTGTAGAGAAATCCATGCTCTATTTTATTTTTAACTTTTTGATCATTGTTCAGTTGTTCTACTAAGTGTTTGAAATCCACAGTTTCCTCTCTTGTTTGCTGAAATGCAGTCTCCACCTCATTCATAGCTATAGCTGCTTAATTTTGAATAATTGGTTCTCCAAGTGGATCTTGACTTGCTGGTGCAGAACTTTGGCTGCTTTGTGAACTCTCCTCCTTGGCTATCTCAGCTGCGATGGTTTCTTCCTGTTCAATCTCATCTTTCAACATTTGCAAGTAGGTTGTAAAGACTGAACACTCAATGCTGTCTTTCACAGCGTTGAAAGGGTCTTCATAACAGTCATAGTGTCCAAGTAGATCTGATTCAGCACGCCATGGCTTGAACAACTGCAAACGTGCCAACTAGAAAAGCTCTCTTTTTTCTGGGGTTTGGCAACTAAGCTTTCGGTGGTTAAGTAGATTCTCTTTGTAGTGTCTCATCAAACAACCATCACATCCAAGTACTGCATATCTTCCTTCTTCTATGTTTTCAATGAGATTACTTCTATATGTATCGGGTTAAAGTACTTCATGGAGACACATGTTTTGAAGATGAGGACTCCTTCTTGGTTACTATGTATCCAGCATGTTAGTTTTCAGAATGTCTCTACTTTTGGGTTCAATTTTTGCACGGTACTCTATTTCTGGGAAAGGCTTTAGTACTCTATTTCTACTGCTTGCAAGGTATAGGCTTGCCCACACAATTCCTCGACTTGGGGAACAAACTAGCCAAGCTCAACCTGTCTGAGCATTCATAGGATCCTATTTCTCTGTGTGAAAGCATTTTCAAACTGAAACTGTACAATTTCTTGGTAAGACTCTTTTCTGCAGAAATCTCCTCACACACCTTTTTCAACTCTGTCTTTTCTGATTTTGTTATATATGAAGTTATGTAGTGAGCAACAGCGATGGAGTTGTCTGCAACAAATTGTAGATCCATATTTGCATTCCACATCTTCAGAATCAAAGGGTTGTAGTCATTGATATACTTAGAAGCGTCAGTACTTTTCAGGTTATATGTATTTTTTGGTGATTTCCGTGTCAGGGTATGTCTGACTGCAGACAAAAAGCTGTTGGCTCTTCCTTCTGAGATGACAGGTCATGGAAATCTAAAACGATATCTTGTGTAAAATTTTCAGTTGCATCTGTATTTTTGACAACAGTACTTCTTACATCTCTGAGTTTGAAACCGTAGAACTTGTTGTCTCAAGCCCTTGTCTGCACCTTGAGATGGTGCATGTCACATACTGTTGTATGAAAGACAAAACAGATTCATCAGTGTCTTTTCTAAATTTCGGGGCATCTTTTACCCATAACAGCATGTGAATATGTGGAACACCTCTAGCTTGGTACTCTGTGTGCCAAAAGAAATCCGTTACTTGGCCTAGAGGAGGATTAGTTTTGTTGCAGATGAAAGCCATTATCACTTGAAACCTGTGGTTAAAATATATGCAAATGTTTGCAGGGTCCAGTGAGCAAACTTCTCCTGGTGTCTTCAAATTGATGTCAGGCAGGTCATCATATCTTACACCTACTCCAGTAGGAAACAGATGTTGAAAACAGTAAGCTTCTAAACTTTTCTCCCACACACTCAAGGGAGCTTCTTCTGCTTTTTCATTTGAAAGAGATCCATAGCATCACCAATAATCTACTATAATGTTCATAAATTTATTCTGATCTCGATTGATCCACCTTTTCAATCTGACCTCTTGATGTTGATGTGTCATCTTCATCTTGCCATATTTTGTTGCTCTTAGTAGAGACACCATTGACTACAATAATAATTGCTTCTTCTTCTATATCTCTCTCTACCCCTATGGTGTAAATATCCTGCTTGAGATCTAATGGCAAGTACACAACTCTACCATTAAGACCTTTCTGTAACTCTGTTGGAGGTAACTTCCCTGTCTTTGGTTCCATATGAACTATAGCTTGGAATGGATATATGCACTCTGTTAGAATTGATTCCTAAACATTTAAATCTTGTAGTTCTTGGGGGATTGGAACTAATACTAACTTGTTGAGGACTGCTCTAGCTGGCATTTTATTGTCCTCCAACTTATTATAACAGTAATTACATATAATTTGTCATGTGGAACAATCAAAGCGTTCCTCTACAAATAAATAAGCTGCAAATTCTCGTCACTTATCTCTGTTGTCTTCTTCAGTTTTCGAAGACACAATAACATAGCGAGTTTGAGTTTTGTAGTGAGTGTGTTGACAACATATACAAACACAGTTTGGTTTCTCTGAACATACTGTGTTAGACTTTCTAATCTCTTCTTGAAAGTTATCAACAATAATACCTGTTCTGATACACCTGCAGATACCAACTCCTCATTTTCCCTACACTCCTCTTCTGGACCAAAGAAACAAAACTGAACATCACAACAAACCTTTTGTACCTCTGCCACTGTACTATGCAAAAGAGCTCTATTAATTTCTCCTAAACATAGGGGAGGAGTTTTAACATAGTAAAGCCACCTAACTAGTATTCACATTTCAGAGTGGTGAACAGCTAACATTATAAAGTGATGAAAGGTGCTTCTGCACCCTTTTTTTATAGGCATGCTAGTGATTGACCTTGTAAATTAGTATACTTTCTTAGTTTGCATGGTTCTAATCCTTGCAAACTCCCAATTTTCTGTGTAAGACTTTTGCAGAGAAACTGACATAAGAAAGCTCTCAGTATATCAATTGATTCCTGCTGAACACTGCAAACACTGCTACACTTCCATTTATATACAGGGGCCTGTCTACGTCTTCTCTGTGCCTCTTTAGCTATGACTTCCTCAGCATTTCTAGGTACCATCACCTCTTTTGGAATAGGAGAACCATCTTTCATCTCATAGCATCTTCCAGATTGGTCAACTGCATGCACTAATGTGTTCTCTTGGAAGTAGGTTTCTTCATTAAAGAAATGATCAGTACTAGAAGTATGTATCGATTCACTGCTGAAAAGTTTGCAAAAGAGCCATACTTATCTGTTTTAACAAGTGCGCACAATAGATTTTTAATTACTCTTTTTAGAATGAATCAAATTCATCATCTATTGGCTTTCCCCTCTGGTTTTGTTTTACATACAGAAGATAGAGGTGCCTGTGGCTGCGACTCAAGGTCTCCTCAGGATACCCTCCATTTTATCTTCTTTTGTTAACATTTCTCGCATCCTAGAAGAGTGTTTCTCAAAGGTCTTTTAAAAGAACTGGGTTTTAGACTGGTCCGTGTTGCCTTATTGTTTTTACAGCTTTTACCTAATGTTAACACCCTTTTTTGTGTGAGTAATTTTTAAAGATCTGCCATTAACGGTTACCTCCCCCTTGCGATTTTGTACATTGTCATGCTGCTACAAATGTAATGTACTCTTGCTGCTTAATGTGGTCCATTTATGCGTTACCTTTAGCCTGTCAATTACTGCTTGCGGCTCTTCACCTTTTGTTTTATTGTTTTAGCTGTTTTGTTGGATACTATGTAAACCTGTATATATGACCATAGTGTAGTTAACATGTGGATTTGATGTGCTGGTTTTTTTATCTTTTTAAAACTGTCTCTTTTCATGGCTGTATAGACTGCCAAATAAAGATTATTATTATTATTATTGTAAAAGTTAGTTCTATTCACAAGTCTTTTCTTTTGGCTTTTTCTCCTCATACATAAAAACTATTTATTCAGTGTCTTCATTCTGTTTGGAATCAAAATAAATAGCTTCCTTTTGAGAGCAATGACCTTATCAACTGCAACCTTAACACGTTCCTTTTGTCGGACTGCTTCTCTCCTTCTTTTATACTTCTTCATATTTGTTATTAGATTCTAAATTACTCCACTATGGAGCATTCTAACTCTAATTTCCTTAAACTGCTTCTGCTTAAATTCTGTGCTTTTTGTATGTTTGTTTAGTTTGGATATTATGGACTTTTTTGTCCTTTCTTAGATGATCTCAAACTTTGTTTTTATTTACTTGATTTCACTGATTTTTCAAGTGTCCACATACTATTTTGAGAAATGTCTTTGTTCTCTTACCAGCAGCTCTTTTCCCTTTCACCACTTTTTCTGCATTTTGCTCCTTTTGTTTCTCAGTTGTGACTAGATAGTATCCTTGCCTCTGTTTCCTTTTACTCTCGTGTTTAGATGGCATTGGAACTGTCTGTATTTATGCTAGGAATTGATGTCTGAAAAGAAAAAAATAAGTACATTTACCGTTTTAATCTACAATCACATTACATATTTTAGGCAGTTCACTACCAACGTAAATGGTTCTCATACTATAATATATGCAACATTACTCTATTAATTTTCATGTTTATGTCTCTGTGTCTTTCTGTGTGGCACGGTATGCCTTACTCTGTCACTGGGCATACTACCATATGCATTAGTCAGTTCCTGAGTATCTATCCATGTTTAAACGACTACTTGTCTGGAAGGGTAACTAGGTTCGGTCAGCACTTGCCTACAAATGTGAGTGAGTGTAGGAATCTACCTCTAGCAGTGCCATGAGATGTTTAAGTAACTGTGTTGGTATATGACTGCCTCTTTCAGTAACTATATGTTTCACTAAATGTGTATGTAAGTGGCTGAACGAATACCTCAATCTCTTTGTTACAGAATAGAGAGGTATGTAGATGTGTCTGCAACTACCTTAGATACTGGTGCATGCCTAATATGTTTCTCAGTATGTGCGTGAATATATAAGACTCTGTGACACTATCTCACTGGGTGAGAAAGGGTGCCTATGCCTTTTTGAACATGTATGTCAGTTGTAGTATTTGTGCTATACTCTTTGTAGTGCTTGCAATAGAGGTCAGCAACTGCATTAGTAACTTACTAAAAGTAGGAAGAACATCTCTCAATCTTTTAACCACAAAGCACTGTGCTTTATGCATACCTACAGCATGTGTCAGAGGTGAGTTATGTATACTAAAATGTGGATTTAAGACTTGCCAAATGGTTTTTACATGCCTAGAGAAGCTGACAGTGAAGGTGCACAGACAGGATCTGCACTTCTAGGCCTGACACATGTTTAAAGGACTATTTGTCTGGATGGATGACGAGGTTGTATCGCTACTTGCCGACATATCTCAGTGAGCGTATGAGTCCACCTATACTAGTGACATGAGATGTTCAATTAAATGTGCGGGTGTGTGACTGTCTTTTTTAGTACCTCAGTGGCTCTGGTAATGTGTATGTAAGTGCCCTGACGAATACCTCAGTGTCTGTGTTAGGGAATACAAACGTATCTAGTTGTCTGTGCAACTACTTTTGATACAGCTGCATACATAAGCAGTTTCTCAGTATGTGAGCTAATGTATAAGTCCCTCGGTTGCTCTGTGACTGGGGGAGAGAGAGGCTCAATGCTTTGGAAACATGTATGTCCATTGCATTATGGGTGGTATACTCTATGTAGTGCTTGGCATAAGTGTCTTCAAATGCATGGGTAACTTACTAAAAGTCAAAAAGACACATCTGAATCTTTTAAGCACCAAGCACCATGCTTTATGGCATACCTACAACGTATCTCAGAGGTGAGTTATGTGTACTAAAATGTGGATTTAAGATTTGCCCAACAGCTTTTACATGCAAAGTGAAGTTGGTAGTGAGACTGCACAGACAATGTCTGTACTAGTAGGCCTGGTCCATGTTTAAAGGACTTTTTGTCTGGATGGATGACATGGTTGTATCACTACTTGCCTCCGTATCTCAGTGAGTGTAGGAGTCCATCTATAGCAATGCCATCAGATGCTTAAGTAAATGTGCTGGTATGTGACTGACTGTTTTAGTACCTCAATGGCTCTCGAAATGTGTATGTAAGCGGCCTGATGAATACCTCAGTGCCTGTGTTAGGGAATAGAGGAGTATGTGTTTGTGCAACTGCTTTTGATACAGGTGCATACATAAGCAGTTTCTGAGTATGTGAGTGAATGTATAAGTCCCTTTGTTGCTCTGTGAGTGAGTGAGAAGGAGGCTCTATGCTTTGTATGTCAGTTGATTTATGAGTGGCATACTCTATGTACTACTTGGCATAGGGGCCTGCAAGTACATGAGTAACTTATTGAACTCCAAAGCACAACTCTCATCTTTTTTGCACAAAGCACCATGCTTTATGACATAGCTACAGCCTGTCTCAGAGATAAGTTATGTCTCGTAAAACATGGGTTTGTGGCTTGACAAACAGCTTTTACATACCAAGTGAAGCTGTCAGTGAGAGTGCACAGACAAGGTCTGCACTAGTAGCCCTGGCCCATGTTTAGATCCTCTGCCTCCTCTAGACACCATGACTACAATGACTGATGAACGATGGGACTGGAATAGAGAGGCAGAGGATCTTTTTAGTAATTTGAGCAGAAGCACTGAACACGGACACCACGAGTGCTTTAACACTAGAGAAGCAGCAATACTGATAGCCTATGGGTCGGAATTAACACTGGAAGCAAAGCACAACATTCTGCACTTGCAGCCCTGAAGAAGTCACGGGATTTGATGCCCGATAAGCGACGAAACACGTGTTGGCTGAGAATGGTGGATCTACGATCACAAGATGAATAAAAGAAGCAGACACACCTGTCAACATTGACTGACTATTTTATGTTTTTGAGCGTGTGCTGGGGAATCTCGTGCTCAATTTGGTGGCCCAGGCCACACTACAGGGAGAGGGGTGGTTCTCTCTACCTTGCAAGCACCGCGCCACAGATACGTTGTACCAAGATAGGGTGTATTTCCCCTAGGAGCGCCAGTACCCTTACAATAAACCACCCTCTATTATATATAGCATAGTAGGACTAATGTCAGAACTAGGATCTTCTTTATTTGTAGGCATTATAGGTTTTTTAATAATTGGAACCATGCCATGAAACTCAGTGGAGCGCTGCCCATTCATAAAAGAATGGGAAACAAAAAACATGGATAGGATTCATAATGGAAGTGACTTTCCACAAAGGTAGCAGCATCTGCATTGTTTTGTTCTTGGGTGTTTGTATTTTAAGGATGGAAAAGAGGGTGACAAAGCATCTGGCACTCGAAGGTTTTAGTCTTGGCGTCAGGCAGAGTAAAATGCAGTATACATGCAAAGAAGAAGTAATGAGGAGAAATAAAGATATATCTCCTCGTTACACCAGGCTCGTGTATGCACACCATTCTGGTGCAAACCCATGTGTACAAGTCTTTGCAAATATGGGTATGCATCAAAATACCTGGGTGAATGCATGGAACAAAATACATGGGTGGATGCATTGAAACGCCAATGCTCCACCCATGTAATACCTACCTGACTCAAGGTAATGCACGTGTTATTTATTTATTTTACAAAGCCATGCAAGGCCTTGCACTTTGGGCTTTGTGCAGCTTTGTAATACCAAAATAAGCATTGCATCGGGGCTGTGCCATAAAAGTGGCACAACTGCGATGCAAAATCTTAGTAAATCTGGGCTGATGTTTCTGGTCTTCTGCTTTTTTGAAAGTGACGTTTTCAGGTTATGTATGGAGTAGGAATCTTAGGGAGTTAACTTTAAAAAAGTAAGGGATTCTTTTGAGATGGTTCACTCTTTCACTTCAGGAAATCCCCTTCATACAGTCAGTAAGAGAAAGAGAGGCTCTGCATTTGATGGGTTTAGCATGGAAAAAGTGCTTCTGTTCTGCCCGTGATGTTCTCTGGAACCCCCCCCTTAATATCCCAGAGTTTTTGATGGATCACACAGTCAAGTACAACTAACAGCACGTTGTCAGTGTATCAGTTGAAAGGGGTGACATACTGCACCACCAGACCGTCTCCACCGCCGTGGCTCCACATTCCGCACCTCTTCAAGGTTAGTTAGTGCTACATAAATACCTATACCATACCATGTAGATTAAAGAAGGCAACTCAATATCTAAGGTGAAACCAAGGCATGAGTCCACCAGCATTTGTGGCCTCCAACATGGAGTCTTCTATACACGCCTTTGTATCAAAGCTCCTAGACTATGGGAACATTCTGTTGTATACAGAGGCTCTATTTGAGTTATTCAATATACTTCACTGAGCACTGGGAGATGATGCCAACTTCAGGAATTGTACTCCCATCCCATGACGCCAAAACTAACTAAGTGAGGGTTCAGAGTGAGTGCAGGGTAGTCTTGTGGCTGACAGGGATTTGCAAGTTCAGGCCTTGTTTCAGATTGCTTAACCCTTCAGACTACATATGCACTTCTTCAGTAGTGAGTCTTGCATTATTATGTAGTATTACATGGCTTTAGGAATGCATCTCTCAGTCACTGGGCAGGTACTGCTCATGTCTGTAACCCAAGCTGTGAACATCTATAGTCTAAGAGGTGTTCATTTCTGTTGCCTGGGCAGTGAGCATGTCTTTAGCCTGAGCAGTACACACAAATGTAGCCCAAACTGCATTGGTGTATGTAGCCTGATCAGTGTGTATATCTGCAGCCTGTTATGTGCACATGTATGAACGTGTATGTACCCCATGAAGCCGCCATGTATGTAGTGTAGGAAAGTGCCTTTTCTGTATAGTCACCCCCCCCCACACTTTTTGCTCCAATGCCGATAGTTATGACTCTGAATGTGCACTGGAGCCTGCTACCCAGATCCCAGTGTCAGTGTTCTTGCCCTAAAACTGTTATGTGTAAATTGGCAACCCCAATTGACTAGGACTTTACCCATCTTACAAGTCCCTTGTATATGGCAGCAGTGGTACCCAGGGCATGGATGGTAAAGGGGTCCCCAGGGCTTGCAGCACTGTTTGTGTCACCCTGAATGATCCAAGTAAACTCCTGACAGCAGGCCTGCCATTGCAGACTGCAGGGATAATGTATGCTGCTCGAACTCGGCTTTTCCCTCACCATGTGCAGCAAAGTCAATGAACTATTTTTAATATATGCCAGTCAACCCTAAGGAAGGCCTCCCAAAGCCCAGGAGGCAGTGTGCATTATATTAAAGGTGTGGACCTGTACATGGAAGCTTATATGTTCCTATAGTGGCCTTTACCATTAAAGAACACTATAAGTGATAGACGGTCCATAGCCTATTGGCAATTCACACCCACACCCCTAACACTTCTAAATCTAGGATTAAAGGGCTTTCCCTGACACCAAAATCTCAGTTCTGAATTAACTTGCATCGAAGGGGACAAAGAAGAAACCTGTGTCTGTGACAACAGGACTTGCACAAACCAAAAGATGGATACCCTGCACCTGTGGCAATGCTAGTGGAACTGCCTGATTGAGACTTGTCCTAGGCTGAATTTCAGTTCCCCCAGACAGAGGGATCCCTGTGAGAGCCTGAAGCACCGTCAGACTCCACTGGGCTGGTGGCACTATTCCCCTGCAAACTGCAGGTAAAACAATGTTCCGGATCCGAAGAATCGCGGGCTCTCTGAGGTATTGCCCAAATCCAGATGGTCTGCTTCATTGTAGGAACTCTAGTCCTGCCTTCCATGAAGTTTCAGTCAGTTACTGTGTTCCCCGGGACCACCAAACGTCAAAGTAACCATCTACTGTGCTTACCGCTGCCAAGGTTTATTGGTCGCCAGTTCGGCAACTGACCCCTGCACTCGACCCTACAGCTAGAGGGAACTC
This sequence comes from Calotriton arnoldi, assembly GCA_963921515.1. Classification (NCBI taxonomy): domain Eukaryota; kingdom Metazoa; phylum Chordata; class Amphibia; order Caudata; family Salamandridae; genus Calotriton; species Calotriton arnoldi. The sequence continues at coordinate 1,808,636 of CAWUFW010000151.1, read as the reverse complement.
CATGCGATTTTCATCCAACATCAGCCGTGACCTCATTGTTGTGTTTTAGCATCTTGTTCACCGTAGCACAATGAAAGCAGTAAAAACCAGCTCTCCCGCAGCTCCCATTCAGCACCAGGGACAGCCAGGACAACTCTGCACCCGAGCTCCACGGGTCAGGTAAAATTGAACTGACTGTCGTGGCTTGGTCCTGGGATCCACATCACCTTTACCCTCCTCGGGTTCCATGCAACTTGACCTGCAAGTGACCGATTGTCACTACCACTTTTTCCCATTGACCACAATGCAAATGTTCTGCAGTACTAAATTGCTGTGGTTTATGTTTTCTACTAAAAGCCATAACTCCGGTTATATGTATCTGATCTCATTTGTTTTGCTGCCTAAATTAAGATAAAAATACACTTTATTTTTATAAATTAGTGTTGGATTTCTGTCGAGTTGTATCAATTACTTATCGTCCATATTGGTACTCTGAAATGCTTAACACATGTTCCTCCCATAAAGCCTTACTGCTGTTTGCCACACTACCATGACTGAGCTTACGATTTATTAGTGTGAATCCAACGACCATCTTTGGGGTCTGTGAGAGTATTGCATGGTAAAGCCTAACCAACATCACCTCATAATACGCCACCTTTCTATATGTAGCCTGAGAAGTGTGTGTAACTCCAGCAGCGTTCATATCTGGAGCTGTGAACACATCTGACACTTTAGCTGCAGTAGTGTAGGCCCCTCAGTTGAGTTGTGCACATGTAAGTAGTGATAGAGGGAAGAATGTGATGCATCTCGTAGAGACCCACACAGATCTAAGACCCCAGACCCCATGCGGACCTTTCAGGTTAGAGATAGTTTTAATCCTATGTAATCAGTGACAAGCCCATACATGGAAAGAAATACATGGTGAAAAGCAGTGGGTTCAGCAGATTTAGACAGGTCACATCACACTTTAGTTTCAGGAAACTCGAACAGAACATCTTGTGGTTACTTCAGCTGAGCTGCTGCACGAAATAGATTACATTTCCCTTCAGTTTCAGGAAACTTGACAGAACATTTGGTGGTTAGTGCAGATGAGCCATCGTACCAAATAGGTCACAAAATAGGTCACCACAATCTTCATCTGCTAGAAAAATGAGCCAAGATGCACTAATCACATTAGGGCATGCTTCCTCTCTATAAGCGCTGCTGTTTCTTACACCCCTGCCTGTGAACACGTACACAGAATGAGACACCAGATGTCTCATTCTGCCTTAGAATATACTGATGCACATGTGCACACTTCTGTAGAACCACACTTCCACAGGTAAAGGTCAGGTAGCTTGGCAAAAGAAACCACATATAAAGATCAGATAGCTTGACCCAGCTAGCAAGTTAGCAAGATTGACCACACGTTGTGTGGTTACATAAACGTGCTTTTGTATGCTTGAATTCCGAGAACCTACACCCACACGGTAGGTTCCTGTTTGTCATCACGGGAGGTCAATATGTCATTTGACGTTGTACTTTCTATTGTGGTTTCTACCTATAAATTTTGCTGCCTGCGTGCAGTACTTCGGACATCAGATTGCATCTCCACGGAGGTGACTGGTATCCCCTGCAGTATTTAAGTAAACCTATACATTTATTTTTTTTGTTAAATCTTTTTATTGATTTTTCATCAGGAAAAACATCATAGGCCGGCTTAAACCAGCCTTAAACTGCGACATAAATTATTCCATATGACATAAGCAAAGGCATAATATCCACAATAATTCACATTTCCCATGCCCCTCTTGCATCATTTGGCTACTGGCTATATCTCACAGGAACAGTGCGTATAATTCCGACTGCACCTTACAACTTGCCCGCTTTTGCCCTCCACCCAAACTCGTTCCCATTCTAGAGTTAGATTCTAGACTTATGGATTGTCTGTGCTTTCCTCTGTCGCTTACCCTTCCGCAGAGCGTGCCAATAGGTATGTTCGCAAGGGCTCCCAAATGTCCCTCAGCCGGGACATGAGCGGCATCAGTTCTGCAAATGTAGTTAGCTGCTCCTGGCAGAATATAAGATCCTGTAGCCAATCCTTAAACGTGGGTGCCCGTCCCCTTCCCCATCTGCAGGCCACCCTGCGTTTAGCCAGTAGTAAGCCTAGCGATAGGTATTTTCTGAATGAAATGTTGAGATCTTTCGTGTATCCTAGTAGTGTGATGAGAGGGGTGTTAGCTATATGAGTCCCCGTCATCTGGCTGAGAGCTTCGAGTACTGTATCCCAGTATGTCTTAATGGAAGTGCATTCCCAGGCTAAGTGTAAAAAGTCAGCCCCCTCCCTCCCACATATGTCGCAGTTGTCGTTATCCCTGAGATGAAAACGGAATAGTTTTACAGGAGTGTAATAAAGGCGGTGAAGGTATTTGAAGTGTACAATACGCGGTCTGCTACTAGCCGATATTTGTCCCGTTTACTGACAACAAAATGTCCACTGATCATCGCTAAGAGGAGTATCCAGGTCTTTCTCCCAACTCGATCGCGCAATCTGGGCAGTGCGTGGGCTGTCTGCTTGGGTGGTCCGGTACAACAGGGATATCACGTGTGTTGGGGCGGATCGTTGAAGCAGGGCATGTAATGGGGCTAGAATAGGGGGCTCAGCTGGAAAGTCAGGGGTGGCAGATTTGACATCATGGCAGAGCCTTACATACATAAACAGTTCCATAGCAGTGGGTTGGCAATCTTTAAAAAACTGTTCTTGTATGCGAAAAGTCCCCCTTTCGTATACTGCCCCCCAGGTTTGTATTTTGAACTTACGAAGCATTTGGCGACATCTCCCTTCTTGTGTTACTGGGATATCTAACCGACCTGGTAATGACAATAGGGAAGAGTAGATTGTATCTGCTTTCAGTCGATTAGCTATCGCCCTCCAAGCCCTATTCGTGCATTCCACTGTGGTTGGGTCTTTGCAGTTGGGATTAGTCGGTGCGCTTATGTATGCTTGGTATGGGGTCGGCGCCATGGGCCAGTGTTCCACTGCAAGGTGTGGCATGTATGGTGGTGGATTTATCCAGTATACGGCAAAGTGCGCCTGGGCGACCCAGAAATATAGCTCCATATCCGGTACTCGAACCCTCCCTTGTCAAAGGGTAGCGTCAATGTGTCCCACCGCAGTTTGGGCTGTTTACCCCCCCAGGTTAGTCGGATAAGTTGGGATTTAAGGGCTTTAAAGAAATGTCTGCTGGGCGCATAGGAAATATTCATGTAAAGATAAAGCAACTTTGGGAGAAGTGCCATTTTGATCAGTGCCACCCGGCCCGCTAGTGAGAGGGGCATAGCGATCCATCTAGTGATGGAGTCTGTTAGTGTATCCAGCGCTTTGCCATAGTTGACTCTCATAAGATGTTCCCTATCTCTAGTTATTACTATCCCAAGGTATTTTGTTTCACTGTCACACCAGGTTAAGGGGTAATCTGGGATGTGTCTCTTGACTGCATCTGTGAGGGGGGAAATTTGTGACTTGCTCCAATTGATATTGATTCCCGAATATCCTCCAAATTGCAGAAACGCCTGCAATATAGGGTTAAGGCTCTCCTCAGGGTCCGGCAGGTATGAGGTAAGGTCGTCGGCATATAGGGAGATTAGGATTTGCCTCTCCGGGTATATGAGAGCATATTTCCGGTGATGTTGATGAAGTTTTGCAGCCAGCGGCTCCATTGCCAAGGCGAATAGGAGGGGGGATAGCGGACACCCCTGTCTTGTCCCTCTTGTGATGTGGAAACCAGTGGAGCACGTTCCGTTTATGATCAACTTAGCCTGTGGCATTGTATATAATAATTGGATCCAGGCTAGGAAAGGAGGAGGGAAGCCCAATGCGTCTCAGGACGCTCGCCAAGTAATCCCATTCGAGGGAGTCAAATGCTCTGGTAGTGTCCAAAAAGACCGCCACCGCAGCGAGGTCTGGGTCAAGGTCTTGCATAAGGGCAAAGAGAGATAGCAGGTTGTGCGATGTTGCTCTGCCGGGTATAAAGCCTGACTGATCTGGCAGTACCAAAGCAGACATCAGAGGACTTATTCTAATGGCTAGTAGTTTCGCCAGAATCTTAGCGTCACAATTAATGAGCGAGAGCGGTCTGTAAGAGTCGCATCTGTCCTTTGGTTTCCCTGGCTTCGGTATAGAGATTATAAGTGCTTTGCGCATTGTTCGCGGGAGTATACCTATCTCACGTGCTTCCTCGTATACGTTTTTTAGGATCGGGATGAGGGCATCACAGTATGTTTTTAAAATTCTGCAGGTAGGCCATCCGGGCCAGGGGCCGGGCCGGTCTGCAGCTGCATGATTGCCACTGTGCCACTGGAATCAAGCTATCCTGGCTGAAGAGGGGTGAAACCCCGAAACCGGTCCTAGGATGCTTGTTTCCGGTCCAGGGAGGACCTGGCTTGGCAGTTCGGGCTGGACTGTTCCCATGAGGCACAGGGTCAAGACTGATTTGCATATGGCCAGGTCTAAACTGGGGTGGCATGGTGAGCAAAAGAATGATGGATTTAACCCAGATCTATTGACTGGGGGTGAATGTTTTGATTTGTTCTGCATTCCGTCCATCAATTGTGTGTCTTTTGCTTCCTCGCCCTAAGTGCGCCGGGTATGCCCAGACGTGGGTCCCGGGCTCACTGTGCCACTGGAATCAAGCTATCCTGGCTGAAGAGGGTGAAACCCCGAAACCGGTCCTAGGATGCTTGTTTCTGGTCCAGGGAGGACCTGGCTTGGCAGTTCGGGCTGGACTGTTCCCATGAGGCACAGGGTCAAGACTGATTTGCATATGGCCAGGTCTAAACTGGGGTGGCATGGTGAGCAAAAGAATGATGGATTTAACCCAGATCTATTGACTGGGGGTGAATGTTTTGATTTGTTCTGCATTCCGTCCATCAATTGTGTGTCTTTCAGGGACATTTTAAGGATTTTGGGGGCCCTGGGCCAAATGAATTCTGGGGGCCCTTGTTCGGAACAGATTTGATTTTATGATACAGTTTCAGCTCCTTCGTGCCCTCTTTGGTCAAATTCTAAATGTGTGTATATCTGATATTCAGGGATATTAATGTGTGTTTTCAGTATTGTAACACAGCAGCAGGTCACTAATGTTACTGCAAATAATCTCTTTCACGCCCTCCCATTTCTCATATGTGAGGTCCTGTTTTGATCTAAAATAAACTTTTTATATGGATGTTGCATGAAACATAAACACATTTTGTCTGCAAAATGTCTGTAATAGACTTGCACATTAAAAATAAATGATAAAAAATGCAATTTACAACATTGGGTTTAAAAATTATTCAAGGTCATCAGGTCAAAACTCTCTACAGAACATAGCTGGCTCTATGAGGGGCCCCCTGAAAGGCTGGGGCCCTGGGCCAGAGCCCACTTTGCCCATGCCTTAAAACGTCTCTGGTGTCTTTTGCTTCCTCGCCCTAAGTGCGCCGGGTATGCCCAGACGTGGGTCCCGGGCTCACTGTGCCACTGGAATCAAGCTATCTTGGCTGAAGAGGGTGAAACCCCGAAACCGGTCCTAGGATGCTTGTTTCCGGTCCAGGGAGGACCTGGCTTGGCAGTTCGGGCTGGACTGTTCCCATGAGGCACAGGGTCAAGACTGATTTGCATATGGCCAGGTCTAAACTGGGGTGGCATGGTGAGCAAAAGAATGATGGATTTAACCCAGATCTATTGACTGGGGTGAATGTTTTGATTTGTTCTGCATTCCGTCCATCAATTGTGTGTCTTTTGCTTCCTCGCCCTAAGTGCGCCGGGTATGCCCAGACGTGGGTCCCGGGCTCACTGTGCCACTGGAATCAAGCTATCCTGGCTGAAGAGGGGTGAAACCCCGAAACCGGTCCTAGGATGCTTGTTTCCAGTCCAGGGAGGACATGGCTTGGCAGTTCGGGATGGACTGTTCCCATGAGGCACAGGGTCAAGACTGATTTGCATATGGCCAGGTCTAAACTGGTGTGGCATGGTGAGCAAAAGAATGATGGATTTAACCCAGATCTATTGACTGGGGGTGAATGTTTTGATTTGTTCTGCATTCCGTCCATCAATTGTGTGTCTTTTGCTTCTTCGCCCTAAGTGCGCCGGGTATGCCCAGACGAGGGTCCCGGGCTCACTGTGCCACTGGAATCAAGCTATCCTGGCTGAAGAGGGTGAAACCCCGAAACCGGTCCTAGGATGCTTGTTTCCGGTCCAGGGAGGACCTGGCTTGGCAGTTCGGGCTGGACTGTTCCCATGAGGCACAGGGTCAAGACTGATTTGCATATGGCCAGGTCTAAACTGGGGTGGCATGGTGAGCAAAAGAATGATGGATTTAACCCAGATCTATTGACTGGGGGTGAATGTTTTGATTTGTTCTGCATTCCGTCCATCAATTGTGTGTCTTTTGCTTCCTCGCCCTAAGTGCGCCGGGTATGCCCAGACGTGGGTCCCGGGCTCACTGTGCCACTGGAATCAAGCTATCCTGGCTGAAGAGGGTGAAACCCGAAACCGGTCCTAGGATGCTTGTTTCCGGTCCAGGGAGGACCTGGCTTGGCAGTTCGGGCTGGACTGTTCCCATGAGGCACAGGGTCAAGACTGATTTGCATATGGCCAGGTCTAAACTGGGGTGGCATGGTGAGCAAAAGAATGATGGATTTAACCCAGATCTATTGACTGGGGGTGAATGTTTTGATTTGTTCTGCATTCCGTCCATCAATTGTGTGTCTTTGCTTCCTTACCCTAAGTGCGCCGGGTATGCCCAGACGTGGGTCCCGGGCTCACTGTGCCACTGGAATCAAGCTATCCTGGCTGAAGAGGGGTGAAACCCCGAAACCGGTCCTAGGATGCTTGTTTCCGGTCCAGGGAGGACCTGGCTTGGCAGTTCGGGCTGGACTGTTCCCATGAGGCACAGGGTCAAGACTGATTTGCATATGGCCAAGTCTAAACTGGGGTGGCATGGTGAGCAAAAGAATGATGGATTTAACCCAGATCTATTGACTGGGGGTGAATGTTTTGATTTGTTCTGCATTCCGTCCATCAATTGTGTGTCTTTTGCTTCCTCGCCCTAAGTGCGCCGGGTATGCCCAGACGTGGGTCCCGGGCTCACTGTGCCACTGGAATCAAGCTATCCTGGCTGAAGAGGGGTGAAACCCGAACCGGTCCTAGGATGCTTGTTTCCCGGTCCAGGGAGGACCTGGCTTGGCAGTTCGGGCTGGACTGTTCCCATGAGGCACAGGGTCAAGACTGATTTGCAAATGGCCAGGTCTAAACTGGGGTGGCATGGTGAGCAAAAGAATGATGGATTTAACCCAGATCTATTGACTGGGGGTGAATGTTTTGATTTGTTCTGCATTCCGTCCATCAATTGTGTGTCTTTTGCTTCCTCGCCCTAAGTGCGCCGGGTATGCCCAGACGTGGGTCCCGGGCTCACTGTGCCACTGGAATCAAGCTATCCTGGCTGAAGAGGGTGAAACCCGAAACCGGTCCTAGGATGCTTGTTTCCGGTCCAGGGAGGACCTGGCTTGGCAGTTCGGGCTGGACTGTTCCCATGAGGCACAGGGTCAAGACTGATTTGCATATGGCCAAGTCTAAACTGGGATGGCATGGTGAGCAAAAGAATGATGGATTTAACCCAGATCTATTGACTGGGGGTGAATGTTTTGATTTGTTCTGCATTCCGTCCATCAATTGTGTGTCTTTTGCTTCCTCGCCCTAAGTGCGCCGCGTATGCCCAGACGTGGGTCCCGGGCTCACTGTGCCACTGGAATCAAGCTATCCTGGCTGAAGAGGGGTGAAACCCCGAAACCGGTCCTAGGATGCTTGTTTCCGGTCCAGGAGGACCTGGCTTGGCAGTTCGGGCTGGACTGTTCCCATGAGGCACAGGGTCAAGACTGATTTGCATATGGCCAGGTCTAAACTGGGGTGGCATGGTGAGCAAAAGAATGATGGATTTAACCCAGATCTATTGACTGGGGGTGAATGTTTTGATTTGTTCTGCATTCCGTCCATCAATTGTGTGTCTTTTGCTTCCTCGCCCTAAGTGCGCCGGGTATGCCCAGACGTGGGTCCCGGGCTCACTGTGCCACTGGAATCAAGCTATCCTGGCTGAAGAGGGGTGAAACCCCGAAACCGGTCCTAGGATGCTTGTTTCCGGTCCAGAGAGGACCTGGCTTGGCAGTTCGGGCTGGACTGTTCCCATGAGGCACAGGGTCAAGACTGATTTGCATATGGCCAGGTCTAAACTGGGGTGGCATGGTGAGCAAAAGAATGATGGATTTAACCCAGATCTATTGACTGGGGGTGAATGTTTTGATTTGTTCTGCATTCCGTCCATCAATTGTGTGTCTTTTGCTTCCTAGCCCTAAGTGCGCCGGGTATGCCCAGACGTGGGTCCCGGGCTCACTGTGCCACTGGAATGAAGCTATCCTGGCTGAAGAGGGGTGAAACCCCGAAACCGGTCCTAGGATGCTTGTTTCCGGTCCAGGGAGGACCTGGCTTGGCAGTTCGGGCTGGACTGCTCCCATGAGGCACAGGGTCAAGACTGATTTGCATATGGCCAGGTCTAAACTGGGGTGGCATGGTGAGCAAAAGAATGATGGATTTAACCCAGATCTATTGACTGGGGGTGAATGTTTTGATTTGTTCTGCATTCCGT